>CM054160.1:4418443-4453766 GCA_028751875.1 Rapana venosa | reverse complement strand
CGGGGGTTTTGGGTTTGGGGGGAAAAAATACTTAAAAGCCCAGGTTTAACCGGGCCCCCCCCGGGGGGGGGGGTTTTTGGTTTTCCCCCCAAAAAAAACCGGGATTCGAGAGAATAAGCCCTCATGTACTTTTTTTTACAATCAGTTCCCGAGTGTATGCAGTTCTGTTAATTTCGTCATTCGTTCCCACCGGCACGCAATGGCCTACAATTCCGAAAAGTGGAACTGGTTTTAACGTGTGCGCAAGATGTTCTATGTGCTTTCGCACACGGGACCTCGGTTTATAGTCTCATTCGAAGGACGTTTTTTTGGGGGGGAGTGGAATCGGCACTGATATTAACTCCGGAGGAAAAATCCTCTTGAACGAGATTCGAACCCGGGACAGCAGATCTCGAATGCATCACTCTAACCACCAGGCTACCCCGTCCCCCAAGGAAAAGGAAAGAAAAGTGTGCCTGCTTTTCCTGCTTGCTTGCCTGCTGCTTCCTTGGCTGGGGGCAAGATAGCCCGGTGGTTAGCCTGGCGCCTTCATGATCCGCTGACCCGGGTTCGATTCCCGTTCAAGAGGATTTTTCCTCTGGAGTTAACATCAGTGCCGACTCCACTCCTCCCAAATGTTCTTCGGATGAGACTATAAACCGAGGTCCCGTGTTCGAACGCACGCAGAACATCTTGCGCACGCGTTAAAACCGTCCCGCTTTTCAGAAGTGTAGGCCATTGTGTGCCGGTGGGAACGGATGACAAAATTTACAAAAAAACTGCATACACACGGAGACTGGATTGAGAAAAAAGCACACGATTGCTTATTCCATTATCTTCGAAAAGTAAGAATAGATAAACAAAACGAATAAAATAAATAAACAAACTGCTTGATGAACGATTACTGACTGGTCATTCTGTGGTCATGGCTAGGACGTCGTATTCATCCTCCCAGCATCAAATGCCCTGCTAACATCCACAAGACAGCCCCTGCAGGTCAGAGCCAGGTGAAGGTCACGTGGAACACGCCTACAGCCTCCGACACGGACGATGACAAACCCAGGTCAGTAGTATACCCCCCCCCCCCCAAACCCCCAATTAAAAATAAAAAAACCACAACAAAAAACTCTGACTCTGGCCAAGACACTTTGTCAGTTAACTGTTATGGGATGAATTATTTCCTGCAAAGTGCCAAGGCTCACATCAAAATGTTAATCACATTATCTGAAATATCCGGAGGGGTTTGTCTTTCTTTGAAACACGAACATGACAAACTTGTATTCTTCCTTATACATGTGCATGTTATATCAGAGCAGACATCCCCTGAACACCACCAAAGTGACCCAGGAGCAGTTGCAGGCTGCTCTGGCTGGTAGGCCGACGGTGGCTTAATATTGTACAGCTTTCCGTCGACGTTCGGCCCTTGAGAATGTCACATAGAAAACATTGGGCGGAAAATCAAATCAATTTCTTTTATTTTGAGGATAATGAAAACCACTCATGTGTTGTTGGGTTTTTTTGCATCCAGTCCCCGCCCTAATCAGGGAAACCAAATCAGAGATGACTGAAATGAGTGGCATGGGAACATCAGAAAAGGAAAGACAGAGAAGATTGGACAGCAAAAGAAAAAAAACCCAACAACAACACCAACAACACCAACAAAGCAACAAGAACACCAACAAAGCAACAACAGCATTCACAACACTGTGACTGTAAAAAAGACACAACTAGAATATTTACAATGCACTTCAATTCCGATATTCAGTCACCATGGTAAAAACAAACCCTGTGGGATTCAGTAATGAAACCTCAAGGTAAGAAAACCTAAGCAAACGAATACGTAGAAAACGTAGCAAGAATATCAATTCATTATTGTAGAGTTTCAGAGCTGTCAATAAGGAGAATGCACAAAACACAAACACGACGTTGTTGTTGTTGTTTGTGTGTTGTTAATAATAATATATAATAATGTTGATGATAATAATAATAACAAAATGATGATGATAATAATGATAAAAAATGTTGATAATAATAATAATAATAATTAATAATTAATAATAATATTATAAATAATAATAATTTAACAATACTACTACTACTACTACTACTACTACTACTACTACTAAATGGAATTTATATAGCGCTATGTCTTGTATAAACAAATCAAAGCGCTGTTGTTTTTATTGCTGTTGTGTTGTTGTTGTTGTTGTTGTTGTTCTTGTTGTTGTTGTGCGTTCTCCAGCTTACCAGCCTGTGTGTCACCCAAAATATGCATTGTTCATTAACTCGTCCCACCCGGGAATCACTGTGAGATAGGAAGTACAACCGGTGAAAGTTTAGCGCGATTACGTTTTCAGCACCTGCAAAAGGCGCCTACTCCACTTCAGAGATTCTGGGTATTGACACCGTGTAAAGTTTCACTTCAACGGAACAAACTATTGTGCGAATTATCAAATCTCCCAAGCCTTGCGTATTTTCATTACAAAACAACACAACCCCCACTCACAAAGCAGAGGTTGTGCAGAATAGAGCCAGAATGTTATATGTCGAAGATTCAAAATCAAATAAACAGTAAGTAGGTAAGGTGCCCATAACCTAATGGCGTAGAGGAGCGAGGCATAGATACTCAGTTTTTCAGGGCCAGCATAGAGGGGGCGCCATCTTCTCTCCTCGTGCTTACCTTCTGATCTAACGAAGCAGTTCCTTCATCAGGGTGAATGGGCACTGTACTGAAAGGCGCGCTAAACGGTCACCCATCAACTGTATCCACGCTGTTGTTGCTTAACTGGCTACAATATAAATATTTCATTTTTATTTCATTTCATTTTACCACTTTAGTCACAGATTTCTCTGGTGAAATTCGGGCGCTCCCCGGGGAAGCGCGTCGCCACAAGAGCAGGCCCCATTCTTTTTTTGTTTGTTTTTGGTTGCATCTGTATTTGTTTCCTATCAGAGTGGCTTTTTTTAAGAATTTTGCCAGGACAACTCCCTTGTGCCGGCGGTTCTTTTACAGTGGCGAATTAATTTGTGCAACACAGGACCTCGGTTTATCGTCTCATCACGAAAGACTAGCGCCAGACACCACTCATGGTCTAATGGATGGGGATAAGTTTTCGGGCCCAAACGGATTGAACCACCGCACCACTTCCGACCCGACTTTCGCTTTCTACAGGCGCGTTACCTCGTAGACCACCGATCCACATACAATATACACAGTATAAGATATAATCTTCGGATGGGACTATAAACCGAGGCCCGTGTTCAAATGCATGCAGACCATCTTGCGTACACGTTAAATCCTATCCGCTTTTCGGAGAGTAGGTCATTGTTGCGGTGGAAACAGTGACAAAATTTACAACACCGCATACACACGAGATAGGATGTAAAAAAAAAAAAAAAAAAGCACATGAGTGCTTGTTCCATCATCCTCGATATAAAAGAAGAAATACATAAATAAATGAAAATAAATAATCCGAAATCAAAGTTAAGAACACTTTGATGATATTATGTATAGTGAGAAAATATACGACTGGCAATTAAAAGCCCTGCAGGATGTATTCACATTGCAGATTACAGAGTAGTACGCACCTTAAATAAAGGCTGACAACAAATGACATCCACACTCACACATGCTCACGCGCCGTGCGCGCGCGCGCGCGCACACACACACACACAGATAACACGCACGCACGGACATACACACATGCTCACACACATATACACAACAAAGCGCACACACTATAAGACAAAAGAGAAACACCTTCAGCACATCTAGTAAAATTACAGTCATCAGTGCCTCATAAACCATATACCTCACCCCATCAAAATTCAACATAACCCAAAAAAAAATCAAACAAAAACAAAATAAAAAAAAACAATATATATATATATATATATATAAATATATATAATATATATTATATTATATAATATATATATATATTATATATTCACTTTTGCTCATTCTCCTGCCTTTTTTTCAGAAAAGACTGAAAAGATACCAATTTTTTCTTATGCATCAAAATTGTATGTGCCCTTGTATTCTCTAATACAATAAGGGATATCTGGAGGACTGGAAGAAAACACCCAAAATCATCAGGGAAAAAAATTGTCAATCATATCTATCAAAAAGACCCCCCAAAAAACATTGCATTGCCTAGTGCTGACATGGTTGTATTGGTTGTACACTTTTCTGAGTGATGAATGTTTTGGAGAATGCAATAACTTGTGAGTATAATAACTATTATGAAAAAAGCAAAAAAAACAAATAATGAGCAAAAAAATTCTTAAAGTCTTTGTCGATGCGCTGGGCCTGACTTATCAGGCGCATAACGGGGAGTGAAAAATTTTCGCTCATGTAACAAACAACAATAGTTGCTATAAAACAAAATCAATTTTGAATCAGGGCCCCTTTTAGATCTATCTATCTTCTGTCCCTAGTCTGACGACCGTGGGGCACCCTCAAAGACTCAACAACCAGTTCCCCCCATTCCTCTCTCTGTTCTGCCTTTCTCAGGGTTTTGTTGATTCTAGGCCTGTCCATTCCTGATGTTATCCTCCCAGCTCTTCCTTGGTCTGCCTCTTCTTCTTCCTCCTTGGACAGTCCTTGTAAAACTGTCTTTGCAAGTCCTTTGGATTTGTGACAAAGCCCATACCATTTTAAATTTAAAGTTTTTTCACGATCGTTAGAAGGTTCTAAGGGTCCAATGGGTTTGCGGGGTTTGTTTTCCGCTTTTTGCTTAGTGGTCTTTGTAGGAGAGCCAAGGAGTCTCCAAAGCATCTCATCTCCACCGCCTTTCTCTTCTCCAAAAACTGCGTCAGGGTCCTGATTCACAGGGATACAGAAATATGGATATGACAAGGACGCATTTTGCTGATCTTGAAGATAAGTGAGATATTTTTATCTCTCCCGATGGGTTTAATTTTTACAAAGCGTTTTTGTCTGTGCAGTCCGCATACTACTTCGGCTTTGGGTCCCCCGGCGATACAATGGCTCCCCGGTACTTGAACTGAAATGTTTTCCGCTTTGGGCATTTAACCCTGATATCTGCTAATGCCGTTGGGGTTTTAGCATCGTTGGTCTTCTTGCACTGATTTCCTGCCTATTTTTTGGGGCCTTATTCAAGTGTTTTGTTAGGCTGGCAAGCTCTTTTTCGATCCTGCTTTTCCTCAATGTCATCTGCGAAGCAGGTTTTATCGTTCTGACAATGCTGACTGATCCTTCATGATTTCCAGTGCATCGCCCGATTCTCTCAAGGGAAAATGTTGAAAAGAGTGGTGAATAACAGCCCCGCCTTTCTCCAACTGTTTTTCGAACCTTCTCCAATTTGTTGTTGTAGTACACGCCTGGTGGCCTTGCTGTACAGTGTTTGAGCCCCACAGGGTTCATGATGGCTGTACAAATTATGGGTTCCCACAAATGCAGCCACACCTGTCAAAACCTTCTTAAATCGTAAATACTGGTAAAGGTCATTTAAGTTGAAGGTACCGCTCCATATATATCAGTTAAAATTTCCTGCTGTGTTGCTGCGCACGCTCGAAACCTGCTTGTCCTCAGCAATGATGGTCTCTCTTGTGGCTCAGTATCTATTTTTTTCCCAAAATGACTTGGGGCTATGTGCTTTTGGCAGTTTGTAGGCTGTTAATTGATTCCTTTCTGGGATGGTGATTGAGAACGTGTCATGGTGTTGGCTTTAGTCTGCCAGATTTGTTGAGATTCTTAGGGCGCTGATATGGCTTCCCCTCAGCTTGAACAACCGTTGGTTCTTCTTAGATGCCCTTACCAAAATAACTAAACGAATAAGATAACTGGGGATTAATACCCTAGAGACCAAAAGTACTGAAAGATGAAAAACGCAAAATCCTGGAACAGACGATCATGTAAATTTTTAAATTCTTTGGGCAAAAAGGGATTTTTGTGATTCGCTCACTAAATAAGGCTTTGTAATTGGAATGCCATCAAAAAGAAGGATTATAATTGTCTCCAAAAAAGGATAACTCAGAGAGTATTTAAGAATTGGAGGCCGATTTCACTCACTAATGTGAATAAAAATACCTGGATGTATTACAAACAGATTAAAAGTTTATACAAAGTTATTAAGGGCCCACCAACGGATTGTACCACGAAGTATATAGGAGACACTATAGAACACTATATATAATTACTCAATTTAGAGAAAACAATTCCGTATGTGTCAATAATTCGAGAAGCATTGATTTGTAGATGGGATTTATGCAAAAATGTATTTAAACAATTTGCTATGGAATTAGACAAATGGAAACTGCTTTTAATAAGCATAATTAGTTTGTATGTAATAAAGGGTATCTTCAGTGTTCTTGTAGTGGATGTCTCCAGTACCAACTTAATTCTCTAATTTTATGCCATATTCCTCAACGGAAACAGACGGATATTAAAGGCGGAAAAAGCAAATAGCGAACTAAAGATATGTCAGTTTGCATGAAAGCATCACTCTAAGGAGACACATTCATATGAAGGCTTTTTCAACCCTTAAACCTTGAGGATATCAGGGTTAAAGTTAAACTTAGATAAAACCAAAATGTTTGGCTAGGCACAAAAAGAATTCGTTATACCTCATTCCACAAAAAAAAGAGGGAATCCAAAAGAATTTAAAAATCCTTGGAATCTGGTTCACGAACATGTTTGCCCTAGATTGACGGAAGTAAATATAATGATAATACGTATGAAGTTAAAAGACCATAAGATATTGTCAAAAGATTGGATAACACTTTGGGTAGAGTGCATTTAAAGTAAACTATACTCAAGTGCTATACTATGGATTTTTTCCGAAACCCCCGGATACTACGAAGCCCGTTCAAAATTTATAATTTGGGGGACAAGAAAACAGGTAAGTAACAAGGGGCCCATATTCGGTCAACCATACCAAAGGGTATCACGCTAGTTTGTGTAACATTAGTACAAATGAAATATGTTATTTAACTTTCAATTCAATAACCAATTTTAGTGACGATTTTCTCTGTGCTGAAATTGATGATTTCGATCCGTGGGCAAAACTGTGTGCAAATTTTAAAGACAGGCCTTTTTGTTGTTTTATTTGTCTGCATTTTCGCAATGGTTCCATAGAGTGCATTTTTTCATAACAATTTTGCCAGACAAAATTCGTGTGGGGATTACGTGGCATGATTCATGAAAAGTGTGCACACACAAATTACTCTTGGTTAACGTTCATGCGAAAATAGGCACGTTACACCACTCATGGTAATTTGAAGGAAATTAGGTCACATAACTTTGCATTTAACCACCGACACGATCCGACCACTTTTCGAAAAGGGAAAATATAAACCGATGCACAATTTATATAAACCGTTAGAATATAATCTGATGGAAAAGATCACGGCTCCTTTTTCGAATGATGAATGAAATCTTGCGTTAAACTTTTGAATTGTCGCTTGGACTAAAGGATTGGTGCAGTTGAAACACAATAAAAGTTTACAACACTAAATACAATGTTTAAATAAAGATTGTTCAAATATAAGTCACAGAGAATTTTCCATCATCCTCAAATAAATAAGACAAGAAATTCGTAAATAAATGAAAAATAAATCATAATTCCGAAATTCAAAGTAGAACAAATTTTGAATGATATTATGATAGTGAGAAAAAATTTACGGACTGGCAATTAAAAGCCTGCAGGAATGTTTTTTGCATTGAGATTACAGAGTAGTACGCAACTTAAATAAAGGCTGACTAAAAATGACATTCCTATCAACATTGCTAAACAAACCAAGTGCGCATTCGCGCAATAACAACTAAAACAGAAACACGCACGCACGGACATACACACAATGCTTTACTCATTTTAGTACAACAAAAGTCCAACATAAATTATAGAAGTAGACCTTCAACATTAGTAAAATAATGTAATCATTGCCATGACAACAAAATATGCATTAATCTTTTGTACTTTTGACTATATCTTTCACCTAAAATGACATCAATAAAATAAAATAATAATAAAAATATAATAAATATATAATATGAAATTTATATAATATAATTTAAATAATATAATAGTATAAATATTATTTTTTTTAACTGTATATTGTGCATCAAATTTCTCTGCCTTTTTTCAAGAAAGAATGAAAAGTTCCGAATTCTTTCTTAGCACAAAATGTAAGGACATTGATTCTCTATAAAAAGAAAAGGGGAGATACAGGAAGGACTGGAAGAAAAAACACAACATCAAGAAAAGAAATTGTCAATCATATATCAAAAAGACCCCCCCCAACAACACACATATCCTAGTGCTGATGGTTAATTTGGTTACACATTTTCTGGAGTGATGAATGTTTTGAGATATGCATACTTGTGTAGAAAATACATATGGAAAATGCAATAAAAACCTAATGAACAAAAAAATTCTTTTCGTCATGTCGTATGACTGGCCTGATCTTATTCAGCAAGGTAAGCGGCAGAGTGACATTTATCCTCTGTAACAAACAACAAGTGTCTATAATACACATCAATTTTGATATAACGATTTCTTAGATCTATCTATCTATCTGTCCCGTAGTCTGACGACCTGGGGCACCCCTCCAACCTCAACATACCGGTGCCTGCATTCCCTTCTGTTCTGCCTGTCTCAGGGTTTTGTTGATTCAGGTCCTTCATCACTGAATGTCCCCGTCTTCGGGGCATCTTTCTCCTTGGACAGTTCCTGAACTGTTCTTGTCCTGTAATGCCCACCATTAAGTATTAGAGTGTTGGTTCTGGGCAAGTTCTGGATTCGATAGACGCTACAGGTCCTTGTGAACCGGATCTAATCTCATCTCCACCGCCTACTCTTTAAATAGTGGGATAAACGCAAAGTTGGTTACAAGGGCGAATTTTTAAGTAAAAATTTATTCCAATTTTATTTGACAAATGTATTTGTGCTTGATCTTTTGCTTGACCCGGTAATGGTAGTTTGGGTTTTTTCCTTTGGATAATGATATCTACCGTTTTAAGTCATAGTTGTTTCTCTACTTTTCCATCCTATTTGAGGTTTAATGTTTTTGTGGGTTTTTTTTTTCCACCAAAGCATTTAACATTTGTATCTTCGCCAAATTGATGTTTGATTTGGGTGGGGGGGAAAACAAAAAGGGAGATTTTTTTTGTAGTGAAATTTTCCCTTTAAAACCAAATTTTTTAAAAAATAAAAAATTTTTAAAAAAAAAAAAAAAAAAAAAAAATTTTATGGGAATTTAAATAGCGTGAATCTTGTAAGCAACAATAAAAGGGAATGAAAAGTTAATTTGTTGTTTTTAAACGTATATGTGTGCCAATCAAAAAATTTTTTTTAACACAAAAAAAAACAATAGTTGCTGTTTAATCTCGACGACGACAAAGTGACGAAGAAAGAAAAAAGGGAAAAGAAGAAGAGAGGAGAAAAAAGAAAGAAAGAAGGAAAGAAGAGAAAAAGAAAGGAAAGAGAAGAAGAAGAAGGAAGAAGAAGTCACTCTTTTCTCCAACTACACAAACACATTCCATTCTATGAATAAATGTATAGTCACAGAATTTAACTATCCGGTGGTGGTTGGTTGGGGGTCAGGAAAAGGGGGAAAGGCATTTTTTTTTAAAAACAAAGGAAAAAGCCAAACCTTGACTTTTTTCTTTCTTTTAAAGCTGAGGCGGGTTTCTTTAACCCTTTTTAAAAAAATTTTTTTTAAAAAAAGGGTGGGTAAAAAATTTTTTTTTTTTTTTCCCCTTTTAGGTCTTTCTTTGGTAAAAACCGGCCCCCCCCCCCGGTTTGGACGATTCCATTGGGGGTGCAAACGAGGTCGGTTTTTTTTGGGATCGGGGTTAAGAACCCCCCCCTTTAAAAAAAAGGGCCCCTAATTCCTTTTTTTTCCTGTTTCCCGGGGTTTTTTTTTTTCCGGGGGGGTTCGGGGCCCATTTTTTTTGGGAAAAAAACTCCGGTTTTTAACTTTTTTTTTCCCAAAAAAAAAACCCCCCAAAAAGATTTCCCCGGGAAAAAAATTTTTAAAAAAAAAAGCCCTTGATGGGAAAAAAATCCTAAAAAAAAAAAAAAAAAGGGTGGGGGGTGGGGGGTAAGGGCGGGGGTTTCCCCGCTTGGGGGGGCCAATTTTGGGGCTTTGATTTGTTGTTTGTTTCACGCTTTTTTTTTAAAATTTTTTTTTTTTTAA
This sequence comes from Rapana venosa, assembly GCA_028751875.1. NCBI lineage: Eukaryota > Metazoa > Mollusca > Gastropoda > Neogastropoda > Muricidae > Rapana > Rapana venosa. Next base: position 4,443,623 of record CM054160.1, on the reverse strand, counting down.
AAAAAAAAAAGTGGTTTAACGGGGGTTTCTTTTTTTTGGCATTTTTTACCGGAAAAATCCTATTCCCCCGGGGGGGGAAGGTTAGTTACGAATATTTTGGTTTGCCTGAAGTCCTTAGTTTTTGGGGATAAGTAAGATTTTTGTTTTTTTCAAAAATGGGGTTTGGTTTTGACAAAATCCCGTTATTGTTTGCAGCGATCTTACCTTCTTTGATTCCTTCTTAATAAATTAGTATTGGGAAACAAAAGTTCTTTATTCCCATAAAGTGGCGGAAAATTCTTTTCTATAGTTCCAAAACAAAAAAGATAATTCCCTTTAAAGTTTTTTTAAATCATGCATTAAATTTTAGAGTGAGTGTTATGATCTCTTTTTTTTTTCTCGCTAAATCAAGGATCACCAATGGTGAGATCTTTGCGTATGCCACCATTTTGCCTCCATTGGGGTAGCATAATTGTGGTTTCACTCACATACTCAGCTAAATAAGGAGGGAATCGATACCCTGTTCCTCCTAAATGCTTTTGAGCCGATCCTTTCTGCAGGTATTGAATTGTTAAAATTTGGGTTGGTTGTTTGTTTTTTTTTAAACAAAGCAAGGCGTTAAGTTAAAGATATGGACAACTGCAATTTTTGTGGCAAGGGAAAAGGACACAATAAAACCCTTATGTTATGGGAGGAGCAAAGTGTCTGTAGGTACAGAATTTTGGAAAAGAACTTGAAATTGACTATAAAAACACAAACTGTTACCATTTGCGATGAGAATGGGACCTTATGTGGAAATAGTGGCTTTTTGGCACTGATGCATAATTACAACAAACTAATGAAAAGTGTTCGGACTTAATAATACTGTTAGCAAAGTTCTTTGTTTATAAATGTCGGATTGGTAAACAAAACCAAATGTTGGTTATTTTTGAGTGAAAAAAAATATGATTATGAAATGGAAAAGCTGGAGCAGTAGCAAACAATGCAGTTTACTCATTTTCAAAGAATAAAATGGTTCCTAGTACATAAACTTAGTAGTAGAAAGTTTGAGTACATTTCAAAATATTGTAAAATTATGTATGTAATCTTTAAATCTTGTCTGACAACGAAAATGTTGATTGATTCTTTTTGTACTTTGTGTAGTATTAGTATTGTACGCCTGGTAAAAGGACTTCATAATAATAATAATAATAATAATAATAATAATATTATAGTAATAATAATAATAATAATAATAATAATAAATAATAATATAATAAATACTAATAGTAATAATGTATGGAATTTATATAGCGCTGAATCTTGTAAAGCAACAAATCAAAGGATGAAAAGTTAATTTGTTTGTTTTTAACTGTATATGTGTGCCAATCAAAAAGATTTTTTTTTTAACACAAAAAAACAATAGTTGCTGTTTGAACTCCTCGACGACGACGACGTGACGAAGAAGAAGAGGAAGAAGAAGAAGAGACGAAGAAGATGAAGAAGTAGAAGAAGTGAAGAAGAAGAAGATGAAGAAGAAGAACGAAGAAGAGAAGTTCACTCTTTTTCTCCAACATACACAAACATGCATTCCATTCTTTGAATAATATGTTTAGTAACAGAAATTTACAATGTTCCGTGGTGGTTGGTTGGTTGGGTTGGCAGCGTCAAGAAGAAATACGTGACTGGGAACCGGCCGAGTTTTCTGACAGGAACGTCCGTACATTCTCGTATGAAGCCAGGGACCGTGACGGTTTCGGTCTGCCCGGAATGTTTCTTCTACGTTCAAGCTATAGGTGAGGAGCTGAGAGATGTCTATTAATCCATCTTTCCCAATAGTCAACTTTACAGTGTCTGTGTTGTCTACGATGTGCCGTTATAGAAATATTGGGTATTGTTGTTAGTTCATCGTTAAAGGTGCGGGGGTCATTGCATGATAGACGGTCCCCCCCCCCCCCCCCACCCCCCCCCACCCCCCCCCCCCCCCCCCCCCCCCCCCCCCCCCCCCCTCAGCATGTAGGTAGCTGCATTCCGACTTAAGAGATGGTGTCTAAACACGACACCTGTGTGCATACAGGTTTTCTCTTTTCAATTTGTCATTCGTTTCTTACCGGCACGAAATGGCCTTCTCTTCCGAACAGCGAAAAGGGGTTTTGACGTGTACGCATGATGTTCTGCGTGCATTCGCCTGTAAGTCCTCGGTTAATAGCCTCATCTGAAGGGCTTTGATAAGGTCAAGAATGTTTTTGTTTTGTTTCAAACTGGGAAGCAAAGGCGAGACTGGGAATTGAACTCAGAAACTCACACGGTTTACTTGTTTGCAGGCGAGCATCTTAACCATTCTGCCACCTTCATACTCTTTAAAATAATCAATTTAGAAATGTAGGTAAATGAAAGACTAAAGTCTATATATGTCTGCCATTTCAAGTGGCGGAAAAATTCGTTTTCTAAATAGTCTTCAAAACAAAAAAAAAAAAAAAATTAGGGATTTTTTTTTTTTTTTTTTTTTTTTTTTTAAATCGTAAAGTTTTTTTTAAATACATGCATCATAGTAGAGAGTGAAGTGTCTTGAGGGATCTCTTTTTTTTCTGTCTTCGAATAGAAATAGAAGGATCACCATTGGTGAGATTTTGCGTATGCCTCCTTTTGTGTCCTCCATTAGGGAGCTCTATTGGGATCACTCACATTACCAGCTGATAAAGACGTTATCGATAGTTGTTCTACTAAATGCTTTTTGTGCACTGTAATCATAGTTATGCAGGTATTGATATTGTTAGAAAATTGTGTGGGTGTTTTGTTGTTTTTTTAAAAACAAAAGCAATGGGCGTTTAGTTTTTAAAACTTTGCTCATTTCTATCTCGGCCAGGTAACTTGTGTTGTTGGTTTGGGGTTTTTTTGGAGGTGGGGGGGGGGGGTGGTCATACGTTTTACGGGTTTTTTTTTATTTCTGGTACAGCCTTTAGTAGGATGTATTAGTCGGAGTACGTATTTTCAGATAATAAATAGGATTGCTAAAGAGGATGACAGACAGGACAGGCTTTCAGGAAGGCACACAGTCAGACTAGACTCACAGGCAGACTCAGACAGCATGAACAGATATATTGAGTGAGACATAGGAAAAAGAGAGACACAACAAACACATACTCACATATAGACAAATGACAATGACAAAATCTTTTATTCGAGGATAATGTATAAGCACCCATGTGCTTTTTTACATCCAGTCCCCCCGGGGGGCCCCTTAGGATATATATAGAGAGATGAGAAGTCGATTTGAGAGAGAGAGAGGACAGACAGACAGACAGCAGACAGAGACACAGAGACGAGTCAGAGACAGATGAGAGAGTGTGAGAGACGTGATTATGTGTGTGTGTGAGTGTGTGTGTGTGTGGTGTGTGTGGTGTGTGTGTGTGTGTGTGTGTGTGTGTGTGTGTGTGTGTGTGTGTGTGCGCGCGCGCGTAGTGTGTCGTGAGTCGTGTGTGCGCGCGCGTTGTTGTGTGTGTGTGTGTGTGTGAGTTTGGGGGGTTCGTGGTTTTTTGTCCAATGTGGACACGAAAGAGAGAGAGAGAGAGAGAGAGAGGAGACCGATGACGGAGAGAGAGAGAGAGAGAGAGTAACACACACGTATACGCACGCCCGGCGCGCACACACAATGCACACAACATTCACACACACATGAATACATACAACACGCACACACACAACAAATACACACACTCACACACACGCACACATACACACACTCACATACACACACACGCCACACACATCACATAAAACATACACACACGCACACCACACACAAAACACACACACACCATCTTACACTCGCATTATCACACACACTCACACTTACACAGAGATCTTCCCAAGCATGAACTGTGACTGTTAGTGAGGGCCATACCTGTTCTTCAGTGGTGCGCGGGCCCAGTCGGCCGGGCACCCAGGGAACGGGCAGCGCCCTCAGTGCAGCGGTGCCTGCGTGAAGGAAAACCAGTTCGGTGCCGGTTGCCACTTCGCCTGCAAACAAGGTCTGAAATGCAAGTCAGGACCCCTGACCTGTCTGCAGGAGCGAAAAATGGAGTCACCCTTCCCCAAACGTAGTGGCTCGTGAGTTGTTGTTACTTGGTTCTTGTTGTTGGTGGGGTGGTGGTTGGTGCTTGTTTGTTAAAAAGGCAAAAAGGTAGAGGTGTCCCATAAAACCGTTTGTGGTGTAGGGGTGCGAGGCGTCAGAGACCTCAGTTCTCTAGAGCCAGCATCTTGAGGGCGGCGCCCCACATCTCTCCCCCTCGCTGCGTTAACCTTTCCTGACCTAATAGTGGGCATAGTAAACCATTTACAGCTGGGTAAACTGGGGGGGACTGTATGAAGCCAAGGACGCGAAAACTGTCACCCATGTAATTGGTAACCACACTCGATGCTGTGCTTATCCTTGCGAAGGGAAGTTACATGCTTTGGACCACTGAGCTATCCTGTCCCCGCTTCATTCATGCAGGATGATGTTCATTCCAGGGGATTTTGTTCTCTTTTTACAGTAGTGTGCTGCTTTCTCCACTGTTTCTTTCAGCCTTGGCTTTCTCTTATTCTTGTTGATGTTCTTTGTATGCCTTCAGCGCCTGGGCTTTATCACAGTTTTTGATTAAACCATTGACGCTGGGGGCAACAGCAGAGTGAGAGGCTGTATGACCAGTGGCTTTCTTCCCCACTCATGGAATTCCACTTTACAGCTTAGTCTTTAGTGATCGACTATGACTCTCTGGACTAGGAGGCTTGACTCGCACAGTTTTATGTGCTGCAGCCCTGGGGGGCTGGGTTGACCTTGGGAGTGCTTCTCCAACGCTGATCTGTCCTTATCGCCTCTTGGCCTAGAGAGTGGGGATGTAGGAAGATATCTCCACGATCATCATAAAATTTATGCCAATTTCCAAAAACAAGCAGCTGCATCTCTGTGCTGTGGAGGTCATCGTCGAACATGTTGGAACAAGAATATTATTGTGTGGCTATCATTGATTGGGCAATTCGACGTTATTGGCTTTGTACCTCTGTCATGGCTTTTTTTTCTTTCTTTTTCTTTTGATTCTTATATTTCGTGGATAATGGAATATGCACTTATGTGATTGTTTACATCTAGTCCCCGTTTGTATGCGGTTTTGTAAAGTTTTGTCTTATGTTCCCAACCATCAACAATGGCTACTCCTTACGAAAAGCAAAACAGGATTTAACGTGTGCGGAAGTGTTCTGCGGTTGTCGGTTCGCAAACGGTGGCCTCGGTTTATAGTATCATACGGAGGGACTGTGGGTGAGACTGTAAGGTCCAGCGGTGTTCAAGTAGGCAGTGCATATGTTTTGTTTGGTGATTAAACTTTTCTTTCATGTCAGTGTAAGTTGGCGGGCTTTTTCAGGTGTTTATAATTCATGCCTGCTTAAATTAATGCTTCCTCTTGCCAATGACTTATCTCAAATGTTGTTTCACTGTTCAGTCCTACCTAGATGTTATCAGAATATAAATGATATTGTGTAAGGACGTTAGCATCTCTGGACCGAAGCCGACTTGTTTTCATTAGACTTGTCTTGAGTTTATCAAACCTGACCTGATGTACAACATGACCTGCTGTACGACCTGACCTGATGTACGACATGACCTGATGCACGACCTGACCTGATGTACGACATGACCTGATGTACGACCTGACCATTCACGACCTGTGACCTGACCTGATGTACGACATGACCTGATGCACGACCTGACCTGATGTACGACATGACCTGATGTACGACCTGACCTGATGTACGACCTGACCTGATGTACGACATGACCTGATGCACGACCTGACCTATGTACGACCTGACCTGATGTACGACCTGACCTGATGTACGACCTGACCTGATGTACGACATGACCTGATGTACGACCTGACCTGTCTGTACGACCTGACCTGATGCACGACCTGACCTGATGTACGACATGACTTGATGTACGACCTGACCTGGTGTACGACCTGACTTGGTGTACGACCTGACCTGATGTACGACACGACCTGATGTACGACATGACCTGATGTACGACATGACCTGATGCACGACATGACCTGATGTACGACATGACCTGATGCACGACATGACCTGATGTACGACATGACCTGATGCACGACCTGACCTATGTACGACCTGACTTGATGTACGACCTGACTTGATGTACGACCTGACTTGCTGTACGACCTGACTTGATGACGACTGACCTGATGCTGACTGACCTTTGTACGACCTGACTGCTGATGCTAACTGACTGTCGACCTGACTTGATGTACAACCTGACTTGATGTACGACCTGACTTGCTGTACGACCTGACTTGATGCATGACCTGACCTGCTGTGCTACATGACCTTCTGTACGACCTGACCTGCTGTGCTACATGACCTTCTGTACGACCTGACCTGCTGTGCTACATGACCTTCTGTACGACCTGACCTGCTGTGCTACATGACCTTCTGTACGACCTGACCCGCTGTGCTACATGACCTTCTGTATGACCTGACCTGCTGTGCTACATTACCTTCTGTATGACATGACCTTCTGTACGGCATGACCTTCTGTACGGCATGACCTGCTGTACTACATGAACGGATGTATGACCTGACTTGCTGTGCTACATGACCTTCTGTACGACCTGACCTTCTGAAAGACCTGACCTTCTGTACGACCTGACCTGCTGTGCTACATGACCTTCTGTACGACCTGACCTGCTGTACGACCTGACTTGCTGTGCTACATGACCTTCTGTACGACATGACCTTCTGTACGACCTGACCTGCTGTACGACCTGACTTGCTGTACTACATGACCTGATGTATGACCTGACCTGCTGTGCAACCTGGTCTGTATGACCTGACCTGACCTGATATACGACCCGACCTTCTGTACAACCTGACCTTCTGTACGGCCTGACCTTGTGTACGAACTGACCTGATGTACTACATGACCGGATGCACGACCTGACCTGACTTGCTGTACGACCTGACCTGCGGTACGACCCGACCTTCTGTACGACCTGACCTGATGTACCACCTGACCCGATGTACGACCTGACCCGATGCACGACATGACCTAATGCACGACATGACCTAATGCACGACCTGGCTTGATGTACGACCTGACCTGATGTACGACCTGGCCTGATGTACGACCTGACCTGATGTACGACCTGGCCTGATGTACGACCTGGCCTGATGCACGACATGACCCGATATACGACCTGGCCTGACCCGATGTACGACCTGACCTGAGCTGACCTGGTTATGACCTTACCCGACGTAATGTACGTCCTTGCCTGATCTAATCCGATCCGATAATTATGACCTTCGATTAGATCCAGTGTGACTTGCCACTTGCCGAGCTGAGCTGAGCTGAGCTGACCTGACTTGACTTGACTTGATGACAACCTGACCTGACCTAATTCAACCTGATGACCCGACCTCACCTGATGACCTGACCTAACCTGACCTGACGACACCGACTGACCCGACCTGATGACCTGACCTGATGACCTGACCTGCCCTGATGACCTGACCTGACCTAACCTGGCCTGACCTGTGTTCAGCGGTGTCATGCGGATCACCCCCAACAGCATCAGGAGGGTCCCTGCAGTGCAGCGGTGGCCACAGATACCAAGCCGTATGCAGCCTGCTGTGTCAGGAAGGATACAGCCACACAGGGGCGGCCTTCGCCAGCTGCACAGCTAGCGGCAGCTGGACCCCAGTACAGCGCTGCAAAGGTAACACCAGCGACTGGACCAGTGGTCTAGAGGTAACACCAGTGACTGTGATTTGTCTTTCGGATGAAGACCAACGAGACCACAAACTGAAGTCCTGTGTGCTAAGTCCTTCGGATGAGACTATAAACCGAGGCCCCGTAAAACCAGCGACTGGACCAGTGGTGTAGAGGTAACACCACCTGGATAGCAACAATTCGTTAGTTCAATCCCTTTTGAGCCTGAATTCCCCCCACCCCCATCCCCCCTACCTAACACAGCACGTTAATGCCAATCACTTGTGTGGCCATAGCCACAATGTTGGTGAGAGGTCCCGTGTGTATGACTGATATATTTCAAGCACCTCACCATTAAGTTTAGGCAACCACCTTCTGGCTTCCAAATTTCCAAGGATGGACCCGCTGAATGGAAGTCAAACACTTAAAAAAAATTCTTTTATATCGAGGATAATTGAATAAGCACTTATGTTCTTTTTTTACATCTAGTCCCCGTATGTATGCGGTTTTGTAAATTCTGTCATCTGTTCCCACCTGCATACAATGGCCTACTCTTACGAAAAGCGGAATAGAATTTAACGTGTGCGTAAGATGTTCTGCGTGCGCTCGCACACTGGACCTCGGTTTATAGTCTCATCCGAAGGACTTTTGGGGGAGAGTGGAGTCTGCACTAATGTAAACTCCAGTGGACAAAATCCCCTTGAACGGGAATCGAACCCGGGTCGTCAGATTGCGAGCGCAATGTTCTAAACACTGGGCTAACCCGTCCCCACTGAACTAAACGTCCATCCTTCCCGGTCTTCAGAGGACCCCCTCATCTGCCTGTAGACTCAGTGGTTCCTACTGAATGTTCCTCTATCTGTTTATTTATTTATACCACTTTAAGTCACGGCAGATTTCTCTACGTGAAATTCGGGCTGCTCTCCCTGGGGAGAGCACGTCGCTACAAGAGCAGCGCCACCCTTTTTTTCTATTTTCCTGTCTGCAACAGTATTTGTTTTCCTTTTAGAGTGGCTTTTTTTTCTACAAAATTTTGCCAGGGACAACTCTCTTGTTGCCGTGGGTTCTTTTACGTGCGCTAAATAATTATGCGCAGCACACGGGACCTCGGTTTATCGTCTCATCCGAAAGACTAGCACCCAGACCAACACTCATGATCTAATGGATAGGGAAAAAGTTTCGGGTCCAAACGGGATACGAACCACCGCACACTTCCGACCCGGACTTTTTGCTTTCTAGACAGGCGCGTTACCTCTAGACCACCGATCCACCTTCTTGTCTTCAGATGACCTTTCTCCTGGAAGGCAGAACAAAAGTTTCTAAAAACACATTGTTATAGAAGGCCCAAAGTCATAACGTGTCATGCACTGTTTAGTAAGGTAAAGGTAAAGGTTTCCATAACCTATGTGGTCCTAAGGGAGCGAGGCGTCAGACACCTCACTCCTCAAGGGGCCAGCATATTGAGGGCGGCGACCACGTCCTCTCCCTCGCTGCTTTACCTCCCCTGACCCTAGAGAGTAAGGTGCCCCCCCCCCCCCCCTTAAAAAAAAGCTATCTAAAACCTGGCAAAGTTTATTAAAAAAAACATACCCAGCTGTATAAAGTAGCAAAATTGATTTTGATTTGTCGAGACTGTTTTTGTTTTGCATATGGATATTTTGCCCGTTGTTTGTTGTTTGTTTGGGTGTATATATATATATATATAATATATATATTTATATATATTATATATATATATATTATATATATATATATATATATATATATATATATATTATATATGGGGTGGGTGGGTGTTGCAGATGTAGTTTCCTATTTTGAAGAATGATCATTTTGTGGCTAGTTGAAAGTAACCTCTTTTTAAAAAAAAAATTTTGTTTCAATTTTAATTTTTTTTTATCGAGGATAATAGAATAAGCACTCATGTGCTTTTTTACATCCAGTCCCCGTGTGTATGCGGTTTTTAAAATTTTGTCATCTGTTCCCACTGGCACACAATGGCCTACTCTTTCGAAAAGCGGAACAGGATTTAACGTGTGCGCAAGATATTCTGCGTCCGCACACGGACCTCGGTTTATCGTCTCAACCGAAAGACTAGCTCCCAGTGTGTATGTGTATGTTGCAGGTGTAGTTTCTTACTTTGAAGAGTAATCATTTTGTGGCTAGTTGATAGCAACCTCTAAGTGCTTATGACTATTTAGATGTGTGTGTTTTTTTGTATGCATTGTTCTTGTACCCGATTTGGGGTTATTTTCTGGAATACAAAAAAAAAATTAGACTGTGACTTTATCTGCAGACTCAGTGGCCCCCACCCTCCCAGAAGGCTGTCCTGCGAATCAAAGGCTCTTCTCAGGACCCCTAGGGGCTCCGGTCAACGTGACCTGGACTGACCCTAAGGCCCAAGACAACAGCATGGAGCCCGTGACCTTGACCAGTAGCAGGGCGTCAGGGTCACTGTTTGGAGTAGGCTTTCACACCGTGAGGATCACAGCCACAGACAAGGAAGGAAACAGCGAGACATGCACCTTCTTCGTGCATGTTGAAGGTCGGTTGCTTGGGTATATCGTCTGATATCACTTTAAGTAGAAAGACGTTAAAATTGAAGACTTACTTACTTACTTACTTACTTTGCTTGGGCCTTTCTTGCTTGATGTGCTAAGGGTCAGTGGAGCTTTTTAAAGAAACAAACAACAACCTCTCTTGGTTAATGTACACAGGTCAATGGTTTAAAAAATTCTTGGTTTATGTTTTAAGGGTCAGTGTTTAGAAATTTCTTGGGTTAAGGTTTCAATGGTCAGTGTTTTCAAATTTCTTGTTTAATGTTGCAAGGGTCAGTAGTTTTAAATTTCTAGGTTAATGTTGTAAGGTCAGTGTTTTTAAATTTCTAGGTTAATGTTGTAAGGGTAAGTGTTTTAAAATTTCTTGGGTAATTTTTTTAGGGTCAGTGTTTTAAAATTTCTTGGTTAAGGTTTCAATTGTCATTATTTTCAAATTTCTTGTTGAATGCTGTAAGGGTCAGTATTTTTACATTTCTAGGTTAATGTTTTAAGGGTCAGCGTTTAAAATTTCCTGGGTAATGTTTTTAGGGTCATTGATTTAATCTTTCTTGGTTAATGTTTTAAGGGTCAATGTTTTGAAATTTCTTGGGTAATGTGCGAAGGTCAGTGTTATTGGGTAATGTTTCAAAGGTAAGTGTTTTAAATTTTCTTGTTTAATGTTTTAAGGGTCAGTATTTTCAAATTTCTTGTTTAATGTTGTAAGTATCAGTATTTAAAACTTTATAGGTGAAAGTTTTTAGGGTCAGTGTTTTAAAATTTCTTGAGTAATGTTTTAAAGGTCAGTGATTTGATCTTTCTTGGTTAATGTTTGAAAGGTCAGTGTTTTGAAATTTCTTGGTTAATGGTTTAAAGGTCAGTGTTTTAATCTTTCTTGGGTTAATGTTTTAAGGGTCACTTATTTCATCTTTCTTGGGTTAATGTTTTAAGGGTCAGTGTTTTTAAAATTCGTGGTTAAGGTTTCAATGGTCAGTGTTTTCAAATTTCTTGTTCAATGTTGTAAGGGTCAAGAGTTTTAAATTTCTAGGTTAATGTTGTAAGGGTCAGTGTTTTTAAATTTCTAGGTTAATGTTTTAATGGTAAGTGTTTTAAAATGTCTTGGGTAATATTTTTAGGGTCAGTGTTTTAAAATTTCTTGGCTAAGGTTTCAATCGTCAGTGTTTTAAAATTTCTTGTTGAATGCTGTAAGGGTCACTATTTTTACATTTCTAGGTTACTGTTTTAAGGGTTAGTGTTTAAAAATTCTTGGGTAATGTTTTTAGGGTCAGTGATTTGATCTTTCTTGGTTAATGTTATAAGGGTCAATGTTTTGAAATTTCTTGGGTAATGTGCGAAGGCCAGTGTTTTAAAAGTTATTGAGTAATGTTTCAAGGGTCAGAGTTTTAAATTTTCTTGTTTAATGTTTTAAGGGTCAGTATTTTCAAATTTCTTGTTTAATGTTGTAAGTATCAGTATTTTAAAATTTCTAGGTGAATGTTTTAAGGGTCAGTGTTTTAAAATTTCTTGGGTAATGTTTTTAGGGTCACTGATTTGATCTTTCTTGGTTAATGTTTGAAAGGTCAGTGTTTAAAATTTTCTTGGTTAATGTTTTTAGGGTGAGTGATTTGATCTTTCTTGGTTAATGTTTTAGGGTCAGTTAAATCATCATTAAATCAGGTCAGTTTATTAAATTATCATCAAAACGGGTCAGCTTGTTAAATCATCTTTAAATCGGGTTAGCTTGTTAAATCATCATTAAATCGGATCAGCTTGTTAAATCATCATCATTAAATCGGGTCAGTTTGTTAAATCATCATTAAATCGTCTCAGCTTGTGAAATCATCATTACATCAGGTCACCTTGTTAAATCATCATTAAATCAGGTCAGCTTGTTAATTCATCATTAAATCAGGTCAGCTTGTTGAATCATTAAATCGGGTCAGCTTGTTAAATCATCATTAAATCGGGTCAACTTGTTAAATCATCCTTCAAAACGGGTCAGCTTGTTACATCATCATTAAATCAGGTCAGCTTGTTAAATCATCCTTAAATCATGTCAGCTTGTTAAATGATCATTAAATCGGGTCAGCTAGTGCAATCATCATTAAATCAGGTCAGCTTGTTAAATCAACATTATTTTATTTTATTTTATTTTTTAATCGAGGATAATGGAATAACCACTCACGTGCTTTTTTTTAACATCCAGTCCCCATGTGTATGCGGTTTTGTAAATTTTGTCATCTGTTCCCACCGGCACACAATGGCCTACTTTTTCGAAAAGCGGAACAGGTTTTAACGCGTGCGCAAGATGTTCTGCATGCGTTCGCACACGGGGCCTCGGTTTATAGTCTCATCGAAGGACATTTAATCGGGTCAGCTTGTTAAATCGTCATTTAATCGGGTCAGCTTGTTAAATCAACGTCATCATTTAAAGGGTGTTATGACGTTTCCAGAGAGGGAGTGTCCGACCCTCTCCCTGCGGGATGGTCGCGTGGTATGTAACCATGGCAACCGGGAGGGGTCAACCTGCACGGCCAGCTGTAACGCGGGTTACGAGGTCAAAGGGCAAGCCGACGTCACGTGTCAAAATGACACGACGTGGAGTCCTGCCAAGCCGTCGTGTCAAAGTGAGTCCATAGTGTCTGGCACACTCATCATCATCATCATCATTAACCATAACACCCAGTGGTGTGTAGGGCAGCAACAAAGCGCTTCCACTCCTGCCTATCCTGGGCTAACCTAGTCACTGATCCCCAAGAGTGCTGCTGCATGGCCTTCATCTCACTTTCTACAGTCCTCCTCCACGTTGCTTTTGGTCTTCCTTTCTTTCTCCTTCCTTCTGGCACACTAAGAGCATCAAAAAACAGTCAACGCACCATCTGTCTCTGTGTTTGTCTCTGTGTTTCTATGTTACTGTATCTCTCTGTTTCTCTGTTTCTCTGTCTCTGTCTGCCTGCCTGCCTGCCTGCCTGTCTGTCTGTATCTGTCTGTCTGTCTCTGTCTATCTGTCTGTCTGTCTGTCTCACTGTATCTCTCTGTATGTCTCAGTCTCTCTCCATCCGACTGTCTGTCTGTCTGTCTGTCTTCAGTCAATCATCACTATCATCTATCTATCTTCATCTATCTATCTATCTATCTATCTATCTATCTATCTATCTATCTATCTATCTATCTATCTATCTATCTATATGTCTTTCTGTCTGTTCTGTCTGTGTGCCTTGTATGTCTGTCTGTGTATTTGTGAGTGTGTGTGTTTATTTATTTATTTATTTATTTATTTATTTATTTATTTATTATTTTATATCGAGGATAATGGAATAAGCACTTATGTGCTTTTTTATATCCAGTCCCCGTGTGTATGCAGTTTTGTAAATTCTGTCATCTGTTCTCACCGGCACACAGTGGCCTACTCTTACAAAAAACGGAACAGGATTTAACGTGTGCGCAAGATGTTCTGCATACGTTCGCACACGGGCCTCGGTGTATAGTCTTATCCGAAGAACTTTTGGGGATATTGGAGATGGGGGTGTGGTGTGTGTGTGTGTGTGTGTGTGTGTGTGTGTGTGTGTGTTCATTTCAAAGAAAGACAGAGAGAGAAGATGTTTGCAACCATTAATCAGCCAATGTAAAAATGTTAAATTTAAGCAAACCAGAAGTCTTTTGCAAAAGTCTTTTACGAAATATCTGTACAGTTCTCCCCAAATCATAGCATTTTAATACCCAAAAAGGGACAGAAAAAGCAGAAAGACGAGTTTACTCCTAACCAAACCAAACAAACCACTTACCTTTTTACAAAAGAAAATTAATTGGGGGGAAAAAAGGGCAGCAAGTATTAAAAGATTCAGAACGGGTTTAAATTGACATAATTTAGGTTTGTTGTTATCGTTTAACAGGGGTGAGTTCCTATTTTAATCTAGACTTGCTCCTCCCCCCACCCCATCCCCTTTTTGCCCAGTTTAACACTGCTTTGTTTCTGATTGGTTGACAGAGATCACGTGCACGGCAGCGGTGCCGGAAGTGAAGGGAGGTAGCGTGCGGTGCCCCGGAAGTGTGGAGTATCAGGAAGCGTGTTTCCTGTCCTGTAACTATGGTTACCGCTCCCAGGCACCTTTCTTCGTCAGCTGCAAGCTGATGGTACCTGGTCTCCTGCCGGCACCTGTCCAAGGTCACTGACTGATGCAAGAGAGTGGGGGGATGGGGGATGGGGGGTCTGGTTAATGGGCTGGTTGAATGGTGGATTGCTTGCATGGATCGTTGAGTGGTTAGTAGGTGTCCCCGCACCCTCTCTCCCTCTCCCTCCTCTCAGCCCCACCTCCCCAAACAAACCTGATGTGCAGAGTCACTGCCTTGTTGAGGCCATTCCCCCAGCTTTACATTATAGGTGTCACCCGGATCGTGCGCTCTATCTCACTCATCCAACCTAGGTGTCGACTTTATGCACGGTATGGGCCAAATGCCTCTATGAATGAGTCATGTCAGAGTTTATTCCACCTAGGAATCACTGTAAGACCGTTCATACACCTGTTTCTGATTTTTGTTTATGCTGTTTCATCTTATGTGATGTTCCTGACCTGCTGTCCACCACGCCGCTCATGTCAATCTCTCCCTACCACATCTACACCCAGATTCGTCATTTTGCATCTTCAGGGTCGGAAGTCCACAGGCAGCGTATCCGTCAATGTCAGGCCGCCATGGGGATCACCACCCAGAGGGGCCCTGCACTGCTGCTCAAATCACTTTTTGTAGTGTTCAGTGGTGCCTGGTCTGAGCTAACATACGCGGGACACTACCTACTAAGCCCCCTACTGACGACAGTATTAGCTCAGTCGTGCAACCAGGCTGAGTGGGGTCACCACCCCAAGGTGGGTGATCACCACAACGCCCCCCCCCCCCTCCCCCTCCTTAACGACCCTTCCTTTCTTTACAAATGGTGAGATTTTGTTATGCCCACAATTAATGTAACTGCATTCCAACTTCGGGGATTATTATCATCAATGTCTAAAAAACGTTTTGGGCCTTCTTCTTTTTCTTCTTCTTCTTCTTCTTCTTCTTCTTCTTTTCGTCGTCGTCGTCGTCGTCGTCGTCGTCGAACGCTCAGGGCAGCAACTCCAGAGGCCCTGACAAACGCTGCCGTGTGACGCTGAAGGTCCCCCAGGGGTCCGAAGAGTTTGTCCCTCCACGGCAGGTTAATCAGTAGGCCAGATATCGGCCCTCAGGTTTGGGTGTTTTTGGACAGGTCTGGAGGAAGTGCAGTTTTGTAAATTTTGTCACCGGCACACAAAAGGCCTACTCTTCCGAAAAGCGGAACAGATTCTTCGTGTGCACAAGATGTTCTGCATTCGTTCGCTTACCTGAAACCTCGGTTTATAGTCTCATCCGAAGGATCCCTTTTTTGTGTGGGGGGGGGGGAAGGGGGGGGGGGGGCGGGGATGATGAGTTGGCCTGATGTTAACTCCAGGGGGAAAATATCCCCTTGAACAACCTGGTTCGCAGATCACGGCGCAACGCGCAACACTCTAACCAACCAGGCTGGTCCGTCCCTCTTTGTTGCAGATGCTGCTCCACCGTTTTGAAGTGTCCAGATCCCGTGGAACACTTCGCAGCTCCGCTGGGACAGAAAAACCAACGTCACCTGGGACCCGCCTACCGTCTCTACAACTCCTGGAGAAAACATCACCCCACCTTTACGTCACACCGGGATCTGACTTCAAGGTTGGGAGTGACCTACGTGACGTACACAGCCAGGGATTCCAGTGGCAACGAAGGCAAATGCAGCTTTTCTGTCAATGTCAAAAAGTGAGTACGCCTGGTGGGTTTGGGTTTTGGGTTTGACTGCTAGAATGATATCATAGCGTCCCTCACTGCTATGGTAATGTTGCTGGTGTGTCTTCTTCAACGTCGTTATCTCTGTGGCTATCATGTTTCGAATACCACTCTTTCCTATCTTACAAGCGCGAGACACTTGTGTGGGGCTACCATCAAGTGTAGCTGAAAATAGTCAATGATAACAGAAGATAGCGCAAATCGGTGTCACAGACCAAGGTAGCCATTTCCCACAGCTTAATTGTTTTCTTCTTCCGTATTTGGGTACTCATGCATAAAAACACGCAAGCAGGGGGGCATTGGGCGCGCGCGCACGTACGCGCGCACACACACGCCCACACATAAACAACCCCAACACGTGCGCGTGCAAAGATCACACACAGCACACACATAACACCAAGGTTATTTTGGCATGTTAACCATACAAATTTTCCATATAGTACATCCTTCGGATGAACTATAAACCGAGGCCTCGTTTTTCGAACGCATGCAGAACATCTTGCGCACACGTTAAATCCTGTTCCGCTGTTCGAAAGAGTAGGGCCATTGTGTGCCGGTGGGAACAGATTACAAAAATTTTAAAAAACAAAACCCCATACACACGCATAAATTTTTAAAAAACTTTGATTTGTTGCTTTTACAAGTTCAGGGCTATAAAAAAATTTCCATATATTATATTATTTTAAAAAATGAAAGGAAGAGGGGGGGGCACTTTTCTATTTTTTTTTCTACGCCCAATCACACACACACACACAAACACACACACTCCTCACTCCTCTTCCCCCCCTTTTTCTCTCCTTTTCCTCTCCTCCCTCTCCCTTTTCTCCCCTCTTCTCCTCTCTTCTCCTCTTTCCCCTTTTAAAATTTTTTTGATAAAATAAATAATTTTAATTTAAAAAATTTAAATTTTGTGAAAACCTAAATAAAAATTTATTTGTTTTTTTTGGGTTTTTTTTTTTAAAATTTACATACAATGTTTAATGGAAAGGTCTTTTTTTTTTAACATTCTAGAATTTTTCTTTTTTTTTTTTAGTTTTGCTTATTGGTTCCCATAGTTATCCTTGTTTTTCTTTTGTTCATTTTGAAACAGAGTTTTCAGAGCTTAAAGTCGTATCCCTTCAAAAGGTCATTTTTGGTTTTTTGGTTTTCATTCGTTAAATGCATCATTTTGTTTTTTTGTTTTTTTTTGATTTACAAAAAAAATCGTTAAAAACCCCCCCTTTGTCAATGGGCCCCTTTGGGCAATGACAAAAAATTGGTCAAAGCGTCAAAAGGGGCTCTCTCCCCCCCCTTTCCAAACATCCCGTTTCCGTTTTTTTTAATGGGTTTTAAACCATTTTTATAAAGGGTTTAAAAGGGGGTGGGGATTTTTTTAAAATTTTATAAATTTGGGGTTTTTTGGTTTTGGGGAAGATTTAAAATTTTAATTAAAAAAATTTTTATTTTTTTAAAAAAAAATTTTTTAAAAATTTCTTTTTTTTGGTTTTTTGCCGCTTTTTTAAAAAAGTGAAATTTTTTTAAAAAATTTTAATTAATTTTTTTTTTTATTTTTTTTTTTATTAAAAATTTATATTTTAAAAAAAAAAAATTAATTAAAAATTTTGGTTTTAAAAAGGGTGTTTTTAGTTCAATCGAGGGGTCAAAACATTTTTTTTTTTATTTAGGCAATGGTTGCATCGTTTTTTTAATCCAGTTTTTATCGGGAAATTTTTGCTTTTCCCCCCCCAAAATTTCTTGCTTTTTAAAAAAACGGGGGTTTAAGGGGGCAAGTGATCATTTTCCACACGGGGGCCCCCCCGGGTTTTTTTTAAGATGACCCTTTTTCCAACCTAATTTGCCCCCAGCCTGTTTTAAGGTTTTTTCCAAAAAAATTTGCTTTTTTTTATTCCGTATAATTTTACAAGAAAAAAATTTAAAATCAATAAAAGTTGAGAATTTTCCCAAATTTTTAACGAAATCCTTGGGGGTTTTAAAAAAAGTGAAAGAAAATGGGTTTTAATTTTAAAAATTTTTAAAAGAAAGGTTTAAACCCAACGCGTACCCCATTATTTTTTAATCCGTGCAAAAATAAATCTTTCAGGGGAAACACAACTTTGGGTTTTTTTTTTTAAGCAATAGGAGTGCTTTGAACGGGGGAAACTATTTTTGATTTTTTCGAATTCAAAAATAGGGTAGGATATTTTAAAAGGAATATTTGGGCGTTAATTTAATTTTAAAAAAAATTAAAAGGAAGAAAAAGGGATATGAAAAAAAAGGCCCCTTTAAAGATAGCGGATTGATTTTTTGAAGCTTTTTTAAAATTTCATCTGCATATCTGTGTGTCTGTTTTTTAAAGGGGTTGTCTGTCCTCATGTGACATGACATTATTACGCTGGTGTCTGTTTTGCTTGCTTCAATGCCCGCACCTTGTTAATAGCATCGCCAGTGGGGAAAAGTCCCGGGTGGAGGGGTGTGGTGCCTGTTGCAGAAACGAGTGTCCAAAAGCTGCAGCCCCCCCGAGAACGGGGCCTTGTCTTGTGTGTAGCCAACTACGGCCGGGGACTGGCCTATGTCTGTCGAAAAAACCCACGCGTCCAGTTGGTTTGATGGCCATTTTGTCTGCACCAATTCTGAGCGTCTTTGGGCGGCCTCCCACTGCACCGAAAGTTTACGTGATTTTTTTTTGGGACCTGCAGTTTTTTGTTCAGCTTTATCTGTGTGTCTGTTGCTTTTCTTTCTCTCTCCCTCCCTTGTCTATGTATCTTTGTCTACTAGTCAGCACTTTCTGAGTAACATAGAAAACACCACCTCTAAGACCCCCTACGACCACGTATTAGTTCAGTGCGGGCCAAACGGGGTGAGTCCCCCTCGAGGTGAAAACCACCACAACCCCCCTCCAACGACCCCCCCCCCGCGAACCCCCAACCTAAAAGTTTTGACACAAACTGACAAAAGGCACACAAGCTAGGGGAAAAAAAAACCATTTGAGGTATCATGAACCAAAGCAACTGAGACCCCCCGAAAAAGAGAAAATTTTTCTATGCATGAAAATCATGACGTGAGGAGAAGAATACCTGTAGCTATGGAAGTGTTTCGTTGGACACTTCCGGGTTTTGTACCTACGCTTTTATTCAAAAATTATCCCGCATAAATGGGCCCGGAGAGGTCATTTGAGCAACACTCTTAAAAAGCCTCCTTTTAAGGGGTGAAGCCCCCTGGTGGCCCGGGGCTTTCCAATGCCCCCCCACAGCAACCCCTTTGGGGAGGAGGTGGCCAAGTTGCCCACATACAGAACCTGAGTTTGCCATTTTTCTCTATCTCTGCTGGTTTAATCTCCTCTAAGCCCCCCCCCCCCCCCTCCCCCCCCCCCCCCCCCCAAAAAATTTTGACTCATGATGCTGGCTAAAGGCAGTCGCCTCTTTTTTTTGCTTGTCCCCTTTTTGGGGAGAATTGTCACAGACTTGTGTGTGTGTTCTGTGTCCAAAAACAATAAACCCAGAAACGAGCTCACACACAAAACAGAAATTTAAGGAAGATGTTTCCCTGTTGTTTTTTGGGTCTTTTTTCGGGGTTTTTTTTTGGGCCAAGCGAGGCGAAACGGGGTCATCATTGCTGTATTTAAACCAACAGCTGTGAACTGGGACACAGCAGATCAAGGGAAAAATCATCAAAACAATGCCAACCCACCTCAAAGTGCCTGCGTGAATGTACCAAGTGTAATGTCGGGACGTTCGGTAAACTTTACCCCGCGTGAGCGCGTACCTGTTGGTGTGTGTGTGTGTGGTGTGTGTGTGTGTGTGGGGGGTTTTTTTGTGTGTGTGTTTGTGTGTGTGTGTGTGTGTGTGTGTTGTGTGTGTGGGTGTGTGTGTGTTGGTGTGTGTGATGAAATGATGTAAGGAAAAAGGATTTTCCCATAAAAACCTATGTGGTCGTGGGGGAGGAGGCATCAGATACTCAGCATCTCCGGGGGGACACATATGGGACAGTCCCGATCCCCCATTCCTCGCTGCTTCACCTTCCCGCCCCCTAAAGGGGGAGGTACCATTTACGGCTGAGTAAAACTGGGTGACTGTATAAAGCCAAGGTGCGCAAACGGTCCCCCACCCCCTTAAAAAAAACGCTCAATGCTTTTTTAACCTTAGCGGGGGGGAAGTGCTGCGCTAATGCTCTGCCACATCCCCACCCCTTTCATCATCCCCATCTTCTCTTCTCCTCTCTCTCTCTCCCCCTTCTCTCTCCTCTCTCTCTTCTCTCTCTCTCTCTCTTCTCTCCCCTCCTCTCTTTTAAATTTATATATTATATAAAAATTTATATATAATTAATTTTATAAATATATAATATTTAAAAATTTAATATTAAAATTTAATATAAAAATTATAGTTTTGATAATGATAAATAGATAGATAGAAGTAGATAGATAGTTCCCCTTATTCTCAAAACCACTGTGACCCTTTTTTTTGTGGTCACAAGGGGCCCCTCCCGGGGGTCGACGCGGGCAAGGGGGGGTGGGGGGGGGGGGGATCCCCCCCCCGCCCGGGGCCCGGGGCCCCCCAAAAACCCCCCTTTTTTTTTTTTAAAAAAAAGGGGGGGGGATTTTCAGGTGAACCGCCTTTGGGGGTTTTATTTATTGATTATTATAATTGAATTTTATTGATTATTCTTTTTTTTTTAATTTTTTTTATTTATTATTAATTTTTTTGTTTTTTTATTTCAAGAAAAAAAAGGGGAAGAATCCTTTTTTTTTAAATTTTTTTTTTTCAACCCGGATTATGCAGTTTTGTAAATTTTTTGTTTTTTCCCACCCCAAAACCCTTTCCCAAAAGCGGAAACGGTTTAAATTTGGGGAAGAAAAGTTTTTCGTGCGTTGGGGGCCCCCGGGTTTTTGGTCTCAAACGAAGGAAATTTTCGGGGGGTAGGCGGCCCCTGGTTTAAAAATCCCGGGAAAAGACCTTCTTGAACGGTTTTAAGCCGTGTGTGGTTTTGTGGGTGTGGTGGTGTGTGTGTGGTGTGTGTGGTGTGGTGTGTGGTGGGGTCGTGCGTGCGTGCGGGTGCGTGGGCGGGGTACGTGGTGTGTGGGCGTGGTGCATGCGGTTTTGGGGGTTGGGGGGGTGGTTGGGGCGTGGTTTGGGTTGTGTGGTGGTTTGCGTGGTGCGTGCGTGCGTGGTGGGGTGGGGGTTTTTTCGGGGTTTTTGTTTTTTGTTGGGGGTTTTTTGGGGAAAGTTTTTTTGGTTTTTTTTCTTTTTCTTGTGGTTTTTAATTTTTTTTTTTTGTTGTTTTTTTTGTTTTTTGTTTGTGGTGGTGGGGGGTGGTTTTTTGGTGGTGGTGGTGGTGGTGGGGGTGGGGGGGTGGTGTGTGTGTGTTTGGTTTTTCCGCCGTTTCTGTTTTAAAGGTTCCCCCCTTTTTTTTATGGTTTTAACCAATTTCCATTTCCTTTGTTAAAAATTAATTTATTGTTGTTTTTGTTTTTTTTCAAAAACTTTTTGTTGGGGGTTTTTTATTTTTTTGTTTTGGTTTTTTTTTTGTTTCTTTTTGTTGTTTTTTTTTTGTTTTTTTTTTCCCTAAACCTAACTTTGGGTGTTATTTTTAAATTTTTATCTGCTTTTGTTCTTTTTGGGGCTTTGCTGTGTGCTGCGCTTTGCTGCTGTGCTGCTGCTGCGTGTGTGCTCTGTTTTTGTTGTTGTTTTTTTCACTCATCATCACCTCCCTTTATTATAATTATTTTTGTTGTTATTGTTTAACAAAAGGGAGAATTTTCTTTCCACGACCTGTACAACTTGGGTAAAGTCGGAACAGTCGGAAAGGGGGGGTGGCCTTATAAAGGCGGGAAAATACTTTTTAAAGGAAAACAAAGTGTTGGGGGAAAAAAAGCGAATTACCCCCCTTAACCCTATTTTTATCATCATCATCATTAAAAAAACTCCTTCCTTTTCCCTTTTTTTTTTTATTTTTTTTATTTTATTATTATTTTATTATTTTTTATTATTTTTTCTAAATATTTTTATTATTTTTTGGTTTTTTTTTTTTTGTTGTTGTTTTTTTTTTGTTTTTTATTATTATTTTTTATTATTTTTTTTTTTTTTTTTTTTTGTTTTTTTTGTTTTTTTCCCCCCTTTTCTAACGATTTTTAAGAAAATTTTTATATTATGGTTTAACCCCAAAATTTTTTGTTTTGGGTACGGGTTTTTATTTTTTTTTTGTTTTTGGGTTTTTTTTTTTATTTTTTTTTTTTTAAAAATTAAAATTGTTTTTTGGGAACACCAAAAAACGGGAAACAGGAAAAGGGGGCCCTTTCCGGGGGCCCCTTACCTTTTTTCCCCCCGACCCCCAATTTGGGGGTTTTTAACGGTTTTACCCAAAAAAAAGGACCCGCCCAGGTTTGTGGTTTGTTGCTGGTTTTTTTTTTTTGTGTGTGTGGGTTTTGTGTGGTGTTTTTTTGTGTGTTTGTGTGTGTGTGGTTTTTGTGGGGGTTGTTGTGTTGTTTTTTGTGTGGGTTTTTGTGTGTGTGTTGTGTGTGTGTGTTGTGGTTGGGGTGTGTGTGTGGTGGGTGTGGTTTGTGTTTTTTGTGTGTTGGGGGTTTTTGGGTGTTTTTTTTGGGGGGGGTGTGTTGTTTTGTGTTGTTGTTGTGGGGTGTGTGTTGGGGTTTTGTTGTTGTGTTGGGGGGGGTGGGTGGTGTGTGTGTTTGGGGTGTTGGGGGGTGTTTGTGTGTGTGGTGTGGTGTGTTTGGGGTTTTTTGGTTTGGGTTTTTGTTGGGGGGTGGGGGTGGGTTTTGTGTTTTTTGTTTTGGGTTTTTTTTGTTGTGGGTTTTGTTGGGGTTGGGTTTGGGTTGTGGTTTTGTGTTTTTTTTTGTTTTTTTTTTTTTTTTTTTTTTGGGTTGGGTTTGTTTTTTTGTGGTTTTTTTTTCGGGGTTGGGGTGTTGGGTTTGTTTGTTTTGTTGTTTTTTGTGTTTTTGGGGGGGGGGTTTTTTGTTTTTGGTTTTTTTTTGTGGGTTTTTGTGTTGGGTTTGGGGCGTTGGGGGGGGTTTTTTTTTTTTTTTTTTTTTTCCCCCCCCCCCCCGGGGGGGGGGGGGTTTGTTGTTTTTTTTTGGGGGGTTTTTTTTTGTTTTGGTTTTTTTGGGGGGGGGGGTTTTTTTTTTTTTTTTTTTTTTTTGGGGGGGGGGGGGGGGTTGGGGGTTTTTTGGGGGTTTGTTGGGGGTTTTTTTTTTTTTTTTTGGTTGTTTTTTTTTTTTTGGTTTTTTTTTTTTTTTTTTTTTTTTTGTTGGGTTGTTTTTTTTTTTTTTTTTTTTTTGGTTTTTTTGTTTTTTTTTTTGTTTTGTTTTTTGTGTTGGTGGGTTTTGGGGGGTTTTGTTTGGGGTTTTTGTGGGTGTTTTCTGTTGGTTTGGTTTTGGGGTGTTTTGTGGGTTTTTGGTTTTGTGTGGGGGTTTGGGGGGTTTTTGGGGTGTTTGGGGGGTTGGGGGGGGGGGGGTTTTTTTTTGGGGGGGGGGGGTGTGTGTTTGTGGGGGGTTGGGGGGGGGGTGGGGGGGGGGGTTTTGGGGGGGGGTTGGGTTTTTTGTGTTTGGGGGGTTGGGGGGGGGGGGGGTGCGGGGGGGGTGGGGGTGGGGGTGGTTGGTTGGGGGGGGGGGGGTTGGGGGTGGGGGGGGGGTTGGGGTGGGGGGGGGGGGGGGGAGGGGGTTGGGGGGTTGGTTGGGGGGGGGGGGGTAAAGGGGGGGGGGGGGGGGGGGGGGGGGGGGGGGGGGGGATTGTGGGGCGGGGGGGGTTTTTTAAATTTTTTTAAATTTTTTTTATTTTTTTTTTTTTTTTTCCCTTTTTTTTTCTTTTTTTTCATCCTTCCCGGGGCTTTTTTTAAATTTTCTCCCTTCCCCCCCACCTACCTCTTTCCGGCCTTTTTTTTTTTTCCCTTTTCTTTTTTTTCCCCGGGGGGTTTCCCCCCCCCCAAAATTATTTTCTTTTTTTTTCCCCTTTTTTTTTTCTTTTTATTCTACCCGATTCCCCCCTTTTTTCCCCCCCCCCCCCCGGGGGGGTTTTTTTTTTTAAAAGGAATTTTTCCTTTTCCCTTTTTTTTTTTGTTTCTTTTCCTTTTTTCTTTTCTTTTCTTTCTTTTCTTTTTTTATCTTCATCTTCTTTTCTTCCTTTCTTCTATCTTTTTCTTTTTTTTTTTCTTTTTTCTTTTCTTTCTTCTCTTTTAACCCTTTCTAAAAATTATTTTTTTCCTTCCCTTTTTTTTTTTTTTTCCCTTTTTTCCGGGGGGCCCTTTGATTTTTTTTTCAAAATTTGGGAAAAATTATTTCTTTCCTTTTCCCTTTTTCCCTTTTTTTCTTTTTTCCTTTTTTCTCCCCCCCTTTCTTCCTTTTCCTCGCCTTCTTCTCCATTCTCCCCTTTTTTTTTTCTTCTTTTCTTTTTTCTTTTCTTTTCTTTTTTTTCTTTTTTTTTTTTCTTTTCTTCTTTTTTCTTCTTTTTTTTTTTCTTTTCTTTTTTCTTTTTTTCTTTCTTCTTCTTCTTTTTCCCTTTTTTTCTTTTCTTCCCCTTTTTTTTTTTTCTTTTTCTTTTTCTTCGCATTTTTTTCCTTTTTTTTTTCTTTTTTTTTTCCATTCTTTCCCCCTTTTCTTTTTTCTTTTCTTTTTTTTTTCTTTTTTTTCTTTTCTTCTTTTTCCTTCTTTTTCTCTCTTTTTCCTTTTCCTCTTTTTTCCCTTTTTTTTCTTCTTCTTCCTTTTTTTCTTTTCCTTCTTCTTTTTTCCCCTTTTTTTCTTCCTTTTCTTCTTTTCTTTTCCTTCTTCTTCTTCTTCTTCTTCTTTTCTTCTTCTTTTTTCTTCTTTTTTTCTTCTTCTTTTTCTTTTTTTCTTCGCATTTTTCTTCTTCTTCCTTTTTTTCTTCTTTTTTTTTCTCTTCTTCCCCTTTTTTCTTTTTTTCTTTCTTCTTTTTTTCTTTTTTTCTTCTTTTTCTTCCTTTTTCTCTCCCCCTCCTTCTTCTTCTTTTTTTCTTTTTTGCAATTTTTTTCGCTTTTTCTTCTTCCTTTTTCTTCTTCCGCTTTTTTTTCTTTTTTTCTTTCTTTTTCTTCTTCTTCTTCCTTTTTTTTTCCTCTTCCCCTCCTCCCCTCTCCCCCTTCTCCCCTCCCCCTTTTCCTTCCT
>CM054160.1:4380943-4413443 GCA_028751875.1 Rapana venosa | reverse complement strand
TACATGATGTGTACTGTGTTGTTGTGTACTGTGCTTGTGTCAGTGTTTTTATTACTACTTGATGTGTCACTGTGTTGTATGTGTACTTGTGTCGAGGGGACAATGTTATTACTACCCTGATGGGTACTGTGTGTCTGTGTACTGTGTTGTATAGTACTGGTGTTGTATGTGTATTTTTGTTGTATGTGTACTGTGTTGTATGTGTACTGTGGTGTATGTGTACTGTGTTGTATGTGTACTGTGTTGTATGTGTACTGTGTTGTATGTGAACTGTGATGTATGTGAACTGTGTTGTATGAGTACTGTGTTGTATGTGAACTGTGTTGTATGTGTACTTGTGTTGTCTGTGTACTGTGTTGTCGTGTACTGTGTTGTCTGTGTACTGTGTTGTCTGTGTACTGTGTTGTATGTGTACTGTGTTGTATGTGTACTGTACTGTATGTGTACTGTGCTGTTGTGTACTGTGTTGTATATGTAATGTGTTGTAGTGTTACTGTGTGTATGTGTACTGTGTTGTATGTCTCTGTGTTGTATGTGTACTGTGTTGTATATGCACTGTGTTGTATGTGATGACCATTGTTGTATATGATTCTGTGCTGTATGTGGTCTGTGTCGTGTGTACCGTGTATCCAGCTTGTGGACCAGTGTGCAGCAGTCCATGTTGGTGAGACAGGGAGGGTGAAATGGACATCAGGTTTCAGTGTACTGTCAGAGGGTGGTTCCGGTGTCACTGTCAGGTGACATCTTGACATTGTCACTCTGGTGTGACACGAATTGTCATCTCTGTGTTATACTTGTCTTGTTGCGTTGTCAGTTTGTGTGAGAGTGTTATGTACAAAAGCTGAATAGTGCTTCCTTTTTCATTGACAATGGCTCGTTTTTTATCGAATCGCTATGTGGACGATGCCAGTGTTTTAGGCTTGTGTTCGATTTGTCGAGAGGCAGTGTCACTTTTGTGTGATGTTTGGCGTGAAGAAAGGTGGCAGGATGGTTAAGACGTTTGCCTGCCAACAAGTAAAACGCGAGGTTTCTGTCAAGGTTCGATTCCCAGCACTACGCCCCAACCGGGCCCTTCCCTGTTTGATCTCAATAAATCGAACTGATGTCAAAGTCCTTCGGATGAGACTGTAAAACGAAGCCCCGTGAGCGAAACGCATACAGAACATCTTGCGCACACTTAAATCCTGTTCCACTGTTCGAAAGAGTTAGGACCATTGTGTGCCACTTGAGGGAATAGATGACATTTTTTTTAAGCATACACACAACAAAAATTATTTTTTAAAATTGAGTCATCTGATGCGCTTTGTTTTGTTGCTTACAAGATTTCAGCGCTATATTATTTCCAAACATTATTTTAGTATTCTTTTTATATTTTTATTATTATTATTAGTCTTATTATTATCATTTTGTGGGGCTATGTTGCGTGTTCAGTTAGTGTGATATTTGTCATGCTGTTGCAGTGTTTGTTGTTGTTGCTTCGATTTGACGTTGGTTCACTCAAAGTGGCACTGTCAGCTTGTGTGATATCCATAAATTGGTAATGGCAGTCTCTGTGTGATATTTGTCTTGTGAACACTGGTCGGTATGGTGATGTGTGTCATGTCACCGGACACTTTCAGTCTGCATGTTATCTATCTATACTGAATCTCTCAGTTGGTGTGATATTTTTTGCAAAACTCATTTGGCGTGATTAGCATACCATGCTCAGTGGTCGGAGCACTCGCTTTCCCCAGCAGTTAAGCAGCATCGAGCGTGGTTCCCAGTTGGATGGGGACGTTTGCGCGCCTTGGCTTCAGTCAGGTTCCCCAGTAACAGCTGGTAATATGGTACCTGCCCTCTTTAGGGTCAGGAAGGTAAGGCAGCGTGGGAGAGGAGATGGGCGCCGCCCACAATATGCTGGCTAGAGAAGTGGAAGTCTCTGACGCCTCGCTCCCCCTACGGACCTTATAGAGGTTATGGGACTCTTTACCTTTTTATATACCATGCGGTCTGTCTGTTTGGGTGATATTGTCCTGTAGCAACCCCCCCCCACCCTCTTTTTTTAAACTTGAATTTGTTAGTGGTACTATTCAGTTTGTGTGATATTTTAAAGTTTTGTGGCACTGTTTGTTGATATAGGTTATAGCGGCATTGTCGCTTGTGTTATATTTGTCATGTGAATGTCGTTGGGTGTGATGTTAATGTTGTCATTAGGTGCTGTCGTTTGTGTGAATTGTCATGTGACACTGGTCAGTTTGGTGTGATATTAATGTTGTAATTAGGTGCTGTCAGTTTGTTGTGACATTGTCATGTGACACTGTCAGTTGGTGTGATATTAATGTGTCATTGGTGCTGTCGGTTAGTGTGACCATTGTCATTGACACTGTCAGTTGGTGTGATATTATGTTGTTTCATTTGGTGCTGTCGGTAGTGTGAATTTGTCATGTGACACTGTCAGTTGGTGTGATATTAATTGTTTGTCATTTGGTGGCTGTCGGTTAGTGTGACATTTGTCATGTGACACTGTCGTTGGTTGATATTAATGTTGTCCATTTGTGCGTCGGTTAAGTGGTCATTTTGTCATTGTGACACTGTCAGTTGGTGTGATATTGCTCAAGTGGCACTGGCAGTTTGTGTGATACCATCATTTAGTACTGTCACTTTGTGTGATATTTCTAATTGGAATTGTCAGTTGGTAAAACACTTTGTCATGTGGCACTGTTCAGTGTTGTAGTTTGTTCTGTGGCACCGTCATTCGTAATGTAGCTGTGGCAGTACGTGTGACAATTTGTCATGTGTTTACAGTCTCAGTGTGTGTTTGATATCTGTCATGCCGATATTGTCAGTGCTGTGATATATGTTCATGTGACACTGCCAAGTTTGCGTGATAATTTGCAATGTGTCTCTGTCATTATGTGTGGATTGTCACGATTTATAGTCAGCGTCGTGCGTTAGTATCCATTGTAATCATTAATGAAAGTCTGTTTGTAGGACTTCTTTTATTGTTGTTTATACTTCAGAGGATTAATATGCTAGGCATTCGCTCTGTACTAAGACTAAAAAGCATATGAAAGCTAGCATGCAATTACCCCTCAGAATTGGTAAACAAACTTCAGTAGGCGATTGTTATCGTTTCCGGCTTAATATCATGATGATAATATATGCTATGCTTGATACTGTGATGCTTTTATATGTCAACTAGCATGATGCTATGTTTCTTCTCAAATCCGAAAACTGGACACACAATTAGGCTACATTCTTTTAGTAAAAAACTGTATAGAGAGTGTTGGCCATTGTTTTAAGTTATGGAACTGTTCTTTCTTGCAGAAACGAAGGCTTTAAGTTGTGTAGTATAGTAATAAAAAATGAAAATCAATGATTCACGATTTTTGTAAGTTTAGTTTGAGGGCTCATTTGGGTAAGGATTTAGTGGTTGTGTGTGAGGTGCGTGAGTGGTGGTGTGCGTGTGTGTGTATGTGTTTCTTGTTTGATGTTAAGTATTAGAAAAAAGCAGTAGATATCACTTATTATGAAAAAAGCAATACTTTGTATCTGCACTGATTCTCTTCATTACTTCAATTTTCTTTCGGATGGTTTGTCCTTAATATTTTTTGTATAAAAAATGAACATTAAAAGTTTTAAAAGACAGTTCATTCAAGTATAGATACAAATGTGTTATTATAATATTTATATATATAATATATATATAATATATTGTAGAGAATATATATATATATATATATATATATTTAGATGTATATATATATATATATAATATAATATCAATATATATATAATTATACATCTAAAGAGGGTGAAGGCCTCTGATAGATATTCATACTTCAAAATCCACTTACGAAAGATGTGCAGTAAGGTTAAACAAGTAAAGTGTCCATACCTATGCAATCGTTGCGAGCGAGCCGGATGTTCAAGAGACCTCAGCTTTCAGGGGGCCAGCATATTGAGGGCAGCGCCATCTCCTCTCCCTCGCTGCTTTACCTTCCCTGACCTAAGAGAGCAGGTACCCATTTACAGTGGGGTGAACTGGGGCACTGTACTGAAACCAAGGCACGAAACGGTCACCATCCACTTGGTGACTAGCTCCAATGCTGTTTTACTTAGTTTGGGGATAGCGAGTGCTCTGACCACTGAGCTATCCTTCTCTCGCTGTGCAAGGTAAATAGCGAAGAAAGGATATCGAACACACAATGTTTTTGACATGTTTTGTGCTAAATATCACGAGAGGGGCGGATGGCTCAGTGGGTCAGAACACTCACTCGCTGTCCCCTAAGCTAAGGTTAAGCAGCGTCGAGCGTGGTTACCCTTGGAGGGTGACCGTTTGAGCGCCCTGGGACTTCAGTTACAGTTCCCCCAGTCGCGCAGCTTATGTAGGTACCTGCCGTTTGGGTCAAGGAAGGTAACGGCAGCGAGGGAGAGAGATGGCGCCACCCTAATATGCTGGCACCCTAGAGGAAGTGAGGTCTCTGACGCCTCGCTCCCTACGACGACACAGTTATGGGACACCTTTACTTTTCTTGTGTGCTATGCTCTCCTGCAGGATGCTGGTTAAGTAATGAATAACCAGCTTGGTACTCTCTCAGGTGCCCCAGACGGCTGTTACAGAACCGTGCCAGGAAGGTGACCGGTGTGTGCCCCGCTGGAGGAACTACAACCTGTCAGTGCCCGGAGACAGATCCGGGCGTCTGGGTCAATTTGGAAGGTTAAAGAGAGGGTAGAAGGGTGGGTGGAGGTAGGTGGGATATTATATATTTTTTTTTTTTTATCTTAAAGGCAGTGATGTATGTGTGCGTGCGTGTATGATCGTTTTTTTATATTTAGGGACGCAATAGCCTAGTGGTTAGAACATTGCGTCGCAATCTGACGACCGGGTTCGATTCCCGTTCAAGGGATATTATTTCTCTGAGTTAACATCAGTGAGACTCCACACTCCCCTTAAAACCCTTTCGGGTGAGACTTATAAATCGATGCCCCGTGTGTGAAACGAGTCATCTGGAAAATATTCCTTGAACGGGAATCGAAACCCGGGTCGTCAGATTGCAAGCGCCAATGTTCTGAACATACTAGGCTATCCGTCCCCTCTTACCAAGATTCACACAAAACCATAGAGAACTTACAAAACTTACCCGTATAGTTTTTTTCAAAAACTTGATCTAATTTTCTCCACAAGAAGGGACACAATCTTTTTTGAGGGGAAGGGGCGAAAAAAATAACTTTAGTGCCAGGCTCTGAAAGTGGATGTCCTGACGACTTTCTGTGGCATGTTTGACGGGGAGTGGGGGAGTGGGCTCAGTGGTCCCCAGTGCTCAGTACCTGTGAGGGGATACATGTACGTGCGCGCTGCAACAACCCAGCCGAGCGGCCAACGGGGCCGCTACTGCAGTGGACAGGAGAGGGATTCATGAGAGCTGTGGGAGGCCAAGTGTGAAGGTTGTATGTTGCTGCCCTTCTCTCTCTCTCTCGTTCGCTCTCTCCCTCTCTCTCTCTCTTGCCTGCTCTCTCTGCTCTCGTCTCTCTTTGATTCTGTGTCTCGGTCCAACCTAACCCCCTCTGTCTCTCTCTGACTCTGTCTATCTCGTGTGTCTTCTCATTCTCTCTGTCTGTTCTGTCTGTCTCTGTCTGTATGTTAGTTTGTCTGTCTGTCTGTTCTCCCCGCTCCCCAAAACCTATGTTATTGCGGCTCCAAGCTGGTGTACATTCAATTTATTCAGGGTTCTGTCTGTCGGCCTGTGCCTTCTGTGCTGTCCACTGTCTGTCTGTCTGTTCTGTCTGTACTGTCTGTCTGTCTGTCGGTCTGTCGGTTGTCTCTCTTCTCCTCTCTCTCTCTCTCTCTTCTCTCTCTCTCTCTGTCTGTCTGTCTCTCTCCCATTACCTCATGTATTGTGGCCCCATGCTGATGTACATTCCAATTTGTTCAGTGTTCAGGGTTCTGTCAGTAGGCCTGTCCTTCTGTTCTGTCATCTGTCTGTCTCTGTTCTTCTGTCTGTTCTTTGTCTGTTTGTCTCTGTCTGTCTATGCTTGTTTTGGATGGCTGCCTGCCTGCCTACCTGTCTGTCTGTATGTCTGTCTGCCTCTCTCTCTCTCTCCCTCTCTCTCTCTCTCTTGTGTTGTTGTTGTTGTTGTTGTTTTCTTCTTCTTCTTTTCTTCTTCTTCTTCTTCTTCTTCTTCCTTATTCCTTATGGAATGTAGAGTGAAGCGTAAGGATTAAAACATTTAATCCATTAACGTTTCCCATCCCCCAAGTCTGTTGATCAGTTGATTGGAGATTGTAATTACAACTGCCTAACAGCCTTGATTTACAGAAGGGGAGGGGGGAGGGGGGTACTTTGGAGTCGTCATATAAACACTCAACCCCCACTCTCCCCTCTCCTTCACTCAACATTTCAGTATCCTTTCTTTCTTGTGCCATATATTCTTCTCTTTTTTTTTTTTTATGAGCTTAAGAATTTAACTTGACTTGACCTGACCTACCTGATCTGAACTGACCTGACCTGGCTGACCTCACCTGACTTTGGTTGACGTAATAAATAAATATATATAATTTTATAAATTAAATTAATAAAAAAATTATTTATAATTAATAAAATTTAAAATTTTTAATAAAAAATTATAATTAAAATTATATTTTAATAATAAATAATTATTATAAAATTATAATTATAAATTTTTAAACAATAAATTATAATAATAATAATTTTTTAAATTTATTATATAAAATAAATCTTATTAATATTTTAATAAAATAATTAATATAACAAAAATACCCCCCCCCTCACCCCCCCCCTTAAAAATAATTTTTAAATAATATTATATTATTAAATATTAAATTATTATAAAAAATTATAATATTTAATAATAAAATAAATTATAAATTATTAAATTTATTTTTGATTAAATTTAATTTTTTTTTTATAAAATATTTAAAATAATTATTATTAATTATTTATTAAAAATATTAAAATATTTAAAAAAAAATATTTTTAATTAATTTTATATATCTATAATAATTTTTTTTATTAAATATTTTATATATAAATTTTAAAATATTTTTACTTTTAATTTTAAATTAAAAAATAATAATGATTATCATTAATTAATTTAATAAATTAATAATAATAATATTATTAATAATATACTTTCTCTCATTACTCTCTCCCCCCCATTAAATAAATAATAAAAATAATAATATAATATTATATTTTAAATTAAATATAAAATAATAAAATATTAAATAAAAAAAATTAATTATTTAAATATATAATAATTTAAAAATAAATTATAATTATAATTAATATAATATTATATATTAATATAAATTTATAATTTCAAACTCAAAATTACTTAAAACTAAATATTTATAATTATAATTAAATAATTAATTTAAAATATAATATTATATTATAATAAATTAAAAATTAATTATCAAAATATAATATTAAATAAAATAATAAATATTATAATAATATAAAATTAAATAATAATATTGTTATAATAATAATTTTTAATAATGATATAATAATATAATAAAAATAATAATAAAAATAAAATGGAATTTTTATAGCCCCATATCTGGTGGAGACTAATCTAAGCGCTTGCCTCGACATCATTCATACATAGACTTACATCCGTATCAATTAAACAGTTCCATATGTCCAAATGTGCTCCGCACGCACACTCAACACACACACACACACTCCACACACGCACGCACGCGCACACACACCACAACATCACACACACACACACACTTGACTTTCTGACCTGACCTGACCGACCTGACTTGACCTAACTTGACATGGACCTGACTAACTTGACATGACCTGACCTGACCTCTGTGTAGGAATGACTAAGTGGAGGCGCGTGGAGTTCCTGGAAGCACGTGCAGCGCCACCTGTGGAGGGGGGTAAGCAGTCAGGTCCGCAGGTGTGAGATGTTCTCCCCCATCAGAGTGGCAGCAGTGCGCTGAGTCTTACCTGAGATCTATTCCTGCGCCTCAGCTGTCTGTGCTGGTATTGCTATGTTCTGGCATGCTACGGTCTGCCTTGTCTGTGTACTGCTATTGTATGTCTGGCATACTACAGTTGCCTGTCTGTGCTGGTATGTATGTCTGGCATACTACAGTCTGCCTTGTCTGTGTGGTATGTATGTCTGGCTACTACCAGTATGCCTTGTCTGGTGCTGGTATGTATGTCTGCCATACTACAGTCTGCCTTGTCAGTGTGCTATGTATGTCTGGCATACTACAGTCTGCCTTGTCTGTGCTGGTATGTCTTGGATCTTGAACTGTGGTCGCTTGTCTGGGCTGTATGTCTTGTTATCTAGCATTAACTGTGGTCAGCGTGTCTGTGCTGGTATGTCTTGTATCTTAGCATACGGTGGTCAGTTGTCTTGTGTGTATGTCTTGTATTCTAGCATACTACGTCTGCTTGTATGTGACTGGTTATTATGTCTGGGCATACTACGGTTCTGCCTTGTCTGTCCCTGGTATGTATGTTGGCTTACTACAGTCTGCCTTGTCTGTGCTGGATATGTATGTCTTGTATTAGCATACTGTGGTCCTGCCTTGTCTGTGCTGGTATGTATGTCTTGTATTTAGCATACTGTGGTCTGCTTTGTCGTCCTTGTATAGTTCTAGCATACTGTGGTATGCCTTGTCTGTGCTGGTATGTCTTGTATTCTAGCATACTACGGTCTGACTTGTCTGTCCTGGTTTGTTGTCTGGCATACTACGGTCTGCCTTGTCTGATGCTGTTTTTTGTCTGGCATACTACGGTCTGCCTTGTCTGTGCTGGTATGTTTGTCTTGTTACTAGCATACTGTGCCATTTGTCTGCCTTGTCTGTCCTGGTATGTATCTAGCATTCTGTGGTCTGCCTTGTCTGTCCTGTTTGTATTTAGCATTACTACGGTCTGCTTGTCTGTCCTGGTATGTATGTCTGGTATACTACGGTCTGCCTAGTTTCGTGCTGCTATGTATGTATGGCATATACGGTCTTCGCCTTGTCTGTGCTGCTATGTATGTTCGGGATATACGGGTTCTGCCTTGGTCTTCCTGGTATGTATGTCTTGTTATTCTAGCTTAATGTGGTCTGCTTTGTCTTTTTCTTTTTTATACCACTTTAATGTCACAGCAGAGTTCTCTGCGTGTAATTCGGTTGCTTTCCTGGGGAGAGCACTTCGCCACAGAGCAGCCAACACCATTATTTTTTTTCTTTTCCTGCCTCATATGTATTTCGTTCCTTATCAAGAAGTGGCTTCTTTTACCTACGAATTTTGCCAAGACAACTCTTTTGTTGCCGTGGGTTCTTTTAGGATAATGGAGGTAACCTACAAAGGTCGTAGGGGAGCGGGAGGTCAGGAGACCCTCACTTCTCTAGGGGCCAGCATTATTGATGGCGGCGCCCATCTCCTCTCCCTCGACTGCTTCCTTCCTTGACACTAAAGAGGGCAGGTACCATTTAACAGCTGGTTGAACTGGGGGATACTGTATGATAGCCAAGCAGCGCAAACGTCACCCATTCCAAGTGGTAACCACCGCTCGACGCCCGCTTAACTGGCTGGGGGAAAGAGGAGTGCTCCAACCACTGAGCTATCACCGTCCGTGGGTTCTTTTACGTGCGCTAATTAATTTATGTGCAACACACAGGACCTGGTTTATTGTCTCCTCTGATGACTAGCACTCAGGCCACCACTCATAGTCTAATGGATGGGGGCAAGGTTTCGGGCCCAACCGGGGATCAAACCATCGCGCACTTCCAAACCCAGACTTTTCCTTCCTGGGAAGTGTGTTTACTCTAGACCAACCTCCATTGAATCTGTGCTGGTATGTTTGTATTAGCATATTGTTGTCTGTTGTCTGTCTGGTATGTTTCTAGCATACTGTGATTGTCTTGTCTACTCCTAAGTATGTATCTTAGCTTGTGTGGTGCTGCCTTGTCTGTCCTGTATGTCTTGTATCTAGCATACTGTGGTCTACTTGTCTGTTTTGGTATATCTTGCATCAGCATATTGCCATTGGTCTGTTTGGGTCTGACAGGTCTGCTGTCCAGTTCTGGTGATTTGTTTTATTAGCTGTTCCTTGCTTGGTGTTCTCTCTCGTCCCTACCCTCCTCTCTCTCTTCTCTCTCTTCTCTCTCTCTCTCTCTCTCTCTCTCTCTCTCTCACTTCTACTCTCTCTCTCTTCTCTGTCCCTGTTCAGTCTGTTGATGTCTTCTGTATGTTTGCCTGTCTCTGTGTTCTGTGTCTTTCCTTCTCTGTCTCTGTGTGCTCTCTCTCTGTCTCTGTTCTCTCTCTCATCCATCTTCTTCCTCTCTTCTCATAAAATAGGATTGAAAAGAAAATATATACCCCATACTTATCTGTAAACCCTTGGGAATAAACCTTATTAAAGGGCAATAATCTCTCTCTCTTTCTCTCAGTTCATGGAGGATGGGGCAAGTGGTCAGAGTGGTCTCCCTGCTCTGTCACGGGAGGCGGCGGGAGCCGGTCAAGTGAGCGGTCATGTGCAGCCCTGTCCAGCCAATGGAGGCCGGGACTGCCAAGGACGACCAATCAAACACAAGCTTGCAATCCGCTTTGTGCCCAGGTAGGCACTGTGACCTTTTCTCGTTTTTGTTGTTATGATTATCAAGTTGAGCAGAAGCAGGTGTGTTTTATGTCTTGTAAAATGGCAGGCGAAACGGCCAAGTGGTTTTATACTCGTGTTCAGGCTGCAACTAAGAGCCTGGGTTTAAGTCCCCACTAAGGCGTCTATTTTTAGGGGGATTTTCCTGCTGCTTTTTATATTGGCACTAGTTCCATTCCCCTGAAAGTCCTGTGCATTGAGACCATAAACTGGTCCCATGAGTGAACTGATACAAAACATCTTTTAAAAAGAAATCTGTTTTATTCTGGAATTGTTTGTGCTACCTTATGTTCTGAGTTGTTGCTGTCATGCTGTTCCCACACTGCTCATTTTCAATCTGTTCACCTCCAGCCTACCCAGTTCCTGATGTTGCATATCAGGGTTTAAAAAATTCATAGGGAGTTTTTTATTATATGACCTTCATGGGGCCGCCAACGAGAAGGGCCCTGCATGCTGCTCGGTCACTTTAGTGGTGTTCAGTTGGTGCCTATTTGAGCTTACATTATGCACGAAACATCTATGAACTGCTAATGACAGATGCACTAGCTCATTCGCGATTTTAGACTGGAGTGAGGTGCCCTTCTGATGGGGGTGATCACTACAAGCGTCCCTACAAACTTCTCGTGAACCTCCAACCCTGGAGCCCCGATACAAAACTGACCACACATAAGGTGTGAAAAAAAACAAAACTGAGTCCCTGACACCACAGACACTTGGGGCCAGAGTAATTAGAGACGTTTCCTAGTTTTTTTAATTTCCCCCCCCCCCCCCCCCCCCCCCCCCCCCCCCCCCCCCCCCCCCCCCCCCCCCCCCCCCCCCCAATTTATTTTATTGTATGAGCTCAATGAAGATGAAGAGGACGTGTAAAGATGCTGCCAAGGATGAGTGCGTGTGTTTGAGGAATAATTCCCTGACAAGGCCTGTGCTATACACTTTCTTTCAGGTTTATATGTGTAATCATGACAATGGTTGTTCTATATCAGTAATGTGTTCAACGTTACATGGTGCCGCATGTATTGATTTCCAGTTATTTGATTTGTTTCATTGAGATTGTGTTAATAGCCGCCATATCCCTATAAGGATGATCAGGATATATCAGAACTTGAATTCATAATATTATATTCCTGGCGTCAAACAGGCCCGAGAGATGTAGGACACCGGTCATTCGAGCAACATTCTCAATATCGGATCCATAGAGCATTGTTTTTATAGATTGACTGCGTGGTTCAGTCTTCCCATTGAGACAAAAAGCTAATGTCATCTCGGTAGGAAATGGAAAACCAGGGGGTTTTTTTCAATCATGTGATATGGAATAATATGCCTGCCTTTTATTTGTGGTAAATTAAAAAAAATCTATGTTTGTTTTCCTATGGTTGTAAAGGAAAAACCTGGCATGTTTTAAATAGAAAAACAACAAACCCTAGCATATCTGTTTTTCTATCTCGAAATGAAAATCCACTTGTGTATCATGGACAAATACAGTTTCAGTCACTATCACGGGTCTGTTTTACTGTCTGGATAATGAAAAACAGTTTGTTTTCTCTCGGGGAAATAGATAACCGCGTTTTTTCTCACGGGAATAGAATAACTAGCCTTTTTTTCTTCATGGGAAATAGAATAACCAAAGCCTTTATTCTATGGAATGAAAATAACCAGACCTATTTTTTATCATGGGAAATACAATAAACCAAGCTTTTTTTCTCTCGTGGGTAATAGAATAACCAAGCCTTTTTTTCTCTCATGGAAATAGAATTAACCAAGCTTTTTTCTCTCTGGGAAATTGAATAACAAACCTTTTTCTCTAATGGGGAAAGAAAATAACCAGGCCTTTTTTCTCTCATAGGATAATTGAATAACCAGGGCACTTTTTTTCTCATGGAAATAGTATAACCAAGCCTTTTTTCTCTCATGGGAAATGGGAAATAGAATAAACAGGCCTTTCTTTTCTCATGGGGAAAGAAAATATCCAGGCCCTGTTTTCTTCTGGGAAATTGAATACACCAGATTTTTTTTTCTCTCAGGGAAAGAAAATAACCAGGTCTGTTTTCTTCATGGGAAAGAAAATAACCAGACCTTTTTTCCTTCATGGGAAATACAAATATACTAGGCTTTTTTTCTCATGGGAAAATAAAAAAAAAAAAAAACAAAATAACAGGCCTTTTTTTCTATCTTGGGAAAGGGAAAATAACCAGGCTATTTTCCTCTCATTGGGAAATACAATAACCAGGCTTTTTTTTCTTCTCAAGGGAAATAGAATAACTAGGCCCTTTTTATTTCATGGGAAATTGATACAAGGCTTTTTATCTCATGGGAAGAAAAAAAAGACCAGACTTTTGTTTTCTATGGGAAATAGATTAACAAGCACTTTTTTCTCTATGGGAACGAAAATAACAGACCTTTTTTCTCTCAGGAGAAATGGAAAAGAACTAGTTTGTTTTATATCGTTGTTATAAATAAAGCCTGGAAGAGATAGCTCTGTGTCAGAGCACTCACTCGCTTCTCTAGCCAAGGTTAAGCGGACATCGTAGGCGTGGTTACCAGTTGATGGGTGGACCATGTGCGCGCCTTGTGTTCAGTACAGTTCCCCTAGTTCACCCAGCTGTCAATGGGTACGCCTGCCCTCTTTAGGGTCAACGAGGTAAGCAGAGAGGGAGAGGAGATGGGCGCCTCCCTCAATACGCAGGGCCCCTGGAGAAACCGAGGTCTCTGATGCCTCGCTTCCTACGACCACCTAGGCTATGTAACACTTTACCTTTACCTCAAAATAAAGCCAGGTCTGTTTTTCTATTATGGGAAATGAAATAACCAGGTCTGTTTTTTTATCATGGAAAATAAAATAACCAGATATGGTGTTTTTTTATCATGAGAAATAAACAATAATAACAATAATTATAAGTTTTAAGCTTTTTTGGTGTCTCTCGTGTTGTGAAAGTGCATTACCGTTTTGAAGATGGCATATATTGAGGATTAAACCAATACCACGCTGTGAAAACAGAATGCAGCCGACTGCCAGAGGCTCACGGGACTACCTTCGCTGCAACGAGGACGGACAATCCTTACAGATGACTGCAGGGTCCGTTGCTCCCCGGGATACCACACTGCCCTGCCTGAAGTGTACAGCTGTGGTCAGATGGGTGACAGGCTACGCTGGCCCTTCAGTGACCCCAACGCTACTGTTGGAGGCCAAGACATACGCCATTCACTACTGCACCGTAGAGTGTCGAGCTTCTTTGGTTTGTGATGTTCATCTCCAGGCCTCCAGTCCTGCTTCTATCAATTACGGCGTTAGTGCAATTCGAATGTACCTGTCCACAGTCGCAACATTCAAAACTCGTGGCATCTCTTAGGCTTTCACGTCTGGACTATTGCAATTCTTATTTGGTGGTCTGCAGCATCATCTATCTCACTCCCTTCACGTATTCATAACTCTGCACGTCGACTAGTCCCTCAGAAAAATTATATTGAGCACCATTACCCCTTTATTGCATTATTATCATAATGATGATGCTAATGATGTTAAAAATATACATGTTGTGGTGTACTGTGGTGTTTCTGTCGTGAGTTACTGTGTCGTGTACTGTGCTGTGTACAGTGTATTACTACCATGATAAGTACTGTGTTATGTGTACTGTGTTGCATGTGATACTGTGTTAGTGATTGTACCGTGTTATTTACTACATGATATGTTACTACTGTTGTATGTGTACTTGTGTGTGTTACTGTACTGTGTACAGTGTTATTTACTGCATGGATATGTATGTGTTTTATGTGTTACCTGTGTCGTATGTACAGTGTTATATACTTCATGATAAATTATGTAACTGTGGTGTATGTGTACTGTGTCGTGTGTACAGTATTATTTACTAACATGATGTGTACTGGTTGTTTTGTGTACTGTGTCGTGTGTACCAGTGTTATTTTCTACATGATGTGTACTGTGTTGTATGTGTACTGTGTAGTGTGTACAGTGTTTTTTTACTTATACACGAGTGTACTGTGTATGTATGTGTACGGTGTTGTGTTTTACAGTGTTATATTGTTACACCTTCTACTCAAAAGCACGACCTCGACCCTAACATTCTGAAGAGTTACAGGCCTGTTTCTAACCTACCTTTTATTCTCTAAAGTCTTGAAAAAGTTGTCTGAACACACTCAATTTCCATCTTCATTCAACAATCTCCTTCCCCTTTCTGTCTGCCTATGTGCCAACCACAGCACCGAGACACCTAGTCCACACTTCAACACGTTTTCACGCTTCGACTCAGGAAAAAATATCCCTTCTCCACTCTCCTCGAACTTGTCTGCAGCCTTTTGACACCTATAGACCACTCAATATTATTCTCTCCCGTTCTTCCCAGAACCGTTGGTATTAAAGAAAGCCCTCACCTGGTCTCAGTTTTACCTTACAGTCACGATTCCACACAGTTACAGTAAATAAGATTCAATCAGCACCTGCCTAAATGGAATGTGGTGGTCCACAGGGGTCAGTTCTCGGCCCTGTTCTTTTCACTCTTACACTGCCCCACTTTGCACATATAATAATAACCGTCATCAAATCAGCCATCATTTTTTATGCAGTCGACTCTCAGTTCTTAGCTGTGAAACTCCCGAAGAACTCTGCTTCCACTGTCTTGAACAAATATGTTCCTGCTCGACTTTCAAGATATCCTAAACTGGATGTTAGAGAACAAGTTACAACTAAAATGCAGATAAAACCCGAGCATGCTTTAGGGGACCAAACACATACTCTCTTCCATTATCAACAGCTTTCATTAGAATGCGGCATTTCGTCTGTTCCCTCTATCCACTACTAGTGATATTTCTAGGGTAGCTACGATAAACACGCTCTTCTAGCTATTAAATTCATCCACCCAAACCTGCCAGTCGTGCTATATCATTTACGCGCATGAGTGCAGTTCGAAAGTATCTGTCCATGATGCAACATCCAAACTAGTCACATTCTCTCATTCTCTCCACAGTCTGGACTATTGCAATTCCTTCTGGCTGGTCTGCCAGCATCATCTATCCACCCTCTTCAAACGTAGACAAACTCTGCTGCTCGTAGGGTCCTAGAACGAAAAAATCTGGCATCATTACGCCTCTCTTGCGATCTTCTCCACTGGCTGCCTGTGCCACAGAGGATAAACTATAGATCTGTACCTCTGTTACAATGTCTCACAATACGGCACCTTCCTACCTCTTGTGAATGTCTTCATTTGTACCTCACCTCCTTCTCGTTCCCTCCGCTCTGCTGCAGATACCCTGGCTTAAGAATACCTAGATTCTACACCAGTCCACCTGTTGGCCCGGCGCTCTTTCTCTGGTTTTCTGTCCAGTGATCTGGAACGACCTCCCTTCTCGCCTTCGTCAAAAGCTACCTTATGTTGCTTTTAAATCAGCCTAAAAGACGCAGTTATTTCTAAACCTATAGGATGTTCTCCTCTGGTTCATCTATCTCTGTCCCTGCCCTCAATAACCAACTCCCCCCCCCCCACCCCCCCATCCCACCATTAGCCATGCCGAGTGTACAAATTTTTGTTGTGTGTGTGTGTGTGGGCGCGCGCGCGCGTGTGAGTTTACATTTGTATTTGTAATAAAAAACTGTTAATTGTGCGAGGGTGTGTTTACAGTTGAATTTGTAAAAAATCTATTAAATCATAACTGGGCTGCAGGCGAAAAGAATAGATGAATGAGAGCGCTTGATTTGTTTTTTTTTGCAGATTAGCGCTGTATAATTCCATGATTAATTTATTATTATTCTTGTACTACATGATGTGTACTGTGTTGTTGTGTACTGTGCTTGTGTCAGTGTTTTTATTACTACTTGATGTGTCACTGTGTTGTATGTGTACTTGTGTCGAGGGGACAATGTTATTACTACCCTGATGGGTACTGTGTGTCTGTGTACTGTGTTGTATAGTACTGGTGTTGTATGTGTATTTTTGTTGTATGTGTACTGTGTTGTATGTGTACTGTGGTGTATGTGTACTGTGTTGTATGTGTACTGTGTTGTATGTGTACTGTGTTGTATGTGAACTGTGATGTATGTGAACTGTGTTGTATGAGTACTGTGTTGTATGTGAACTGTGTTGTATGTGTACTTGTGTTGTCTGTGTACTGTGTTGTCGTGTACTGTGTTGTCTGTGTACTGTGTTGTCTGTGTACTGTGTTGTATGTGTACTGTGTTGTATGTGTACTGTACTGTATGTGTACTGTGCTGTTGTGTACTGTGTTGTATATGTAATGTGTTGTAGTGTTACTGTGTGTATGTGTACTGTGTTGTATGTCTCTGTGTTGTATGTGTACTGTGTTGTATATGCACTGTGTTGTATGTGATGACCATTGTTGTATATGATTCTGTGCTGTATGTGGTCTGTGTCGTGTGTACCGTGTATCCAGCTTGTGGACCAGTGTGCAGCAGTCCATGTTGGTGAGACAGGGAGGGTGAAATGGACATCAGGTTTCAGTGTACTGTCAGAGGGTGGTTCCGGTGTCACTGTCAGGTGACATCTTGACATTGTCACTCTGGTGTGACACGAATTGTCATCTCTGTGTTATACTTGTCTTGTTGCGTTGTCAGTTTGTGTGAGAGTGTTATGTACAAAAGCTGAATAGTGCTTCCTTTTTCATTGACAATGGCTCGTTTTTTATCGAATCGCTATGTGGACGATGCCAGTGTTTTAGGCTTGTGTTCGATTTGTCGAGAGGCAGTGTCACTTTTGTGTGATGTTTGGCGTGAAGAAAGGTGGCAGGATGGTTAAGACGTTTGCCTGCCAACAAGTAAAACGCGAGGTTTCTGTCAAGGTTCGATTCCCAGCACTACGCCCCAACCGGGCCCTTCCCTGTTTGATCTCAATAAATCGAACTGATGTCAAAGTCCTTCGGATGAGACTGTAAAACGAAGCCCCGTGAGCGAAACGCATACAGAACATCTTGCGCACACTTAAATCCTGTTCCACTGTTCGAAAGAGTTAGGACCATTGTGTGCCACTTGAGGGAATAGATGACATTTTTTTTAAGCATACACACAACAAAAATTATTTTTTAAAATTGAGTCATCTGATGCGCTTTGTTTTGTTGCTTACAAGATTTCAGCGCTATATTATTTCCAAACATTATTTTAGTATTCTTTTTATATTTTTATTATTATTATTAGTCTTATTATTATCATTTTGTGGGGCTATGTTG
Organism: Rapana venosa; assembly: GCA_028751875.1. Lineage (NCBI taxonomy): Eukaryota > Metazoa > Mollusca > Gastropoda > Neogastropoda > Muricidae > Rapana > Rapana venosa. The sequence continues at coordinate 4,395,635 of CM054160.1, read as the reverse complement.
CGTGTTCAGTTAGTGTGATATTTGTCATGCTGTTGCAGTGTTTGTTGTTGTTGCTTCGATTTGACGTTGGTTCACTCAAAGTGGCACTGTCAGCTTGTGTGATATCCATAAATTGGTAATGGCAGTCTCTGTGTGATATTTGTCTTGTGAACACTGGTCGGTATGGTGATGTGTGTCATGTCACCGGACACTTTCAGTCTGCATGTTATCTATCTATACTGAATCTCTCAGTTGGTGTGATATTTTTTGCAAAACTCATTTGGCGTGATTAGCATACCATGCTCAGTGGTCGGAGCACTCGCTTTCCCCAGCAGTTAAGCAGCATCGAGCGTGGTTCCCAGTTGGATGGGGACGTTTGCGCGCCTTGGCTTCAGTCAGGTTCCCCAGTAACAGCTGGTAATATGGTACCTGCCCTCTTTAGGGTCAGGAAGGTAAGGCAGCGTGGGAGAGGAGATGGGCGCCGCCCACAATATGCTGGCTAGAGAAGTGGAAGTCTCTGACGCCTCGCTCCCCCTACGGACCTTATAGAGGTTATGGGACTCTTTACCTTTTTATATACCATGCGGTCTGTCTGTTTGGGTGATATTGTCCTGTAGCAACCCCCCCCCACCCTCTTTTTTTAAACTTGAATTTGTTAGTGGTACTATTCAGTTTGTGTGATATTTTAAAGTTTTGTGGCACTGTTTGTTGATATAGGTTATAGCGGCATTGTCGCTTGTGTTATATTTGTCATGTGAATGTCGTTGGGTGTGATGTTAATGTTGTCATTAGGTGCTGTCGTTTGTGTGAATTGTCATGTGACACTGGTCAGTTTGGTGTGATATTAATGTTGTAATTAGGTGCTGTCAGTTTGTTGTGACATTGTCATGTGACACTGTCAGTTGGTGTGATATTAATGTGTCATTGGTGCTGTCGGTTAGTGTGACCATTGTCATTGACACTGTCAGTTGGTGTGATATTATGTTGTTTCATTTGGTGCTGTCGGTAGTGTGAATTTGTCATGTGACACTGTCAGTTGGTGTGATATTAATTGTTTGTCATTTGGTGGCTGTCGGTTAGTGTGACATTTGTCATGTGACACTGTCGTTGGTTGATATTAATGTTGTCCATTTGTGCGTCGGTTAAGTGGTCATTTTGTCATTGTGACACTGTCAGTTGGTGTGATATTGCTCAAGTGGCACTGGCAGTTTGTGTGATACCATCATTTAGTACTGTCACTTTGTGTGATATTTCTAATTGGAATTGTCAGTTGGTAAAACACTTTGTCATGTGGCACTGTTCAGTGTTGTAGTTTGTTCTGTGGCACCGTCATTCGTAATGTAGCTGTGGCAGTACGTGTGACAATTTGTCATGTGTTTACAGTCTCAGTGTGTGTTTGATATCTGTCATGCCGATATTGTCAGTGCTGTGATATATGTTCATGTGACACTGCCAAGTTTGCGTGATAATTTGCAATGTGTCTCTGTCATTATGTGTGGATTGTCACGATTTATAGTCAGCGTCGTGCGTTAGTATCCATTGTAATCATTAATGAAAGTCTGTTTGTAGGACTTCTTTTATTGTTGTTTATACTTCAGAGGATTAATATGCTAGGCATTCGCTCTGTACTAAGACTAAAAAGCATATGAAAGCTAGCATGCAATTACCCCTCAGAATTGGTAAACAAACTTCAGTAGGGCGATGTTACGTTTCCGGCTTAATATCATGATGATAATATATGCTATGCTTGATACTGTGATGCTTTTATATGTCAACTAGCATGATGCTATGTTTCTTCTCAAATCCGAAAACTGGACACACAATTAGGCTACATTCTTTTAGTAAAAAACTGTATAGAGAGTGTTGGCCATTGTTTTAAGTTATGGAACTGTTCTTTCTTGCAGAAACGAAGGCTTTAAGTTGTGTAGTATAGTAATAAAAAATGAAAATCAATGATTCACGATTTTTGTAAGTTTAGTTTGAGGGCTCATTTGGGTAAGGATTTAGTGGTTGTGTGTGAGGTGCGTGAGTGGTGGTGTGCGTGTGTGTGTATGTGTTTCTTGTTTGATGTTAAGTATTAGAAAAAAGCAGTAGATATCACTTATTATGAAAAAAGCAATACTTTGTATCTGCACTGATTCTCTTCATTACTTCAATTTTCTTTCGGATGGTTTGTCCTTAATATTTTTTGTATAAAAAATGAACATTAAAAGTTTTAAAAGACAGTTCATTCAAGTATAGATACAAATGTGTTATTATAATATTTATATATATAATATATATATAATATATTGTAGAGAATATATATATATATATATATATATATTTAGATGTATATATATATATATATAATATAATATCAATATATATATAATTATACATCTAAAGAGGGTGAAGGCCTCTGATAGATATTCATACTTCAAAATCCACTTACGAAAGATGTGCAGTAAGGTTAAACAAGTAAAGTGTCCATACCTATGCAATCGTTGCGAGCGAGCCGGATGTTCAAGAGACCTCAGCTTTCAGGGGGCCAGCATATTGAGGGCAGCGCCATCTCCTCTCCCTCGCTGCTTTACCTTCCCTGACCTAAGAGAGCAGGTACCCATTTACAGTGGGGTGAACTGGGGCACTGTACTGAAACCAAGGCACGAAACGGTCACCATCCACTTGGTGACTAGCTCCAATGCTGTTTTACTTAGTTTGGGGATAGCGAGTGCTCTGACCACTGAGCTATCCTTCTCTCGCTGTGCAAGGTAAATAGCGAAGAAAGGATATCGAACACACAATGTTTTTGACATGTTTTGTGCTAAATATCACGAGAGGGGCGGATGGCTCAGTGGGTCAGAACACTCACTCGCTGTCCCCTAAGCTAAGGTTAAGCAGCGTCGAGCGTGGTTACCCTTGGAGGGTGACCGTTTGAGCGCCCTGGGACTTCAGTTACAGTTCCCCCAGTCGCGCAGCTTATGTAGGTACCTGCCGTTTGGGTCAAGGAAGGTAACGGCAGCGAGGGAGAGAGATGGCGCCACCCTAATATGCTGGCACCCTAGAGGAAGTGAGGTCTCTGACGCCTCGCTCCCTACGACGACACAGTTATGGGACACCTTTACTTTTCTTGTGTGCTATGCTCTCCTGCAGGATGCTGGTTAAGTAATGAATAACCAGCTTGGTACTCTCTCAGGTGCCCCAGACGGCTGTTACAGAACCGTGCCAGGAAGGTGACCGGTGTGTGCCCCGCTGGAGGAACTACAACCTGTCAGTGCCCGGAGACAGATCCGGGCGTCTGGGTCAATTTGGAAGGTTAAAGAGAGGGTAGAAGGGTGGGTGGAGGTAGGTGGGATATTATATATTTTTTTTTTTTTATCTTAAAGGCAGTGATGTATGTGTGCGTGCGTGTATGATCGTTTTTTTATATTTAGGGACGCAATAGCCTAGTGGTTAGAACATTGCGTCGCAATCTGACGACCGGGTTCGATTCCCGTTCAAGGGATATTATTTCTCTGAGTTAACATCAGTGAGACTCCACACTCCCCTTAAAACCCTTTCGGGTGAGACTTATAAATCGATGCCCCGTGTGTGAAACGAGTCATCTGGAAAATATTCCTTGAACGGGAATCGAAACCCGGGTCGTCAGATTGCAAGCGCCAATGTTCTGAACATACTAGGCTATCCGTCCCCTCTTACCAAGATTCACACAAAACCATAGAGAACTTACAAAACTTACCCGTATAGTTTTTTTCAAAAACTTGATCTAATTTTCTCCACAAGAAGGGACACAATCTTTTTTGAGGGGAAGGGGCGAAAAAAATAACTTTAGTGCCAGGCTCTGAAAGTGGATGTCCTGACGACTTTCTGTGGCATGTTTGACGGGGAGTGGGGGAGTGGGCTCAGTGGTCCCCAGTGCTCAGTACCTGTGAGGGGATACATGTACGTGCGCGCTGCAACAACCCAGCCGAGCGGCCAACGGGGCCGCTACTGCAGTGGACAGGAGAGGGATTCATGAGAGCTGTGGGAGGCCAAGTGTGAAGGTTGTATGTTGCTGCCCTTCTCTCTCTCTCTCGTTCGCTCTCTCCCTCTCTCTCTCTCTTGCCTGCTCTCTCTGCTCTCGTCTCTCTTTGATTCTGTGTCTCGGTCCAACCTAACCCCCTCTGTCTCTCTCTGACTCTGTCTATCTCGTGTGTCTTCTCATTCTCTCTGTCTGTTCTGTCTGTCTCTGTCTGTATGTTAGTTTGTCTGTCTGTCTGTTCTCCCCGCTCCCCAAAACCTATGTTATTGCGGCTCCAAGCTGGTGTACATTCAATTTATTCAGGGTTCTGTCTGTCGGCCTGTGCCTTCTGTGCTGTCCACTGTCTGTCTGTCTGTTCTGTCTGTACTGTCTGTCTGTCTGTCGGTCTGTCGGTTGTCTCTCTTCTCCTCTCTCTCTCTCTCTCTTCTCTCTCTCTCTCTGTCTGTCTGTCTCTCTCCCATTACCTCATGTATTGTGGCCCCATGCTGATGTACATTCCAATTTGTTCAGTGTTCAGGGTTCTGTCAGTAGGCCTGTCCTTCTGTTCTGTCATCTGTCTGTCTCTGTTCTTCTGTCTGTTCTTTGTCTGTTTGTCTCTGTCTGTCTATGCTTGTTTTGGATGGCTGCCTGCCTGCCTACCTGTCTGTCTGTATGTCTGTCTGCCTCTCTCTCTCTCTCCCTCTCTCTCTCTCTCTTGTGTTGTTGTTGTTGTTGTTGTTTTCTTCTTCTTCTTTTCTTCTTCTTCTTCTTCTTCTTCTTCCTTATTCCTTATGGAATGTAGAGTGAAGCGTAAGGATTAAAACATTTAATCCATTAACGTTTCCCATCCCCCAAGTCTGTTGATCAGTTGATTGGAGATTGTAATTACAACTGCCTAACAGCCTTGATTTACAGAAGGGGAGGGGGGAGGGGGGTACTTTGGAGTCGTCATATAAACACTCAACCCCCACTCTCCCCTCTCCTTCACTCAACATTTCAGTATCCTTTCTTTCTTGTGCCATATATTCTTCTCTTTTTTTTTTTTTATGAGCTTAAGAATTTAACTTGACTTGACCTGACCTACCTGATCTGAACTGACCTGACCTGGCTGACCTCACCTGACTTTGGTTGACGTAATAAATAAATATATATAATTTTATAAATTAAATTAATAAAAAAATTATTTATAATTAATAAAATTTAAAATTTTTAATAAAAAATTATAATTAAAATTATATTTTAATAATAAATAATTATTATAAAATTATAATTATAAATTTTTAAACAATAAATTATAATAATAATAATTTTTTAAATTTATTATATAAAATAAATCTTATTAATATTTTAATAAAATAATTAATATAACAAAAATACCCCCCCCCTCACCCCCCCCCTTAAAAATAATTTTTAAATAATATTATATTATTAAATATTAAATTATTATAAAAAATTATAATATTTAATAATAAAATAAATTATAAATTATTAAATTTATTTTTGATTAAATTTAATTTTTTTTTTATAAAATATTTAAAATAATTATTATTAATTATTTATTAAAAATATTAAAATATTTAAAAAAAAATATTTTTAATTAATTTTATATATCTATAATAATTTTTTTTATTAAATATTTTATATATAAATTTTAAAATATTTTTACTTTTAATTTTAAATTAAAAAATAATAATGATTATCATTAATTAATTTAATAAATTAATAATAATAATATTATTAATAATATACTTTCTCTCATTACTCTCTCCCCCCCATTAAATAAATAATAAAAATAATAATATAATATTATATTTTAAATTAAATATAAAATAATAAAATATTAAATAAAAAAAATTAATTATTTAAATATATAATAATTTAAAAATAAATTATAATTATAATTAATATAATATTATATATTAATATAAATTTATAATTTCAAACTCAAAATTACTTAAAACTAAATATTTATAATTATAATTAAATAATTAATTTAAAATATAATATTATATTATAATAAATTAAAAATTAATTATCAAAATATAATATTAAATAAAATAATAAATATTATAATAATATAAAATTAAATAATAATATTGTTATAATAATAATTTTTAATAATGATATAATAATATAATAAAAATAATAATAAAAATAAAATGGAATTTTTATAGCCCCATATCTGGTGGAGACTAATCTAAGCGCTTGCCTCGACATCATTCATACATAGACTTACATCCGTATCAATTAAACAGTTCCATATGTCCAAATGTGCTCCGCACGCACACTCAACACACACACACACACTCCACACACGCACGCACGCGCACACACACCACAACATCACACACACACACACACTTGACTTTCTGACCTGACCTGACCGACCTGACTTGACCTAACTTGACATGGACCTGACTAACTTGACATGACCTGACCTGACCTCTGTGTAGGAATGACTAAGTGGAGGCGCGTGGAGTTCCTGGAAGCACGTGCAGCGCCACCTGTGGAGGGGGGTAAGCAGTCAGGTCCGCAGGTGTGAGATGTTCTCCCCCATCAGAGTGGCAGCAGTGCGCTGAGTCTTACCTGAGATCTATTCCTGCGCCTCAGCTGTCTGTGCTGGTATTGCTATGTTCTGGCATGCTACGGTCTGCCTTGTCTGTGTACTGCTATTGTATGTCTGGCATACTACAGTTGCCTGTCTGTGCTGGTATGTATGTCTGGCATACTACAGTCTGCCTTGTCTGTGTGGTATGTATGTCTGGCTACTACCAGTATGCCTTGTCTGGTGCTGGTATGTATGTCTGCCATACTACAGTCTGCCTTGTCAGTGTGCTATGTATGTCTGGCATACTACAGTCTGCCTTGTCTGTGCTGGTATGTCTTGGATCTTGAACTGTGGTCGCTTGTCTGGGCTGTATGTCTTGTTATCTAGCATTAACTGTGGTCAGCGTGTCTGTGCTGGTATGTCTTGTATCTTAGCATACGGTGGTCAGTTGTCTTGTGTGTATGTCTTGTATTCTAGCATACTACGTCTGCTTGTATGTGACTGGTTATTATGTCTGGGCATACTACGGTTCTGCCTTGTCTGTCCCTGGTATGTATGTTGGCTTACTACAGTCTGCCTTGTCTGTGCTGGATATGTATGTCTTGTATTAGCATACTGTGGTCCTGCCTTGTCTGTGCTGGTATGTATGTCTTGTATTTAGCATACTGTGGTCTGCTTTGTCGTCCTTGTATAGTTCTAGCATACTGTGGTATGCCTTGTCTGTGCTGGTATGTCTTGTATTCTAGCATACTACGGTCTGACTTGTCTGTCCTGGTTTGTTGTCTGGCATACTACGGTCTGCCTTGTCTGATGCTGTTTTTTGTCTGGCATACTACGGTCTGCCTTGTCTGTGCTGGTATGTTTGTCTTGTTACTAGCATACTGTGCCATTTGTCTGCCTTGTCTGTCCTGGTATGTATCTAGCATTCTGTGGTCTGCCTTGTCTGTCCTGTTTGTATTTAGCATTACTACGGTCTGCTTGTCTGTCCTGGTATGTATGTCTGGTATACTACGGTCTGCCTAGTTTCGTGCTGCTATGTATGTATGGCATATACGGTCTTCGCCTTGTCTGTGCTGCTATGTATGTTCGGGATATACGGGTTCTGCCTTGGTCTTCCTGGTATGTATGTCTTGTTATTCTAGCTTAATGTGGTCTGCTTTGTCTTTTTCTTTTTTATACCACTTTAATGTCACAGCAGAGTTCTCTGCGTGTAATTCGGTTGCTTTCCTGGGGAGAGCACTTCGCCACAGAGCAGCCAACACCATTATTTTTTTTCTTTTCCTGCCTCATATGTATTTCGTTCCTTATCAAGAAGTGGCTTCTTTTACCTACGAATTTTGCCAAGACAACTCTTTTGTTGCCGTGGGTTCTTTTAGGATAATGGAGGTAACCTACAAAGGTCGTAGGGGAGCGGGAGGTCAGGAGACCCTCACTTCTCTAGGGGCCAGCATTATTGATGGCGGCGCCCATCTCCTCTCCCTCGACTGCTTCCTTCCTTGACACTAAAGAGGGCAGGTACCATTTAACAGCTGGTTGAACTGGGGGATACTGTATGATAGCCAAGCAGCGCAAACGTCACCCATTCCAAGTGGTAACCACCGCTCGACGCCCGCTTAACTGGCTGGGGGAAAGAGGAGTGCTCCAACCACTGAGCTATCACCGTCCGTGGGTTCTTTTACGTGCGCTAATTAATTTATGTGCAACACACAGGACCTGGTTTATTGTCTCCTCTGATGACTAGCACTCAGGCCACCACTCATAGTCTAATGGATGGGGGCAAGGTTTCGGGCCCAACCGGGGATCAAACCATCGCGCACTTCCAAACCCAGACTTTTCCTTCCTGGGAAGTGTGTTTACTCTAGACCAACCTCCATTGAATCTGTGCTGGTATGTTTGTATTAGCATATTGTTGTCTGTTGTCTGTCTGGTATGTTTCTAGCATACTGTGATTGTCTTGTCTACTCCTAAGTATGTATCTTAGCTTGTGTGGTGCTGCCTTGTCTGTCCTGTATGTCTTGTATCTAGCATACTGTGGTCTACTTGTCTGTTTTGGTATATCTTGCATCAGCATATTGCCATTGGTCTGTTTGGGTCTGACAGGTCTGCTGTCCAGTTCTGGTGATTTGTTTTATTAGCTGTTCCTTGCTTGGTGTTCTCTCTCGTCCCTACCCTCCTCTCTCTCTTCTCTCTCTTCTCTCTCTCTCTCTCTCTCTCTCTCTCTCTCTCACTTCTACTCTCTCTCTCTTCTCTGTCCCTGTTCAGTCTGTTGATGTCTTCTGTATGTTTGCCTGTCTCTGTGTTCTGTGTCTTTCCTTCTCTGTCTCTGTGTGCTCTCTCTCTGTCTCTGTTCTCTCTCTCATCCATCTTCTTCCTCTCTTCTCATAAAATAGGATTGAAAAGAAAATATATACCCCATACTTATCTGTAAACCCTTGGGAATAAACCTTATTAAAGGGCAATAATCTCTCTCTCTTTCTCTCAGTTCATGGAGGATGGGGCAAGTGGTCAGAGTGGTCTCCCTGCTCTGTCACGGGAGGCGGCGGGAGCCGGTCAAGTGAGCGGTCATGTGCAGCCCTGTCCAGCCAATGGAGGCCGGGACTGCCAAGGACGACCAATCAAACACAAGCTTGCAATCCGCTTTGTGCCCAGGTAGGCACTGTGACCTTTTCTCGTTTTTGTTGTTATGATTATCAAGTTGAGCAGAAGCAGGTGTGTTTGATGTCTTGTAAAATGGCAGGCGAAACGCCAAGTGTTTTTATACTCGTGTTAAGGGCTGCAACTAAGGAGCCTGGGTTTTAAGTCCCCCACTAAGGCGTCTATTTTTAGGGGGATTTTCCTGCTGCTTTTTATATTGGCACTAGTTCCATTCCCCTGAAAGTCCTGTGCATTGAGACCATAAACTGTCCATGGTGCTCTGTTACAAAACATCTTTTAAAAAGAAATCTGTTTTTTCTGAATTGTCTTGTGCTACCTTTATGTTCTGAGTTGTTGCTGTCATGCTGTTCCATCACTGCTCATTTTCAATCTGTTCACCTCCAGCCTACCCAGTTCCTGATGTTGCATATCAGGGTTTAAAAAATTCATAGGGAGTTTTTTATTATATGACCTTCATGGGGCCGCCAACGAGAAGGGCCCTGCATGCTGCTCGGTCACTTTAGTGGTGTTCAGTTGGTGCCTATTTGAGCTTACATTATGCACGAAACATCTATGAACTGCTAATGACAGATGCACTAGCTCATTCGCGATTTTAGACTGGAGTGAGGTGCCCTTCTGATGGGGGTGATCACTACAAGCGTCCCTACAAACTTCTCGTGAACCTCCAACCCTGGAGCCCCGATACAAAACTGACCACACATAAGGTGTGAAAAAAAACAAAACTGAGTCCCTGACACCACAGACACTTGGGGCCAGAGTAATTAGAGACGTTTCCTAGTTTTTTTAATTTCCCCCCCCCCCCCCCCCCCCCCCCCCCCCCCCCCCCCCCCCCCCCCCCCCCCCCCCCCCCCCCAATTTATTTTATTGTATGAGCTCAATGAAGATGAAGAGGACGTGTAAAGATGCTGCCAAGGATGAGTGCGTGTGTTTGAGGAATAATTCCCTGACAAGGCCTGTGCTATACACTTTCTTTCAGGTTTATATGTGTAATCATGACAATGGTTGTTCTATATCAGTAATGTGTTCAACGTTACATGGTGCCGCATGTATTGATTTCCAGTTATTTGATTTGTTTCATTGAGATTGTGTTAATAGCCGCCATATCCCTATAAGGATGATCAGGATATATCAGAACTTGAATTCATAATATTATATTCCTGGCGTCAAACAGGCCCGAGAGATGTAGGACACCGGTCATTCGAGCAACATTCTCAATATCGGATCCATAGAGCATTGTTTTTATAGATTGACTGCGTGGTTCAGTCTTCCCATTGAGACAAAAAGCTAATGTCATCTCGGTAGGAAATGGAAAACCAGGGGGTTTTTTTCAATCATGTGATATGGAATAATATGCCTGCCTTTTATTTGTGGTAAATTAAAAAAAATCTATGTTTGTTTTCCTATGGTTGTAAAGGAAAAACCTGGCATGTTTTAAATAGAAAAACAACAAACCCTAGCATATCTGTTTTTCTATCTCGAAATGAAAATCCACTTGTGTATCATGGACAAATACAGTTTCAGTCACTATCACGGGTCTGTTTTACTGTCTGGATAATGAAAAACAGTTTGTTTTCTCTCGGGGAAATAGATAACCGCGTTTTTTCTCACGGGAATAGAATAACTAGCCTTTTTTTCTTCATGGGAAATAGAATAACCAAAGCCTTTATTCTATGGAATGAAAATAACCAGACCTATTTTTTATCATGGGAAATACAATAAACCAAGCTTTTTTTCTCTCGTGGGTAATAGAATAACCAAGCCTTTTTTTCTCTCATGGAAATAGAATTAACCAAGCTTTTTTCTCTCTGGGAAATTGAATAACAAACCTTTTTCTCTAATGGGGAAAGAAAATAACCAGGCCTTTTTTCTCTCATAGGATAATTGAATAACCAGGGCACTTTTTTTCTCATGGAAATAGTATAACCAAGCCTTTTTTCTCTCATGGGAAATGGGAAATAGAATAAACAGGCCTTTCTTTTCTCATGGGGAAAGAAAATATCCAGGCCCTGTTTTCTTCTGGGAAATTGAATACACCAGATTTTTTTTTCTCTCAGGGAAAGAAAATAACCAGGTCTGTTTTCTTCATGGGAAAGAAAATAACCAGACCTTTTTTCCTTCATGGGAAATACAAATATACTAGGCTTTTTTTCTCATGGGAAAATAAAAAAAAAAAAAAACAAAATAACAGGCCTTTTTTTCTATCTTGGGAAAGGGAAAATAACCAGGCTATTTTCCTCTCATTGGGAAATACAATAACCAGGCTTTTTTTTCTTCTCAAGGGAAATAGAATAACTAGGCCCTTTTTATTTCATGGGAAATTGATACAAGGCTTTTTATCTCATGGGAAGAAAAAAAAGACCAGACTTTTGTTTTCTATGGGAAATAGATTAACAAGCACTTTTTTCTCTATGGGAACGAAAATAACAGACCTTTTTTCTCTCAGGAGAAATGGAAAAGAACTAGTTTGTTTTATATCGTTGTTATAAATAAAGCCTGGAAGAGATAGCTCTGTGTCAGAGCACTCACTCGCTTCTCTAGCCAAGGTTAAGCGGACATCGTAGGCGTGGTTACCAGTTGATGGGTGGACCATGTGCGCGCCTTGTGTTCAGTACAGTTCCCCCAGTTCACCCAGCTGTCAATGGGTACCTGCCCTCTTTAGGGTCAACGAAGGTAAAGCAGCGAGGGAGAGGAGATGGGCGCCTCCCTCAATACGCTGGCCCCTGGAGAAACCGAGGTCTCTGATGCCTCGCTTCCCTACGACCACCTAGGCTATGTAACACCTTTACCTTTACCTCAAAATAAAGCCAGGTCTGTTTTTCTATTATGGGAAATGAAATAACCAGGTCTGTTTTTTTATCATGGAAAATAAAATAACCAGATATGGTGTTGTTTTATCATGAGAAATAAACATTAATAACCATTTATTATAAGTTTTTAGCTTTTTGGTTTCTCTCGTGGTTGTGTAAGTGCATTACCGTTTTGAAGATGGGATATTTTGAGGATTAAACAATACAACGCTGTGAAAACAGAATGCAGGCCGACTGCAGAGGCTCACGGACTACCTTCGCTGCAACGAGGACGGACAATCCTTACAGATGACTGCAGGGTCCGTTGCTCCCCGGGCTACCACACGGCCCTGCCTGAAGTGTACAGCTGTGGTCAGATGACAGGCTACCGCGGGCCCCTTTCCCAGGGGACCCAACGCTACTGTGGGAGGCCAAAAAACGCCATTCACTACTGCACCCGTAAGTGTCGAGCTTTTTTTGTTTGTTATGTTCATCACCCAGGCCTCCCAGTCCTGCTTCTATCAATTACGGCGTTTAGTGCAATTCGAAAAGTACCTGTCCACAGACGCAACATCAAAACTCGTGGCATCCTCATTCTTTCACGTCGGGGAACTATTGCAATTCTTATTTGGTGGTCTGCCAGCATCATCTATCTACTCCCTTCACGTATTCAAAACTCTGCAGCTCGACTAGTCCCCCAGAAAAAAAATCTGAGCACATTACCCCTCTCTTGTGATCTCTCCATGGCTCCCTGTGCCACAAAGAATAAACTAAAAGGGATCAGTACTCTCTGTTACAAATGTCTCCACAAAACAGCACCTCTACCTCTGTGATGTCTCCACCTGTACACCCCTTCTCGTTCCCTTCGCTCTGCTGCAGATTCCTTGTGCTTACAAAAACCTTAGATTCAGACCAGTCCACTGTTGACGGCCCGCTTTTCTCTGTTTCTGGTCCATCGATTTGGAATGGCCCCCCTATCTCTCTTCCAAAGGCCTTCTTGTGACCTTTTAAAATCTTGCCTCAAGACATATTTGTTTCAAACTAAGAATTTCCTCTCCTGTTTGATTTCATAGCTATCCCTGCTTTTCAACAGCCAAACATTCCACACCCTGCCAAAGTGTATAACGTGTGTGTGTTTTGTGGGGTGTGTGTGTGTGTGTGTGTGTGTGTGTGGGGTGTGTGTGTGTGTGTGGGGGTGTGTGTGTGTGGGTGTGTGTGTGTGGGGTGTGTGTGTGTGTGTGTGTGTGTGTGTGTGTGCATTTGGACTTGTTAGAACTATTTACTTGCTATTGTTGCATGACTGTGTAAGAATGAGCTGAGTGCAAGCGCTTTGATTTGTCTGTGCAAGATACAACGCTATATAAATTCCATTTATTATTATTATTATGTTGTAATGTTGGTTGTTGTTCTTAAAAAAACACCTTTTTGTCTGTGTCTGTATTCACTACTGCACTCGTAAGTGTCGAGCTTCTTTTGTTTGTTAATGTCGTATGTTGGTTGTTTTGGTTTTATAATACTTTTTCTGTGTTTGTTATTTGCTACTGCATTCGTAAGTGTCAAGCTTTTTTTGTTTGTTTGTTATTGTTGGTTGTTTTGGTTAAAAAAAAAACTTGTCTGTGACTGTATTCGCTACTGCACCTGTAAGTGTCGAGCTTCTTTTGTTAGTTATGTTGTATTGTTGGTTGTTTTGGGTTTTTTTTAAAAACGCCTTTTTGTCTGTGTTTGTATATCTTTCTGTTTTTATGTCTGTATTTTGGTCTCTCCGGTCTATATTCTGTGTCTCTGCTTCTGTGTTGTTTGTCTCTGTTTGTCCCTGTCTATCTTTTGACTGTCTGTCTGTCTGTCTGTCTCAGTTTTCCTGTCCCTGTCTCTGTGTGTGTGTGTGTGTGTGTGTGTGTGTGTGGGGTTGTGGTGTGTGTGCGTGCGCGTGCGTGCGTGTGTATGTGTGTATGCGTGCGTGCATGTATTTGATATTGGGGTTTTGGGTTGTGCATGTTTATGTGTAAATATAATTGTTTCTTGTGTGTGTGTGTGGGGGGGGGGGTATAATTGTGTGTGTGGTATGTGGGCAGGGGTGTGTTCAAAGCATACGCGTATGATTTGGGGTATGCGCGCACCTGTGTGTGTTGTGAGTGTAACATTTTGGTGTGGGTGTGTGTGAAAGTCAACTTTTTATTTGAGACGGTTCTTGAATAACAGTGCAAATGCGTGTGTATGTGTATACGTGCGTGTATGTGTGCCATGCGTACGTACGTGCGTGTATGTGTGTGTGTGTGTGTGTGTGGTGTGTGTGTGTGTGTGTGTGTGTGTGTGTTGTGTGTGTGTGTGTGTGTTGTGTTTCCTCAAAACGCACTTATCTCCTACCTGACACTTTCCCCTCATATCTGTTCCATTTTTTCAACAGCATCCTTTTATCTCCGTTATCACCGCCTAAGTGTGTGTGTGTGTGTTTATGTGTGTGTGTGTGTGTGTGTGTGTGTGTGTGTGTGTGTGTGTGGTTTTGTGTAATGTGTGTGTGTGAGTGGGTGTGTGTGTGGAGTGGTGTGTGTGTGTGCGCGCGAGCGCGTTTGTGTGGTGTGTGTGGTGTGTGGGGAGAGAGAGAGGAGAGAGAGAGAGGAGAGAAGAGAGGAGAGAGAGAGAGGAGAGAGAGAGGAGAGAAGAGAGAGAGAAGAGAGAGATTGTGTGTGAGTGTGTGTGTGTATGTGGTGTTGATGTGTGGGAATTTTAAAAAAAGGGGGGGAG
>CM054160.1:4365142-4380443 GCA_028751875.1 Rapana venosa | reverse complement strand
GGCAAGAATGACTCAAGAGACTGGTGATGAACTGGATGCAGTGGATGGCCAAGTTATCTTTAGTGCCTCAACTTGCCCTGTGCGCTCCTCAGCGCAGTGCTGTAACCGCCTTTCTCTCCGTTGAACCATTTAGGTTTCCTCCGCAGCATCCGCCGGTGTCCAGACTTTGCATACCTGAGGTAGGCAAGCCCTCCTTTCCCAACTGCCATAGTGGCATGCAACTAGACAGTCTTAAGGCAAGTACAGTGAAGTGGAGCCCGTCCCTCTCCTGACTGGTTCTTTGGGTCGGGGTTGGCTCCCCCACATGGAACAGGTAGTACTGGTTTACATGGTTACCAGTAGCAGGGGCAACAGCAAAGTGAGAGGTTGTATGACCAGTGGCTTTTCCACAGCTTAGTCTTTAGAGATCGACTATGACTCTCTGACTAGGAGGCATGACTTGCACAGTCCTTATGTGCTGCAGCCCTGGGGGCTAGTTGGCCTTTGCAGAACATCTCCAACGCTGACTGTCCTTATGCCCACTTGGCCGAGAGAGTGGGGATGTACTGTGGGCAAGGCATCTCCACTATAATCAAATTTCTGCCCAGTTTCCGAAACAGCAGCTACCTCATCTGCTGTTTTGGAGGTCATCGTCGAAAACGACGGACAAACATACATACAGCAGGAAAAACACCCTGACCTGACACAAAAAATCTAATGCAATGCAATGTAATGTAAATCTAATGCATTTTGGACAGACGTATTCTCTGCTTACAAAGAATTATTTTACAACTTAACTATAGTGATTCTTGCGAACTGTTAGCAGAACCAGTTTTCTTCAATAAAAGAATACAGACAGGAAACAAGTGTATTGCTACTAAAATATGGATTAATAAAGGCAATTCATTGCATAGGAAACTTTTTACTTGAATATAGCAATCCTATGTCATATAAACACTTTAGACTTAGATATTATGTGAACATTGATTTTGTTACTTTCACTGGTTATAAATCAGCAATATCAGAATATATCAGAGAAACAAAGGTTGCAATATAAGACAATATTTGCTCAGATATGTCTGCCTGTCTGAGGAAGCTGAACAGTGTACTGAAAGGGTCCACACCCTTTTATGAGGAGCCCAATAGCAACAATAATCACCCGAAAAGTTGTATCAAGTGGGATGAAAAACTGAATGTTGAAAATGACTGAAAAGTTGTTTTTTGTATGTTCATAAAATTTCTGACGTTAAATTGAAATGGCTCCAACTTAGGATAATTCACAGGTGTCTTGGGACAAACCTTGTACTGAAAGAGATGGGTGTAACTGACAGTGACTTATGCAATTTTTGCAATACAGCAGTAGACAGTATTAGACATATGTTTTGGCAGTGCACAGTTGTTCAGAGTTTTTGGCAGGCACTTACTGAAGTAATGAATGAAAAATATGAGAATGTGTTCAATCTGACTATAACAGAGTGTCTGGCTATACTCGGTGGTGACAGAAATATAAGTATTGATGATCATTTTTATTTTATTCTGCTACTGGCCAATTAATACATCTATCATTGTAAATTGAATAGTAATATACCTATACTTCATATATTCATCAACAGATTAAGATACAGATATCTTACTGAAGAATATAATTCTCGTAAGAACTTTACACATAAGGTCATTATTAGATGGATTCTATATCAACCTCCGTTTGATAACAGTAGTCAAAACAGTCAGCATTTGTGAATATCAATGTTGTCCTTCCAGTGGAGGCCTTCTTTTGAAAAAAAATTGACACTAGTACGAAATGTGTAAAAAACACAGACAAACCTGATTCTGTTTTAGTGCACAGAATGTATAGCAATCGATCTTGTCATGCCTGTATTGAGCTTTGTGCTCATTTGGGACCTCTCGGGCAGTCTGTCTGCCTGTCAGGCTGTCCCTCTTTCTCTCTGTATCTGTCTGCCTAGCTGACAGTCTCTCTCTCTCTCTCTCTCTCTCTCTCTCTCTCTCTCTCTCTCTCTCACACACACACACACACACACACACAAGTTGTTTTGTGTAGTTTACTATTGCTGTTGCTTCCCATAAAAGCACAACGAATTTTTGACGCTTCTTTCTGTTAGCCAAAAGGATACTATTTACGTGGTTTGTTATCCTTTATATTATAGAGGTTTTGCTTTATTTGGTTCTGTTTTGGTTTTGGTTTTGGTTTTTGGAGGGGGGATTATTTGGTATTCCCCTCTCCCCTTGTTGTTGTTGCCGCTTTTGTTTTGCTCTTGGTTTCCTTGCTTTTTTTCCCGGTTGTTTCTGTGTTTTCGGTTTTGTTTTCTTTTTTACTTGTTGTTGCTTTCTCTCTCTCTCTCTCTCTCTCTCTTCTCCTCTCTCTCTCTCTCTCTCTCTCCTCTCTGTCTCTCTTCTCTCTCTCTCTCTCTCTCTCTCTCTCTCTCTCTCTCTCTCTCTCTCCTCTCTCTCTCTTTGGTGATTTTTGTGGGGGCTTTTGTGTAGATATTCTTCCCGTATACTGTGTGAGTGTATTGCTATGGGAATTATTTTATTTTATTATCATATATATCCCTAAGGGCGGGGACTGGATGTAAAAAAGCACATGGGTGCTTATTCATTATCCTCGAAATAAAAGAATTTGTCATTGTCATTGTGTCTTTCTCCCTCTATCTTTCTCTCTCTCCCCCCCCCCCCTCCTCTTTTAACAAGGAAATGTTCATAGCTCATTGTTCATTGTTCCCTCTGTGTCTCTCTCAGCCGCAATGACCAAGCTCAAACCCATCTGGAGCAATAGAAAAATCACCATCAGTTCCAAAATCAGACTGGTGCGCTCTCTGGTCATGTCAATCTCCTTATACGCATGTGAATCATGAAACCTCACAGCGGACTTAGAAGAATAAGAGCTGTAGAGATGAGGTGCTTCCGAAGACTCTTAGGCATCTCGTACAAAGACCACATCACGAATGAAGAAGTCAAGAAACCCATCCGCAATGAAATCGGGCTCTATACTGACCTTACTCGTCAGACAACGAAAACTGAAGTGGTTTGGTCATGTCACACGCTCCTCTGGTGTTGCTAAAACAATCCTACAAGGCACAGTGAGGGGAGGAAGAAGAAGAGGCAGACAAAGAAAGAGATGGGAGGACAACATTCGAGAGTGGACAGACATGGAGCTGAGAGACACCCTGAGGGCGGCTGAAAGACGAGAGGACTGGAGAAAGGTTGTTGACAAGCTTCAAAGGCGCCCCAAAGGAATCGGAATCTGAGGGATCGGTGATGATGGTGATGGTGTTTTGTATCCTTATAACTGTGCAATTTAAAAAAAATGATAAAACGTTGTTTTTTTAAAAACAACATTTGCAAGCAAAGGGTAAAAACACATATTGATAAAAAAAACTAATTCATTATCAGTGCTGCATTGCAAAAAGGTAAAGGTAAAGGAGTCCCATAACCTATAAGGTCGTAGGGGAGCGAGGCGTCAGAGACCTCACTTCTCTAGGGCCAGCATATTGAGGGCGGCGCCCATCTCCTCTCCCTCGCTGCTTTACCTTCCCTGACCCTAAAGAGGGCAGGTACCCATTTACAGCTGAGTGAACTGGGGGAACTGTACTGAAGCCATGGCGCGCAGACGGTCACCCATCCAACTGGTAACCACGCTCAACGCTGCTTAACTTGGCTGGGGGAAAGTGAGTGCTCTGACCACTGAGCTATCCTGACCCCATAAACAATAAACCAAATTACACTAAACAGGCTTTTTAGACCAACACATGGCATTGTGCTTGGAAAATGTTTTTTCTGTGTAACACAGTCCCTGGGAGGTAAGGTCTTGACCAGCTATTGTTTACCTGTTTCAGTGGGAGCCTGGAGCTCTGAATGCCTTGTTTCACAAGGGGATTGCCAACAATGCAGCAAGCAAATGACTCAAGAAAATCTTAAAGGCTCAACCTCTTTAAACTTCAATTATATGTTGTATGTGTGCCCGCATGCATGCAAACACAACACACACAGACACACACACAGACACACACAGACACACACACACACACATATATATATGTATATATATATATATATATTATATATATATATTATATATATATATGGAGAGAGAGACAGAGAGAGAGACAGAGAGAGAGAGAGACAGAGAGACAGAGACATAGCAGCTGTCCTGGAAACATGTTTTCTTCTCATTTTTTTTTTGGTTTTTTTTTGGGGGGGCGGTTATAAACTATGCTAAGAAAACGGAAATCATGAAGTTGTTTTCCTCTTAGGAACACATTACTATTTATGACTAAGGCTCCACCAATTGATTTTCTGTCAGGAACACTTACTCTTTATGAAAACGCCTCTATGGATGTACTTTTGACGAAAGTTTGTTTTTTTTAATCATTCCGTTATGCAGTTTAACATAGTTATGAGGATATTTCTTTTTCCCAGAAGGCATTACTGCATGCACAGTATTCCACATACGCTGCACCACATTTGCCCCAAAATTCTAGCTTTGACCAGTGTATAATGATTGTCAAGCACTGGATTCAAACTGGCTATTTTTGTGCTTCCTAAACCCAAGGTAAATTGGTAAGAATATATCATAGGATTATTACCATGCATACTTGCCCATCTGCATGCATCTACAATAGAAAGTTATGGAGGAGCATGGCAGGTCAGCATATAGTGTGACCTGGAAAATTGTAAAAACTACTCTCAATAACCCATCAGGAACTGAATAATGCTGACGTTTCCTGCAGAAAATCAAGGAAGTTTGGGTTTTGTTGTAACTGTGTTTGTCAGGATTCAGCCACTTCATTGAAGACATTGTACATGAAACAGGGGAAGGAGGGTGTCCTTTTGATTGTTTACAATTGTTATAATGTCTGATTGTGGCAAGCTTCCTTGGGTTAAAATGGTTTACATCTTTAACTTTCATAGACTATAATAAAGCTTTTGACCGTGTCAAACATCACCATCTCTATCACAATGTCAGAAATGGGCTTTTTTGAAGCATCTGATCTTGTTTATGGCAAATCTGTATTCAGATCAGAAAGCAACCATATCATGGAAAGGTGAGCACTGTGAGTCATTGGATATGAATTAAAGAGTCCATCAGGGGCTACTTATTATTCCCGCATCTTTGCAGTATAAACACATAAATGATCTTTAGAAAGGCAGACATAGATACATGAGTATAAATATAGGAGGCAGAAACATCACTGACTTCAGGTAAGCTGATGGTACAGTACTTGTGGCCAATGATGTTACAGGCATGAGAAGAATCCTTCACAGAATCAATACAATGGGCATCACTACTGGTCTTAAGTTGAGTGCCAAAAAGACCAAAATGGTGCACATTAATGCTACAGTCATCCTTCATAATATCAAATCAATGAAACAGATCTGGAATACGTTCATAGTTTTAAATGTTTAGGATCTGTGAGGGAGGATAGTCAGTCTTGTCTA
The DNA here is from genome assembly GCA_028751875.1 of Rapana venosa. Classification (NCBI taxonomy): domain Eukaryota; kingdom Metazoa; phylum Mollusca; class Gastropoda; order Neogastropoda; family Muricidae; genus Rapana; species Rapana venosa. The sequence continues at coordinate 4,375,007 of CM054160.1, read as the reverse complement.
CAATACATCAAAGGTAGAATCCTGTTACAAGTGGCTTTAGGCTATTTTGCACTTTTGGTGTTTAGCCTAAATCTGGGAATGAGGTTATGTTTTGAAACAAAAATGTGAGTAGTTTTCCAGCTGTGGTAGCCAGCTGGTAGTCAGACCTGCTTGCCAGCGGCAGACCAAGCAGGGTGCTGCCCTTAATTCCCCTTGGATGGATGGTTGGTACAAATTGTGGCTGCTGGTTAAGCAGGTTAGTTGGATGAAAATTTGTTGTTTTATCAAAACTGATTTTCTGAATTGATAATGGAAGCTTCAACTTTATTTCTGTTGTAGGTGGAGTTGACTTGTCATCACCTGGTTGAGAGTAATCAACCTTTGTTGTTTTTTGTTGTTGATATTGACTTTACTCTGACATGACTGGAATGTATGAAACTAACTGATTTAATGGTACCAAGGGAGGTAAGTCAGTGAACAGGTTCAATGACAGATAGATCTACAGATTTCGTTCTCTTTGATCTAAAATGTTGACATGTATAAAACCCTACTCTTTTATGGAATAATTTGATAAAATATCTGCATGAAGGTTTAAAAAGAAAACCTTGTAAAAGAAGAAAGGAACTTGTAAAAGAAGGTAAAATGTAGAACTATTTATACTGATAACAACAAACAGATAATTAAAGTCTTCACAGTCCTGTTGTGACTTGACAGACAGCTACTGAAGATTATAAAAAATAATCTGATTGGCACATATACAGGGGGTATAGGGGGCTCTGGAGAGAGAGTACCTTTGTTAGCTTGGCTGCTGCTTCTTAAGAGAAGAACGTGTGCACTGGTTCTCCTCCACCCTCCAACTCTCACATGCTGGCTCCAAACGCCATACCCCGGGACCTCGCCTCAGCAGGCGTGCCAAACCATGTGAGGGGGTGATGTTAACACTGCATCACTGGGCGTTACTTCAAGAAGAAGACTAACAGCCAAGGTGGACAAGTTCCAAGATGAACTTAAAGGCTATGTGTTCGAGACCAGGGCAAGCCACCAAGTAGGAGGAATTTGGCTGTGGTCTGGCATGGAGAGGGATGGGCTCCGCCATGCGACATTGCCTAAGACAGGCCAATGAAAATGTCAACTACAAGAAGAATCATACCGGATCGGTCATCGCCCCGATTCAGGACTGCCTCTTCCCGCTGGCAGAAATCACCAGGGTGGGAGTGGAAACTATGCTACTGGCGATCCAACTAAGACCATTTGTGGAAGAAACAATATCGTCATTGGCACATGGAATGTGAGAACCTTAAGAGAGGCAGGGAAACTGGAAGAGCTGGAACATGAAATGAGGAGATATTGGTGGAACATCCTTGGCATGTGTGAAATGAGATGAAAATACTTTGGGGAAATAAAAACGCAGGAAAGTTATAAACTTTACTATAGTGGCAGAGAAGACTGGCATGGACATGGACTGGGAATCCTCGTACAAAAAGAAACTGCAGATGCCATCATGGGATGCCGTCCCATCTCAAGGCGACTCATGTCAATACGACTCAAAGCATCACCCTTCAATATTACAATCATACAGGCATATGCTCCAACAACAGACCATGATAATGAAGAAGTTGAAGAATTCTACAGCCAACATCAGGAAGTTATTGATGATACACCAATGAAAGACATCTTGATAGTTCAAGGAGACTGGAATGCGAAGGTAGAGGAAGATGCGTATGAAGACTGGAAAGGCACTTGCGGGCGATATTGTTACAACAGCACCAACAACAGAGGTTTAAGACTATTAGAATTTGCCAGGTGCAATTATTTAAACTCACAAACACCTTTGGAGCACACAAAGCATCTAGGAGATGAACATGGTACAGCCCAGGGGGAGAATACCACAACCAGATAGATTATATCTTGGTACAACGCTTTTTCCAGACAAGTGTAAACGTCGCCCAAACCAGAAGCTTTCCAGGTACAGACATCGGCAGTGACCACGAGCTAGTAATGATGACATTGGCAGTATGCTTAAAGAGGAACAGAAAACAGGGAAGCTTCCGAATGAAGTTCAGTCTAGATAAGCTGAAGGGCCCAAACATATTAAAATCATTCCAAACAACCATTGGAGGGAAATTTGCACCCCTCTTGGCACTGGAAGAAGACATCGAAATGGAAAGTATGATTGACACATTCAATGACTCCTTCAGTGAAGCAGGAAAATAGCTCCTTGGAAGAAAGAGGATAATAAAGAAACCATGGGTTTCCAAGGAAGTCCTATAGCTTTGTGATAAGTGCAGAGAACTGAAGAGTCAGAAGCAGAGTGCAGAAGGGTCAAGAAAGTATAAAGAAGCAACCAAAAAGGTGAAGAAATGCATGAAAGATGCTATGGAAAAATGGATAGAGGAGAGATGTGAGGAGATAGAAACCAGCATGGAAAGAAATACAGTAAGAAGGCCTATCAACTTGTAAAAGACCTAACTGCAACAAAATCAACAAGAACCTCCACCATACAAGATAAAGCGAGAAAGAGCTTGACAGAAGAGGAAAACAGAATGAACAGATGGATGGAATATTGTGAGGAGTAATACTCGCATAGAGCAACTGGAGATTCTGAAGTGCTGAATGTCCCACCATCATCTGAAACAGCCTCATGTAGTTTATTGAGAGAGGAAGTTGTAAAAGCAGTCTCATCTGAATCCGGGAAAATCTGCAGGTGTTGATAATTTCCCAGCTGAAATGGTGCAAGCAGGAGGTAATCCATGTATAGACATACTCCATCAAATCTGCAACAAGATCTAGCAGACTGGAGTATGGCCAAAAGCATGGACACAATCCCTTATAATAACACTTCCTAAAAAAGGCAACCTCCAACAATGCCAGAACTACCGCACTATTGGTCTAATGAGTCACCCAAGCAAAGTGATGTTGAAGATCATACTGAACAGGCTCAAACCACAGGCTGAAAGAATCATCGCAGAAGAACAAACTGGTTTCAGACCTAGACTCAGTACAACAGAGCAGATCGTCAACATAAGACTCATAATGAAAAATATCTCCACCATCAACAGGACCTCTACCATGTCTTTATCGATTTTAAGAAAGCAATCGACAGAGTTTGGCACGCTGCACTGTGGGCAACGATGAACCTCTACAACATCGATGCCAACCTAATCAAAGTCGTACAGAGCCTCTATGTCAATGCAACAAGTGCAGTGTTTCACAACAACAACATAGGTGATTGACTTCAGATGATGGTCAGTGTGCTCAGTGTGCGCCAGGGCTGCCTGCTCTCCCCTACTCTCTTCAATCTATTTCTTGAGAGAATCATGGAAGAAGGACTAGAAGAACATGAAAGAAAAGCAAGCATTGGAGGGCGAACAATGACAAACTTGCGCTTCACTGATGATATTGACGGATTAGCTGGTCACGAGCAAGAACTAACAGACTGAGTGAACCGCATAGAACAAAATTTGGTATGAAAATCAGCGGGAAAAAAAAGTGATGACAAACAACAGCTTCACATCACAACTCAAAATCAAAGACCAGAAACTTGAAAATGTTCACAGATTCAAATATTTCGAATCTATTGTGACAGACAAGGGATCAAAACCAGAAATACTGTTAAGACTTGCCCAGACCACAGCCCAATGAACAAGCTCAAACCCATCTGGAGCAACAGAAAAGTCGCCATCAGTTCCAAAATCAGACTGATGCGCTCTCTGGTCATGTCAATCTTCTTGTATTCATGTGAATCATGGACCCTCACAGCGGACTTAGAGAGAAGAATAAGAACTGTAGAGATGAGGTACTTTCGAAGACTCTTAGGCATCTCGTACAAAGACCACATCACGAATGAACAAATCAAGAGACCCATCCGCAATGATATCGTGCCCTATACTGACCTTCGAACACTCCTCAGACAACGAAAACCGAAGTGGTTTGGTCATGTCACACGCTCCTCTGGTCTTGCTAAAACAATCCTACAAGGCACAGTGAGGGAAGGAAGAAGAAGAGGTAGACAAAGAAAGGGATGGGAGGACAACATGCGTGCGTGCGTGTGTTTGTGTGTGTGTGTGTGTGTGTTCGTGACATTTTATTTGAAAACCAATATGAAATAAAGCTTTTGTGTCTTTGATTTGATGTGTATCAATCTGCCTGTCAGTATTGTAATTGCTCTTCATGGGATGATTAAAGTGTTTTTGACTTGACTTTGACTATTACTTGACTTGAGAGTGGACAGACATTGAGCTGAGAGACACCCTGAGTGTGGCTGAAAGACGAGAGGACTGGAGAAAGGTGGTTGACAAAGCTTCGAAGGAGCCCCAAAGGATTCAGAATCTGAGGGATGTTGACGGTGATACAGTTCAAAACAAACAATTTTTCACCCAGACAACATTACGTCATCTCCATTTTACAGGCCTACAAGGCTACTAGCTACACAAAGTACAAAAAGAATCAATCATCATTTTCGTAGTCAAGACAAGATTTATAGATTTCATACAGAATGTTACTAATATTTTGAAATGGTACTCAACTTTCTACTAAGTTTATGCACTTGAACCATTTTTTTCTGAAACTGTGTAAACTGCATTTATTTGCAGTGATCCAGCTTTTCCATTTCATATTTATATTTTAGTTCATTCAGAAAAGTAACAACATTAGGTTTTGTTTGACCAATCCGACACTTATAAACATAGAACTTTGCTAACAGTATTATTAAGTCGAACACTTTATCAGTTTTTGTAATTGCATCAGTGTCAAAAAGCACTATTTCCACATTAAGGTCCAGTCTCTCGCAATGATAGCAGTTGTGAGCTACTGAAGATAGGACTATTGCGAGTGTTTGTTCTAAGCTAGGTGTACACTACTGTATTGTGCAACAGGCAGTCGTGGGCTTGTAGGGGATAGTACAGGCAGTGTGGGGTCTGGTGTGAGATGACCCAGATGTCTTTTCCACGTTGGCCTGGAGCATGGGATTCCAGCGCTCAGATCTGTGAATTATTTTGTGTGAAATAAGCACAGACTTGGAATAACTATTGAATTGAAGTGTTGATAGTATGTTATGCTGTGGATAAGCCGGCAGCATCAAAAGTGATGCGAATTATTACCAGTTATGAGGTTGTCGTTTAACTATCAAAACCCAGTGTGAGGGTGTGTGTGTGTGTGTGTGTGTGTGTGTGTGTGTGTGTGTGTGTGGTGTGTGTGTGTTTTGTGTGTGTGTGCCATGTCTTTGCTTATTTAAATATGTGTTGATTTGCTTTTTAATTATATGATCTAAATCTCAGGGGTGTTTCCCCATATTTTGCATGCACGTGCTTGTGGCTGTGAGAGAAGGGGTGCAACATTTGAGAGATAGCATGCTTTTCTATTCTGTCTTTCAAGTCAGTATACATTTCTGAATGGATGTGTGTATAGTGTTGATCTGTAATGTGCACAAGGTTTTCAAACTGGAGTATGGGTGACTCCGGAATATAACAAATTGGTATGGCCAAGCAGAAACTGATTCAATTACACAATAAACAATAAATATGACTGGTTATTTTCCCCCCAGTTAAAACATAAAACTTATCAAAAAGCCTATCACTACCAGAGCAGTAGAGAAATCAAAAACTTTTCAGTTCTGGTTCCTTATAGGACACGACACATCTTGCAAGAATGTTTTTGAACTTCATCTTGGTCCATGCTATTGCTGGCAAGAAGCAGATCTTTACTCCCAGATGTCCGTTTGTCTCTTATGGGCACACAGTCAAGTTTCCTTTGTTTACCACAAAGGTCATCATGGCCGTTGCTTTATTTGGAAGTATGACATCTTTACCAGGCTTGTTGATTACACCAGGGTACTATTTTGCCTACCCAGTTTCTTCAGCACATATTGAAAGAAAAAGAGTAGGGACAAACAGAGGGGCAGAGGTGACACAGCAGCCAGTAAAATGGTTTACCCCTGAACAGAAACCACACTGCACTTTTTGTATTTTTAAAAAAAAATGACACAGATAAAAGGTTTCCCAGATACTATCGCACTGTGATTATTGGCTGGGTGGCTTTTGGTTCAATTTTCATTAGTAGCGAAATGTTTTAGAGTATTCAAAGGAGTCTGGTGTGGACTTACTGGAAAGAATGGAGCCTGCATTTCAGCACTATCTAAATTACAGATGCTGTTTTGACATTGTGCTTAAAGCTCTAATCAACCCTAAAGATGTCTGCTCCTGTTCCTGGAGAACTTTCTGTGCAAAATAAAGTTAAGATACATGTTGGGTTCATGCTCTCTGACATATTTATGCAGGACATGGGGGCTCTGCAGGGGAACATCCTTTACCCTGCTCAATCCAGTACAGTGTAAGTCATCTCTTTTTGTTGGCAAGTTTACTCTTTATTTTATGGATGCCACATTTGCGGTGGCTGAGCGTGGGCTTCAGATTTGAATGAGATCCAAGAAAGCGCTGAGGAAATTAAATTCTTTTTATTCAGCCTCTGTGATGAAGTGCATTCAATTTATGGGAGATTCCATGAAACATTTTCCTGATTGTCATCATCCTTGGAAAAAACCATTATCTCAGTAGTGATAGAGACCAAGTTCTTTGGTACTATTTTTGACATCATGTTCAGATTCACACTTTTAAATCATTGTATTAACACTTGACAACTGCGTGTCAAAAAGTTTGAAACCTTCTCTGGGTAGTCACCCACACAGACTCCAGAGGTGATTAGAAGACTTTTGCCTCTTCAAAAATCAGATATGGTTGCCATTTTTACAAATCAGCAAGGCCATCTTACCTGAAGCCTCTCCACCCCATTCATCTTTAGAGGCAAACCATCTGTTTATGAGCATTTTAAAGGACATCCTTTTGGATAAAAAATAACCCTGCAATTCGAAACTGTCTTATTAAATAACACACACATACCCACCTTTAACCCCTTTTCTGGTATGGAGGATTCCAAATGCATTTAACAGAAGAATAAACTTAACAACATTTCACTTAGAAATATTATCAGCACCAACAAAAACTGAAAAGAAAATTGTCAGCAAAGAAGGAGCAACAATAGTGAATTCTAAATCATAATACAAGGCATTAAAAAAACCACTTGGATGTTTACTTTTTAAATGCAATTTGAGTTGATGTTTTTGGGCAAATTGCACTCAGTTGTAAAAGATAGTAAATGATATTTTCATGAAAAACCAGAAAATCTCAAAATTGACAGAATTAGAATTTCTCGACATTTACCTTTCATATGCTTTATGGAAGAAGAAGAGGCAGACCAAGGAAGAGCTGGGAGGATAACATCAGCGAATGGACAGGCCTAGAACTCAACAAAACCCTGAGAAAGGCAGAACAGAGAGAGGAATGGAGGGAACTGGTTGTTGAGTCTTTGAGGGTGCCCCCACGGTCGTCAGACTACGGGACAGATAGATAGATGCTTTATAACTTGACATGGGCTAAACAATATGCAATGGAATGAAATCTTGTTAATGTTTGAAGTAGGGACATTTCATAATAAAATGAAATTTATCCCCTAGATCAGACATTACAGTTTCAACATACTCTTTCTTTCTGTGGAACACACATACACACACGCGCGTGCACGTGCGCACACGCACGCACACACATACACACACTCCATTACGTCTGTATCTTAATCGGCCTCCTCTCATTTTTTTCCCAATTTTATGGCAGTTTAGTAGCCCTTGAAATGGATTACATTACTATCACTACATAATCTTCAACACCACTGATCATCTTGCAATAACAAAAAAGCTGTCTCTCGACTGATGGACCTGGTTGTTTTGGTGTCAATGTAACTTTTATATCTATCTATCTATCTATCTATCTATCTATCTATCTATCTATCTATCTATCTATCTATCTATCTATCTATCTATCTATCTATCTATCTATCTATCTATCTATCTATCTATCTATCTATCTATCTATGTATATCATACATAAAAATAAACGGTTCCTGTACACTTCTGTGGGAAAACTTTTGGAGTTGGAGGCTTAAGGTAGAAAGCTACTGCAGGTCACCATCCTTAGTGGGCTTCACACTCAGTCTGTCTCAGTAACTAAGCTATTGTTGTGAGTAAGGGGCTTAGAAGGTGGTGCTTTGTGTATGTTGGCTCACATCAAGCACCACTGAACACCGCTTAAGTGCCACAGAGGCCTGACAGTGATAGCTTCCTGTGGAGCTCTAACCTAGAGGGCACGCCATGAATGATTTCATGTAACCCTTAAACATAAAAATTGTCACATCTCACTATCTCTCTCTCTCTCTCTCTCTCTCTCTCTCCTCTCTCTCTCTCTGCCTCTCTCTCTCTCTCTCCCCCCCTCTCTCTCTCTATCTCTCGCTCTCTCTCTGCCTCTCTCACTTCTTGGAGGAAAATGTGAGTTTACCAATACAATCAAATGCTTATATCAGTTAAGTGCAGAGAATTATATACCTTACTACTAATTACACTAGACTGAAGGCAAACAATGACACAATCTTCAGCATATTAAAAGTGTATCATACAACCAATAATACTGCCAAGTTGTAGGGAACAGCACTGTGGCACATTTTAATTGATTGATCTTTTCTTTATGGAACTTAGACAAATGTATCAGTTGTGTTTTTTTTAAAGGCATGTAATGTGAGTCAGATTGCAGTATAGGTGAATGACCCTTGGGGTGGTAATCTAGGGAATGCATGCCAACAACAACAACAATAATGAAGCGCATGTTTGTGTCTTTGACAACACTTGTAGCCTGGACATTGTTCCATACCGTTAGAGTGTGAAGGATTTTCTCCACTTAGAAGAGAGATAGCACTGAAAATACACTCATTCTACTAATACAAAGAAGCAGGCTTTTCATGGAAGGCAGCATATCAGTCACCTCCCACAGAGACATCTGAATTTGCAGCACATGATGCACCACCACACGAACTTCAGACCCCAAACTCAACACCTGTGGAAAATACGGAGCTAATGCCAAGAACACCACTTTCTCTTGAACTGCACAACAGTTTCAGTTCTTCACACATTGTGACCAGCTTTGATGGGTAAAAGGATTTGCTTTGATGTTTCAAAAGACTTGCAGGTGGTTGTGTACCATAAGTATGCTAATGACAACATTTGGGATGACATCACCAACTTCAGGCACCTACTGAACTCAGTCACACACTTGTAAAACAGGTTCTAGACCTATACCGACGATAGTCAGAGCAACACACCTCTGTCAACCAACAGACAGACGAAAGACAGTTTTACTTGCAGCCAGTCTGTGGAAGACACAGATCTCACCATTGACCAGGAGAAAAAAGAAACAAGAGGGTATTACTAGGACAGATTTGTGATTGTTAACCAGAGCAAACATACGTGTTTTACATTTGCTCAAAATGGCTATTCATTTTCATTTTCATTTCATTTTAACACCACTTTAAGTCACTGCAGATTTCTCTGCGTGAAATTCGGGCTTCTCTCCTCGGGGGGAGACCACGTCGCCACAAGAGCAGCACCACCCATTATTTTCTCCTGTATGCAACTGGTAATTGCTTCCCAATCAGAGTGGATTTTTTTCTACAAAATTTTCCCAGGGACAACTCTTGTTGTGTGGGGTTTTTTTGCGTGCGCTGAATATGTTTATGTAACACACGGGACCTTGGTTTATCGTCTCATTAAAAAAAAACTAGCATCCAGACCACCACTCATGGTCTAATGGATGGGGGAAAGTTTTTGACCCAATCGGGGATCCAACCACCGCACACTTCTGACCCGGACTTTTTGCTTTCTCGGGAGGAGCGTTGCCTCTAGACCCCCGGTTCACTTCTCCATGGCAGTCAGGGGCCAGGCTAGCAGAGCAACAAGCAGTGATGTTGGCATCTTAATATATAGTTACTCAAGTCTCTTGGTAACCAGTCG
>CM054160.1:4262642-4360142 GCA_028751875.1 Rapana venosa | reverse complement strand
CAGTCTGTTCACATCATCAGGAGTTGTGTCCCTTTATTTGCTAACACGTTTTGACTGACCATCATTGCTGCTGTCACTGCTGCTTTCGTTGTCGTTCTGCTGTGCTTTGCTTTCTACTGGCCATACTGTGTGTGGCTTTAGCGTTCTGTTCCTGATGCTGAGTTTGCTTTGGGTTTGAGTTTATTTTTATTTCTGGGTGGGTTTTTTTTGTTATTGGGGGGGGGGGGGGGTAGGGGAGCTGCCTTATCTTCTGTAACGTTCCTATCCCGCTGTTCCCACGCTGCTTCTTTCAATCTCTCCACATAGCAATGCCCACTTTCGTCATGTTGCATCCTCAAGTTCAGAAGCCAACAGAGAGCCCATGAATGTCAGGCCACCATAGAGTCACCAGTCAGACAGGTCCTGCACTGCTGCTGGGTCGTTTTGATGGTGTTCAATGGCGCTTGCTCTGACCTACCATTCACAGGACTCCATATTTGGCCCCTACTAATGACAGCAATAAGTCAGTTGCAAAGCAAGACTGATTGAGAAGCCCATCTGGCGTAGTGACCGCCATAGAGTCCCTCCCAATGACCGTCCATGAACCTCCAACCTTGAGGGCTTTGACACAAACACACCACATCCAGAGAAATGTACGGAAAGACCACAATAAAGGTTACCATGAGATCAGAGCAATGGGGTTACCAACCTATAGGCAATTTCATGATGATCAATGGCAATGATATTGCTCTGGAAGTGCATGTGCTTTGAGGCTACTTGACAAGTCTGCATGTTTTTTATCATGGTATATCCTAGCGTCGACTGGGTCTAAGAGATACAGACACCTGCAGTGATGGCCAGGTAAACGGAGCAGCACTCTCAAAATAAAATGCGCAAAGTAGCTGAGCTTGACTATGCGATCTCAATCTTCCCACTGAGCCCACAGGAAACTTCCTTTGGGTAGAAATCAGCTGGGCTAGGAAAATCACCATGGCCCTTACTTATGGGAATCGAATTTGTGACCTTCAAGTCCGTAGCCAAAGGAGCTAATTACTATGGCATGGTGGCGAGTCAGGTGTGATGGTTCTTTACAGGATCAGCCAGGTTTGTTGACATATCACTAGCTGGCTTCAGTCTCAGCTAAGAGAATAGGTATGTGCCTAGTGGTTTTCCACACTAAGACTGAGTTTTCTGAGAGAAGTACAGTTAAGGTCGTTTCAACAAGTTGCTGCAAGTCCAGTAACTGGAATATTATAGATAAATTCGTTTATTTCACGAAGTACAGGTAAAGGGCGCGTCCCGACTGTCGTCTCATCTCGCCTCGTCATTCACAAAGAGAGACAGACAGACAGAGACAGACAGACAGCGAGAGATAGAGAGAGACAGAGAGAAATAGAGAGACACAGAGAGAGATTGAGATTGGATGAAACAAAGAACAGAGCCTGTTTGCTGAGGGTAGCCCACCTACTTTGAGATGATGACCCCTGACAGATCACTGACAAAGCAGCAGCAAAGCGTGACGTGCCCTCATAAAAAGTGGGTATGAATCACCTGGGATGCTGACACTATGATTTGCAAGAGGCTCTACATTTCTTGGGTCAGGCAAGTACCAGAGTACAACCTGACAATACGTGGCCTTACAGCCAAACTACACCTGATTGGGTCCACAAAACCAATGCTGACACCAGGGATCAAACCATTACAGGACTCAAGCTTCTTAAAGATTGTTGAGACACTACAATTTTATGCAGAATACCAAATTTAAAAGACTTCAAGCCCTTCCCCCACCCCATCCTCATGTTAGGAAGACTGTCCCAGAAAACAACAGGATTAAAGCAGGATGCTTACATGATGACATCAAGACATCCTTGACAATTGCCATACAGGAACACCTGGTGTCTTGCTGTCTAGCTCAGAGTGAGGATCCCTTTTTGCTCATGTATTGCAGTATCATTGGTGTTGAACCAAAACACACCCTGAGCAGCCCTACCCTAAACACTGTCAGATTTATGACTATCCTCACATTTAGATTAAAGCAGATAGATACACTTGCTACCAAAAAAGAATAACCCAGCCCCATGCTCTTATTGATAACTCTGCAGAGGAAGATGCTCAAAAGGGAAAAGGAAGATATCTTTACCTTGTAACCTGAGAGCAGAGAAAGTAGAACTGGCCTTGGTACTAGCATTTCCTCTACAAACTGTAAGCCGAGCAGAAGCTGTGAAAGTTCATGAGACCAGCTCGGGCTCGTGCAGCACTCTCGTGCTTGCACAGGCCTGGCACTGTTGCATTGCATTTGAACTTTTTTAAAGGGTGGCCCGAGGCGCTCAACTGGGATGACTTGCGACCATAGTTCCTAAAACATAAGACTGAAGTATAAGATCAATACCCTCTGTTTCAAATGTCTCCACAAATCTGCACCCTCTTTTCTCTGTAACTGTCTTCACCTGTACACTCCATCCCGTTCCCTTCGTTCAGCCACAGATACTTTGTGCTTTCGAACACCCAGATTCAAACAAACCACTGTTGGCTGTCGATTTTTTTCTGTTTCTGGTCCGTCCACGTGGAATGACCTCCTTCTTTCACTTCGCCAAAAACCTTCACTTGATACCTTCAAATCCAGCCTCAAAACACTCTTATTTCCTACCTGACACTTTCCCCTCATATCCGTCTCTACTTTTCGGCAGCATCCTTCATCTCCTAAGTGTGTTCGCAGTGTGTGTGTGTGTTATTATATTTGAGGAAAGTTGCATGCGTGTAAATGATTTGAGTGCAAGCGCTTCGATTTGTTTGTTTTACAAGATTCGGCGCTATATAAATTCCATATATTATTATTATTATTATTACATAAATAATCGGCTGGGACTTAAATATGATTTCAAACAATCACAAGCAGCCCACATAATGGTTAACCCATGTAATGTATATACATTTTCTGGTGTGTTTTTTAAAAACTTACAACCTGTTTGTCTTGCATGCATCACAGTCCAGTAGAATCACTGACCTTCAAGCCTGTCATCCACGCTTGCATGACTGGCAGCCAGTCAACAGTACATTGCTGCTGCCCTGCCTGCTACATAATGTCATCCCAAAGGAAGACTGAGCCTTTCCCACCCCAGTGATCAGCAAGTTGTTCATTTACCTGGAACATCTGTAGGTAGATTGGCTGTCTAGAAGTAATGGACCTGTCTAAAAAGCAAGAAGTGTGGGTTCAGTGCCCTTTTGTGCCCCCCCCCCCTCCCCTATTGATCACACTTTGATTAATAGTCTGGATGTTAGTCTTTCGATCAAAATAATAAACCAAAGTTCAATATGGAGCAGGCATTCATAGCAGTCTTGAAATTACGATAATAAACCAGAGTCATATGTGGAACAGAAATTCAGAGCACGTAAAAGAACCCAGAACAATAGAGGATGTCCCAAGAAAAGTTGTGTAAAAAAAACCCCATTCTGATAGTGAAACAAAGATGCGTGCAGTTAGAAACCTTTTCCTTAATGTATGGAGCTGCTCCTGTGGCAATGCATTTTCCTAGGAGAGCAGCCAAATTCCATGTAGTAAAACAGGCTGTGAATGAAAGTAGTATACAATACAAGATAGAATCCGCCATCAGAGACTGGGCATCAACCTGACAAGCCCAAAAACTTTGTTGTGTTACATCATTTCCAAAATATTGGTTTCTAAATTGAGAAAGCTTTAATAAACACAAAGCATCAGCTATGGCCATCTCGATATGTGATCTTTTATCTTCTTTGTTTTGCCAGACATTAAAAGTGAACTAACTAGCAGTTATGAGAAACTCCAATGAATGGTGTTTTGGCTCAACACATATCTAAGAAAGAAAAACGGAAACAACCTGATGTTTTGTGGATCTCTGTCTTTGACAGACTAACGTGCATGTTTTCTGTTCGCCTTTGCAGACATCATCACACCTCATAGGGCTTCAAGCAACACATCCAACACCACCCCTGTAGAACCACAAATGATCACTGATTTGTGTCCAGGTGTAGAATACCTCTTAAACCAGAACCACACAAACACCACATTCCTGCAGGTCAATGTGTCAGACTGTGAGAACAATCTTGTGAAGCCTACAGCCCACCCTGGGGTGGTGTATGGTGTGTGTGAAGACCTCACCACTTTCTGTATACTGCACATTGCGGCACACCGACTTCATTTTGTGCTTGCTCGTGTCCAACGGCTTGCTTACTGGTGTGACTCCGGGTACTGGAAAACGCAAATTGTAGGTCCTGATGATCCTGAACTTGAGGGGTGGAATTGTGGTTTGAAAATTGAGTGCAATGGTCATACTCTAGATGAAATGTATATTGGATTTGGTGGCAGCATAATGTTTATAGAACATGTCAACATACCACAGACTAAACTGTACTTTGAGGTAGTAAAAGAAAACAGTTTTGTGGTCCGATATGCAACAACAGGTTCTGGATATTTAATGACTCCATCTACAGGCCCAGTTCGTGGTGTTTATGTTCTTCCTTTTAGTGCAGAATGGCAAGTGTCTCCCCAAAATTATATTTTGATCAGTGTTGTAGAGATACAGGATCTGTTGTTGTGTCATGATGACACGCTTTATCCAGAAATGGATGCCCTTAAAATAACATTTTCCCACACAAACAACACTAAAAGTGTCCGTTATGTAGCCTTTAACTGTCCTGCCCCACCTGTCATATTCAATACATCTCAGATAACAATTGAGTTTCAGGGTGGATATAAACTGCCCTTACATAGTTTCTTGAAAATATATCTTTCCTCAATTTCCGCCAGTAAGCAACCTAGGAAAGTGTCTGACGATTTGCTGAATTGTTCTGTCAGTTATTACTCAGATTTTAAGCAACACGTTGACTGTAATCTAAGGACAGAGTGTGAAGATGGACAGGATGAAACAGAACACTGTGCATTCAGCAGCCCTGACTGTCCAGGACTTGTGGCTTCACACAACAAGTGTTATTACCAGATGATTGTGAAACATCTTAGTAATCCCCACTTTCTTTTCTATGAATGTCAAAAAATAGGTGGAGCAGTAGCCTCAGTCAAGACAAGAAAAGAGCAAACTGATATTTTACATTTTTTCAAAAAGCAATTCTCATTTTCGATGATAGTAGGTTCAAGATCAGGTTGGCGTGATGTACCATATGTCTATAGCATGTTTCGTAAATGGTCTAATAAGACATTAATCTATACTATAAATCACTTTGACATAAGGGATCAATACATTCCATCTCGACAAATCAATTTAACACGAATTAGATCAATGATGGTTGAGCACTATAAACATCAGGGAATTCTCCTGATAATTTGTGAAGCAAAATCATCATCAAAACTAAACTATCCTTCACAAATTTCGTTAGCTGACATACATCCTTCTACACCAGCCATTATTCACACACACCAAGTTTTATTTGTCTGCTTAGGCAATCAACTTGTGCATTTATCATTGTCAGATAATTGTAACTGCCTTACACTCAAACATTCACAGTTGTACTCACTCCAAAAGGAGAGTAATGGACAACATGCTGATATATTTGCTTTTGGAAACAAAACTCAGCCTTCTGGCAGCATGTTCAGATGTGAAGGCAGCATCACAGCAGTGCATTACACACTCCTGTGTGACTTCCATCCAAACTGTCCAGCTGAAAGTGATGAGTCCTTTTGTGAACATCCTTCATGCACTGGTTTCCTCTGTTCTAATGGTCAGTGTGTATTGCCCAGTCAACGCTGTAACCAATATTCTGATTGTGTGGATGACTCTGATGAGGCAGGGTGTGCTGACGACCCCAGTTACCTAGCTTGGTTCAAAGACAGGGATACAAAGTGGTGGCTTTACATCAACCTGGATGGAACTGGTTACTTCACTCAGCAAGTCATGTCAGCTGACCAGCCCTGTCCTGACAGCCATTACCGATGTCAAGCAGAGTCACTGTACTGTCTGCCTGTGTATACACGATGTAATGGATTTTCTGACTGTGTTTATGGAGAAGATGAGCAGGGCTGTGACACTGCAGTGTGCCCTGGTTTCTACCAGTGTCAGTCTTCTAAAGTGTGTGTGCATGGAGATCATCTGTGTGATGGCTGGGGTCAGTGTCCACAGAGAGATGATGAACTGATGTGTGACTTTTCCTGTCCCCAGGGTTGTCTGTGTCAAGGTTATGCTTTTGTGTGTACAGCGTCATTTTCACCTGAACTGTTTCCCCAGCTACGCTTCCTGGATGCAACACGTTCCAACATGTCACTCTCTGATGTTGATACAAATAACTACATCATTTACTTGAATATATCTCAATGTTTTGTGTATAATATTACACATAGTAAGCTTCATAATCTAAAACATGCCGATCTTTCACACAATAACTTGAAGAGTCTTGATCTGCCTGTTTTCCTAGGGCTGCCACATTTACAAACACTACACTTACAAAACAATCCTCTCAGCAAGATAGGGAGTACAGCGACAAGGAACGTTCACTACACACTGAAACACATGGATATATCCAATACATTGGTTAACATCCTCGATGGCCACATTTCTCTATATTTACCTAATGGACAAATCCTGAATGTATCATTCTGCAACATTGAAACAATTGGAATGAAAGGATTAAAACATATCCCCAGACTGGCAACACTGGATATAACAGGCAATAACATTGCCACCTTTCCTTTAGACCTGCTGTCAAGATCTAGTGAATTACAGAACATCTTTTCTTCTAGCTTTAAATTTTGCTGCACTAACTTACTTCCCAAACACTTCAGTAAAATAGACTGTGCAGCGCCTCACACTGTTCTCCCTTCGTGTTCAATGCTATTACCAACTGAGATGTACAGGGCTTTCTTCTGGATGGTCAGCGTTCTTGCTACACTGGGAAACTTACTTTGCTTCATAACTTCATCTGTAGTTACAAAAGTGTTTGAACATTTGTTTGTGAAACTGATTGGTCACTTACAGTTTGCTAACGTTTGTTTGGGTAGTCACGTCAGCATCACTTTATTGGCAAACTATATGTATTATGGAGAGTATACCCAGTTTGAGAAGGCGTGGACTGATAGTGGGATGTGCAAGCTGGCTGGGTTTCTTTCTTTGTTGGCCTATGTTGTGTCTGTGTTGGTCACCTGGTTCATCACTCTATATCACGTGGTTGTCTTTTGTTTTCCTGGCCAACTGTGGAGATTTAACCACAGATTGATAGTGACGTCATGTGTGATCACGTGGACAGTTGCAATCCTGCTATCCACAATTCCATTTCTGCCTGGATTGTCACACTGGGGCCTGCAGGGCCAGTCTGGTCTGTGTCGTCTGGCTTTGTTTGATTGGGGTCCTTCAGGTGGAGATTTCAAATGGTTCACAGTCATTGTGATAGTCAACTGTGCCCTGTGTGTGATGATCTTAGCTGGTCAAGCTGTTTTGTACAGACGAACACCCAAGTATAGAATAGCTCTCAGTCCAACACAGAGATCAGCATTTTCTTCAGTGCACACAATGAGAAAAGTGGCTACAATGACTGCTGTGTGCTGGGTTGTCTTTGTTTTGGTCCACATGATGAGAATATATGATATGACCATTTTTGCTGAAATCTATGATGCTATGGTAGTGTTTGTTTTACCACTCAACCCAGCTCTTAATCCACTTCTGTACTTGTGGACTGCTAAAAAGCAGTGGAATAACCATCAACAAGAAGAAAAATTAATACATGTATTAAAACTTCGACTTGCCCATGATAGAGATCGTTCATGTCTCAAGTAGCTATACAGACAGAGAAACAACAAACAAATAGACCAACTTATGTAATGAATTACATAATTGATTATTTTACTGGTTTACTGCTTGGCTGGTTGAATGGATGTTAATTGGTTGGTTGATTGGTGTACTGGTTAATTGGCTGATCAGTTGCTTGAGTATTGGTTGGTTACATGTTCTCCAACCTAGACCCTTTCCCATTCCATATAATGCAAACAGGAACACACACGGTGCTACTCTGACTCTGTTTCATAATACCTACTTTTTACACCCATACAGCAGTATAGAATTTACGAGTGCCTTCTACAACTTCAGGTTTGTTGGGGGGGGGGGGGGGGGGGGGGAAGCCGATTTCTTTGGTTTTCCAAATTCTGCTCAACTTTACCATGGCTGAGTTTGAAGGAACTAGTCTCCACCTTTGCTTCACTTGCCCATTTGTATTGATGCTAACTGTAAAATTGGTGTTGCTGTTTACAATGACATTGCACTTCTCTTGAGTTGTGTCAGTGCCAGAAGCGCCAGTTTTGAGTGTTGTTAAGCGTGCTTGTAAGCTCTTAAAGCTCTAGGTTAGTGCCTCCGGGAAGGTCAATGTCACCGGAAAACCATAAACTGTGAGCGGATCTGCCATCAAGAGATACAGGAGAGTGACATTCAAAGAGTGATTTTTGTATAATCATCATCAAGGACAAGGTTGAATGATATTTGGGGTGGGTATCCTTAATAATAATAATAATATAATAATAATAATAATAAAATAATAATAATAATAATAATAATAATAATAATAATAATAATGTATGGAATTTGTATAGCGCTGAATCTTGTAAAGCAATAAATCAAAGCGCTTTAAAAAAAATTATGCGTGTGTATGCGGTTTTTTAAAATTTTGTCATCTGTTCCCACCGGCACACAATGGCCTACTCTTTCAAAAGCGGAACAGGATTTAACATGTGCACAAGATGTTCTGCATGCGTTGGCACACGGGGCCTCGGTTTATAGTCTCATCCGAAGGACTTCATTCAGTCCTATCCTTCAGTCAGGGAAGACTGGAGTTGCGCTCCAGGTGTTTAACTCTGGTACAGCGTGGATTGTGGCTCGCCAGTCCCAATGGTTGATAGAATGAAGTAAGAAAAGTGATTCAGTAAGGGAAAGTAGGCAGCCCTGTCTGACTTCTACTGTATAATCTCTGATGTGACTGGCTGATTATAAGGAATACACAGCTGGCACTGTTATTAACTATTGTCTGATGAGTCTGCAGCGATCTTTTCTCAGTGTTGGGAAATTCTGAGAGTTGGTCACAGCCTGTCATGCCACAGTCTGTTGAACACTTTATTGAAATGTTTGTGTGGTGTTTGTGGGGTGTTGTGTTGTGTGTGTGTGTGTTTTGTGTGTGTGTTCATTTCACTGGCACACAGGCACAATATACTTCCCACAAGCTCACAGAGAGAGGAGAGAGAAGGGAGGAGAGAAAAGCGAGAGAGAGGAGAGAGAGAGGAGGAGGAGAGAGAGAGAGAGAGACAGAGAGAGAGGAGAGACAAATGACAAATGACAAATGAAAAATTCTTTTATTTCTAGGATAACGAATAAGCACACATGTGCTTTTTTACATCCAGTCCCCCCCCTTTGGGGAAAAATCTTATAATAATAACCCAATACTTATACGTCTCAAAAATAAAAACAAGGGGAAGTAACCCTTTTCAAAACAGCTCACCCCCCAACAACCCCCCCCCCCTTTCCCAAAACAAGCAAATAAAAGAAAAACCCTAAAAATACCCCCCACCCCCAAAAAAAAACCTTTAAAAGAGAAAGAAAGACCAAACCAACAAAAGAAGATAAAAAAGAGAAAAACAGACAAAAACAACAAGAAAAAACAACAGAGCCAAGAAAAATAACACAACCAAACTTAATAAGTCATAAAGATAAACATCTACACATTGTCAAATGGTACACATATTTGTTTTCACTTAACTATAAGATATTGAAATAGGGCACTCATTAAAACTTAAGTACAGAGGCAAGTTTCCAAAAAAGTATTGAAAATATAAAATATGAATCCTTCATCAGGATACACTATAAATAAAAGCAAGGGCGATAAAAGGTGAGAGAGAGAGACAGAGGGCAGAGAGACAGAGAGAGTGTGTGTGTGTATTTCAGAGATAATATCCAATATATAATTCCCAAAACAGTTGCGATCCCATCAACACTCATTTGAGATTATACTCGTTTCAAATTATATGTCATGATAATGAAATAAATTTAATACCCATAACTTCAACAATAAAAATAAGAAACAAAACAAAAAGAAGAAATCTAAACCTATACAGTCATTGAGGGAGAGATATGAAGTGATGAGTGAGTGATGTGAGTGTGTGTGTGTGTGTGTTGTGTGTGTTTGTGTGTGTTGCGTGTGTTGGGGGGTGGGGGTGGGGGTGGGGGTGTGTTTCAGGGATATACTAATAATATGTAATACTCACATAGCACACGTCAACACAAACACTTTTTAATTATACTCATAAAAATTGAATGTCGTGATAATAAAATAAGTGCAATACCCATACACTCATATAATAAAGAGGGGGGAAAAAGCCAATAAAGTATAAAAAGAACATCTACACATTGTAAGTAATAGAAAAAATTCTTTTTTTTCCAGGATAATATCTGATTTCATCTCTGAAAAAACATTGACTAACCTTCCCACCAAAACTTGGCTTTAAACCACTGGCCAAGAGCCAAAAATAAAACAGCTGCTCCTCCTGGATAAAAACCATTTCTTTTCCCCCGACTCTCTCGAGGAGGTGATTTGCCATCATTTCTCAAAGACATATTGAACCATCTCTTCTTTCAGTCACAACCTTCAATCTCACATGAATCTTTTGAAGTTTGCGAAATCAATCTCAACCTACCTGGCCACTCTATTACTATCTGCTGCCTTTACCGTCCCACCTCCAGCCGTAAAAACAACCTAACTTTACTTTCTTTTCACAAGAATTCCAGTCACTCCTCGACCACTACAGCCTCTCTCCCACTAAATTTTAAATTCTTGGTGACTTCAACTTCCATTTCGACAACCAGTCTTCTCAGATGTCAAACGTCTTTCTCTTTCTCTGTCCAAACCATCTCCTCTCTCAACTGGTAAACGAAAGCAAACGCACAGATCTGGTCCATTATTTAGACTGGCTGATTACTAATGCTTCATTCAATCTTGTCACATACCTGTTTCTGTCACCGACGAACTGCATTCTGATCATTCCGCCATTCTTTTCACATCTCAACATCACAAACCTGTCAGAAAGAAGAAATATGTTACTCGTCGCAATTCTTAAGGCCTTAGACATTCATTACCTTCTCTTCCCAAGCATTCCGAACGTTTTTCACAAACCTCTGACCACACTGACCTCTCTGATCACTATAACACTATTCTCGCCAACTGCTTGATGAACATGCACCTCCTACTGATCATCTCCTCCCTGACAGACCCTGTGCGCCATGGTATACCCAAGACATCATTGATAGCGAAGCGCAAACGCCGGCAACTAGAACGGCAGTGGCGGAAGTCAAAAACCGAAATCACACAAACAGCTTTTCCGAAAACAAATAAACAAAGTCAACTCTTAATCCAATCAGAAAAGACAGACTCTACTCTTCCCAAATTCTCTGTGCTACATCCATAAAATCTCTTTTTCCCCTCACCTCAAATCTCCTTGGATCTGCAAAAACAAACTTCTTCGCCTAATACCCACAGCCTGTCTGAACTTCCATCCATATTTCTGCCTTCTTTCAGACAAAGTTCGAAACATACGCTCCAGACTTGATCAAACTCAATTCCAGCCTGCGCCTCTGACCCCCAGTTCACTGGCACTCCTCTCTTTTCCTTCCATCCCACAATGTGAAAAGAAGTCATGACAATTCTGAAGGAAATGACTATAAAATCATGCGACCTTGATCCATACCTGCTCCTGTTTTCTCACATGCCTTCCACAACTTGTGCCTATTATCACTAAAATAGTAAATCATCTCTTCAGTCAGGAAATTTTTCCATCAGCTCTTAAAAACAGCATAGTCACACCATCTACTGAAAAAGCACGACCTCGATCCCAACATTCTGAAGAATATAGGCCTGTCTCAAACTTACCCTTTGTCTCTAAAGTACTAGAAAAAGTTGTTCTCAAACAGCTCAACAGTCACCTTCATTCCAATGATCTTCTTCCCACTTTTCAGTCTGCCTATCGCCCCAACCACAGCACCGAAAACACCCTGTCCATATTTTGAAGTACACTTCTACTTGCTTCTGATGCAGGAAAATCTCCCTCCTCACTCTTCTTGACTTATCTGCAGCCTTTGATACCATAGATCATTCAATTCTTCTTTCTCGCCTCCAAAATACGTTTGGTATTAATGGCACAGCCCTCACCTGGTTTACTTCATACCTCACAGACCGGTTCC
This sequence comes from Rapana venosa, assembly GCA_028751875.1. Classification (NCBI taxonomy): domain Eukaryota; kingdom Metazoa; phylum Mollusca; class Gastropoda; order Neogastropoda; family Muricidae; genus Rapana; species Rapana venosa. Next base: position 4,347,972 of record CM054160.1, on the reverse strand, counting down.
AGAAAGTTATTGTAAACAAAATTCAATCAAAACCTGTCAAAATGGAATGTGGAGTCCCGCAGGGATCAGTCAGGGCCCTGTTCTCTTTACTCTCTACACTGCTCCACTCTCACATATAATAAACAACCACCCTATTGATCATCATTTCTATGCCGATGATACTCAACTTCAGTGCAGCGATACTGTTGAAAACTGCCTTTCCCTCCTGACAAATATGTCCTACTGCCTTCAAGACATTCAAAACTGGATGACTCAGAACAAGTTACAACTTAATGCCGATAAAACCGAAGCCATGCTTATAGGGACCCAACATAAATTTCCTCTATCGCAAAAACTTCAATAGAATTCGGCAATACTTCAGTTCCTTTGTCCAACTCTGTGAAGTATTTAGGAGTAGTTCTTGACAACACACTCTCTATGAAAAATTCATCACCCAGACCTGCCAGTCTTGCTACTATCAATTACGGCGCATAAGCGCGATTCGCAAGTATCTGTCCACTGATGCAACTTCCAAGCTTGTCACATCTCTCATTCTTTCACGTTTAGACTACTGTAATTCTCTTTTGGCTGGCCTACCAGCATCATCTATCCATCTCTTCAACGCATACAAAACTCTGCAGCTCGACTGGTCCTAAGAAAGAAAAAATCTGAACACATCACTCCTCTTCTGCGATCTCTTCACTGGTTGCCTGTCTCACAAAGACTGGAGTATAAAATCAATACCCTCTGTTTCAAATGTCTCCACAAATCTGCACCCTCTTATCTCTGTAACTGTCTTCACCTGTACACTCCATCCCGTTCCCTTCGTTCAGCCGCAGATACTTTGTGCTTTCGAACACCCAGATTCAAACAAACACTGTTGGCCGTCGCTCCTTCTCTGTTCTGGTCCATCCACCTGGAATGACCTCCCTCTTTCACTTCGTCAAAAGCCTTCACTTGATTCCTTCAAATCCAGCCTCAAAGCACACTTATTTCCTACCTGAGACTTTCCCCCACATATCTGTCCCTAAATTTCCAACAGCATCTTTCACCTTCTAAGAGTTGTTGTGTGTCAGTTGTGTGTGTGTGTGTGTGTGTGTGTGTGTGTGTGTGTGTGTGTGTGTGTGTGCGTGCGTGCGTGTGCGTGCGTAGTGCGCGCGCATGGATTTGAAATCTGTTGCTCATTATGTTTAAGGAGAGTTGCGTGCCTGTAAATAATTGAGTGCAAGCGCTTCGATTTGTTTGTTTTTTACAAGATTCAGCGCTATATAAATTCCATATATTATTATTATTATAATGAATAAGTACTCATGTGCTTTTTTACATCCAGTCCTCGCCCGTGGGGTCACATTTAAAAATGCACTCAGTACTCATACTTTCAAACAGTAGAAGCAAAGGGAAAAAAAAAAAAATTAAAGAAAAAGAGAGAGAAAAAGAAAAAACAAACAAAACAACCCCAGACAGAGCAAAAGACAAAATAAACCCAGAACCCCCCCCCCAAAAAAAAAACCCCCCAAAAACAAAAAAAACAAAAAAAAACAACAACAAAACAGACAAAAACACCCTCCCAAACACAAACAAACAAAAAACAAGAAAAAACAACAAACAAACAAATGAGAAAATACAACAACATTTAAAACCAAAAAAACCCAAACCGTTGAGAGAGAGATTCAAATGTCCATCCTGATAAACTGGCTCCCTATTGCTATTCAGGGGAGAAAACAACGTTAATATTTTTTAAAAATATATTTCATTTGAATTGATTTCCTTGGCGTAACATTGACAAAAGTACATATTTGTAACTTTGCGAGCAGGCAAAGCACATGGTCATAAGCAATTCACGCGCGTGCGCGCGCGCCGCACACACAACACACACAACACACGTGGGCAGAAAAACATGAAAAAATATCTGCCGACATGTAGGGACATTTTTTAAAAAACATAAAATTTTCCATATTCACAGGTGTGCATATATATATTTTTTATTATATATAATAATATATATTTATTTATATATTATATATTATATGCCCGAGGGGAAAGGATAAAGGCAGGGTAGGGATTGAGTGGAACACACAATTCTCAGCAAACACAATTCATAGCAACAGAAGACTCAGGGGAAGACAGCAGCTTGAAGTTCATCTTTATTCGGTCTTCAGCATGACAGTGGCGGTGCCACATCACTCCAACAATGGCGTTGAAGGACCCTGACAATAGGTAACGATATAGCTACCTAAAAACACACAGAGACACGCAATTCACAGATGTGTCCTGATTTAGAAACAATGCTCTGATAGCATGGAGGATAATATAATTACCTCCTGGTAATTAGATCTAGCATACAAACATACATAAGGGAAATAACTCGAATTCCATCTTTTAGCCGTGCACCTACAAAGTGCACTGGATATATATATATATATAATATATAATATATTAATATATATATATATATATAATATATTATATATATTTATATTACATTTTGCACCAAGTCGCACGCCAGTGAACGGAAATGATACCTGCAGACGACCTTCAAACGCATGAAGGAGTCGCTGCCCGATCGCTCCGTCCTCTTTGGGGGCGACCTCATTATATATAACAAATATGCCAACTTTTTGCCTGATTCTAAGACATAAGTATAAACTTTAAAATGATTAGAATAATCAACGTGACTGTTTACATCAATGGTGAGCACATATTCAATTTCCAGACTTTTATATATCAATGTTGTTAATGTCCAAGTTACCTGACCTATGTTCTCATGGAGGAGAAATACATCTCATTACATAACCCTAGTCATCATTGATCATTAGGCAATCAAATAAAAGTGTTCCTGGTCTGATGGAGAAGGTTAATCCGATCTCACGCTTACTTCATAAAGCTACCTCAACTTCATACGGTTTCCATACACTTCCTGTTAAAGCCTTTGAGGCTGGAGATTTATGGAAAGGGTCAATGAAGGTCACCAGCCTAAGTGAGCATCACACTGAGAATGTCTCAGCCACTAAGCCATTGATGTCAGGAGTAAGGGGCAAGTAGGTGGTGCTTTTTCTACACCTGACTCTCATCCAAACTTTTGTCTGCTCTTCCACTCTCCACATCTTTACCATTGCCTTCATCCTCTTCCACTGACAGTTATCCTAATTCACCAGTTATCATCAACCTCTCTGCCTCCTTCTAACATCCTTCACATGTGCATGTTCAACGTGCAATCTGTCTGCCCAGAAAGTAAAGCTGATCTCACTTCTGATTTCATTTTTGAAAAGAACATTGACCTAACATTTCTTACAGAAACCTGGTTAAAACCACACGGTCATGAACCGAAAATAAAACAACTGACACCACCTGGTTATAAACTCTTTCTCTTCCCCGACCCTCCCGTAGAGGTGGCATTGCCATCGTTTATAAAGATACACTCGAACCTGCTCTTTCTTTTTGTCACTCCCTTCCTTTCTCACCTGAATCTTTCGAAGTCTGTGAACTCAACTTCAACACCACCTGGCCACTCTATTACTTTTTTTTGTCTTTACCATCCACCTCCAAACCGTAAGAATAATCTGACATCTTCCATTTTCCATCAGGAGTTTCAGTCACTCCTGGATAACTACAACCTCTCTCCGAGAAAGCTCATCATTCTCGGTGACTTTAACTTCCATTTTGATAACCAGTCTTCTTTTGATGTCAAACGTCTGTCTCTTTCTTTGACGAACCACTCTCTTTCTCAGCTGGTAAACGAAGCAAAACACAGATCAGGACATATTTTAGACTGGCTAATTACTGATGTTTCCCAAGATCTGATCACATCTGTATCTATCACTGATGAACTACCTTCTGATCATTCGGCTGTTCTTTTCTCTCTAAATATCCCAAAGCCTATCAGAAAGAAAAAGTATGCCACCCGTCGCAACCTTAAGCCCATAGATATTCAAACTTTCTCTTCACAAGCTGCTGAACGCCTACCACAAACCTCTGACAACAATAACCCCTCTAAACACTACAATGATATTCTTAGCCAACTGTCTGATGGCATGCACCTTCCACTGACCGTTCTCCTTCCTGATAGGCCATGTGCGCCATGGTACACCATGACATCCTGGTCGCAAAGCGCAAACACAGGCAACTAGGGCGGCAGTGGCGAAAATCAAAAACGTAAATTATAAGCAGCTCTTTCGAAAACAAGTAAACAAAGTCAAATCTTTAATTTTTCAGAAAAAAACAAGTATTACTCTTCTCAAGTTCTTGATTCCAGTCTATGAAATCTCTCTTTTCCTCACTTACTCTTCTTGGATCTGTGAAGGCAAGCCCTCTGCCTTCCACCCTAACCACTCTGAACTTCCTTCTATATTTTTTGCATTCTTTTCTGAAAAAGTCATTAACATTCGCTCCCAAAATGGGAAACAGACTCCTTTCCCGCCTGCACTTCCTGATCCCCAATTCTCTGGCACTCCTCCTCCTTTTCTTTCATCCGACAAGTGAGAAAGAAATCATGACAATTCTGAAAGAAATTACTATAAAATCATGTGATCTTGATCCCATACCTGCTTCTCTGTTCACATAGTGCCTACCACAACTCATACCCGCTATCACGAAAATAGTAAACTCATCTCTTGTTTCAGGAAATGTTCCATCAGCTCTCAAAACTGCTATAGTCACACCTCTACTCAAAAAGCATGACCTTGACCCTAACATTCTGAAGAATTATAGACCTGTTTCCAATCTACCTTTTATTTCTAAAGTCCTTGAAAAGGTAGTTCTCAAACAGCTCAACAACCACCTTCTCTCCAACAATCTTCTTCCTGAGTTTCAGTCTGCCTATCTCGTCAACCACAGCACTGAAACCACCCTAGTACACACTTTTAACACGCTTCTACTCGCTTCTGACTCAGGGAAAATCTCCCTTCTTACTCTACTCGACTTATCAGCGGCCTTTGATACTATAGACCACTCAATTCTTCTCTCCCGTCTTCAAAAAACGTTCAGTGTTACTGGCACAGCCCTCACCTGGCTTAATTCATAACTTACTGACCGATTCCAGACAGTTGCAGTAAACAAGATTCAATCAATACCTGCCAAACTGGAATGCGGAGTTCCACAGGGATCAGTTCTAGGCCCTGTTCTGTTCACTCTTTACACTGCCCCACTGTCACATATAATAAACCGTCATCAAATCAACCATCATTTTTACGAAGATGACTCTCGGATTCAAAGGAGTGTTACTCCTGAAAATCTGCCTTCTTTCCTGACAAATATGGCCGCTGCTTTGAAGATATTCAAAACTGGATGACACAGAACAAATTACAGCTAAATGCAGATAAAACCGAAGCCATGCTTGTAGGGACCAAACACAAACTCTCTACCATTACAACAGCTTCAATAGAACTCGGCAATACATCAGTCCCTCTATCCACTGCTGTGAAGTATCTAGATGTCGTTATCGTCAACACACTGTCTGCAAAAAATTCATCACCCAGACCTGTCAGTCGTGCTACTATCAATTACGACGTATTAGTGCAATTCGAAAGTACCTGTCCACCGATGCAACAGCCAAACTTGTCACTTCTCTCATTCTTTCATGTCTGGACTATTGCAATTCTCTTCTGGCTGGTCTGCCAGCATCATCTATCCACTCCCATCAACGTATACAAAACTCCGCAGCTCGACCAGTTCTCAGAAAGAAAAAATCTGAGCACATTACCCCTCTCTTGTAATCTCTCCACTGGCTGCCTGTGCCACAGAGAGTAAATTGTAAGATCAGTACCCTCTGTTACAAATGTCTGCACAAAACTGCACCCTCCTCCCTTGTGAATGTCTTAACCTGTACACTCCTTCACGTTCCCTCCGCTCTATTGCAGATACCTTGTGACTACGATACCTAGATTCAACCAATCCACTTTTGGGCCGCCCCCTCTTTCTCTATTTCGGGCCCATCGACCTGGAATGAGCTCCCCCCTCTCTCTTCGCCAGAAACCTTTAGTTATGATACTTTTAAATCCAGCCTCAAGACATATTTATTTCAAACCTAAGATCCCCTCCCCTCCTGTTTCATATCAGAGCTATCCCACCTTCACTAACCCATGCCCTATCACCCTGCTAAAGAATACGACCTGTGTGAGTGTGTGTGTGTGTGTGTGTGTTTGTGTGTGTGCTATTGAAAAACATTTGACTATTGCAATTTTATTTCATAGATTTTGTCTGCAGCGCAGCATGTTTGTAAATATCTTTTTGTTTAAACTATTGATTATTTATCATTTATTGCATGACTGTGTAAGATTAGGTTGAATGCATGCGCTTTGATTTGTCTTTGCAAGATATAGCGCTATATAAGTTCCATTTATTAGTATTATTATTTGTATGGTGGTTCATAACAGACACCATTAGAGTGACACACTGATGAGCTTCTTGTGGAGATGTGACCCTCGGGACCAGACATAAATATTATATTATGCAACCCTTAGAAATAAAGATCATCACTATTACCATCATCATCATCATCATCATCATCATCATCATCATCATCATCATCATCATCATCATCATCATCATCATCATCTTCATTAACAGCAGCAGCAGCAGCAGCAGCAGCATATCTGTCTGTCTTTTTGTCTGTCTGTTTGTTTGTCTGTCTCTCTCTGTCTATCTGTCTGTCTATCTGTATCTTTTCTCTCTCTCTCTCCCCTCCCTCCCTCTCTCTCTCTCTCTCTTCTCTCTCTCTCTCTCTCTCTCTCCCTCTCTCTCTTTCGGGTCACATGACGTAAAGCAATGTGTTAGGGTGTGTTTGTGAATGAGCTTCCACAAAGTTATCATTTAGCAATCATGATGCCAGTGATTGGATTGCCAAGTGCTGTGCAGGCTGCCTTGAATGCTTGTACTGACTGACAACCTGGTATCCGGCAATATACAAGATAGCTGGTGAGGGCTGCAACACCACTGCTGTGTTCAGACTGAAACCTGTTGACAGCCAGTGCCAACAAACATGGCAGAGCCTGTGCTGAACAGACATTCTGTAAGTCAAGTCAAAGTCAAGTCAAGTCAAAAAACACTTTAATCATCCCATGAAGGGCAATTACAATACTGACAGGCAGATTGATACTCATCAAATATATCAAAGACACAAAAGCTATATTTCATATTGGTTTTCAAATAAAATGTCACACACACCACACACACACACACACACACCACACCACACGCGCGCATGCGCACAAACATCAATTGTGAACACAATTTTAAACCCATTGACTAGAAGACATAAAAACTTATTTTTACGCACGCATATACGCAGCACGTACACACGCACGTACGTGTTTGTGCGAATACGCCCACGCACACCCACACCATACACCATATATGAATTCAATGTTTTAAGACAGTTGACTAGAACACAGACTTATTTCACACACCCACGCACCCACCCACACACACACACACACACACACACACACACACAATTATGTATTGACTACACTCGTAACAATGACAATCAGGCAGATAATTCAGAGAAATGTAAGAACTAGGTAGTCAACATCATTGTGAATTCAGAAGTCGAATGCTTACTGGCACAAAAGAATTTCTTTTTCTGTTGGTTTTGCTGATGGGACACTGAAAACGGCGTTCCGAAGGCAACATTTGAAATTCTGGAAACAAAGCATGAGAAGGATCAGCCAAAATGGCTATGGCTTTGCGTACAAGCTGCTGATTGCAGAACGACATGTTTGTCAGTACTTGGAGCTCTAATGGTTTAGATTAGGCACAGAAACATATCCTTACTTACTTACTTTACTGGAAATAACTTGTCTGTGTAGAACTGAAGGCCATTGGTATCAGTTCAAAGGTAACACGCGTGCAGTTTGTACTGATTTATGTCAACTTTTAGTTCGGGTGTTGTGTGAATTAATGTCAAGGAGAATGGGCATTTTCATTTTAAAAATACATTTCCTTTTACACCTTTTAAACAATTTCCCATAGGCACCTGCTTTGGTTCATTGACTGCCTTATTCATTGACATTTTTTTTAACATTGTCTACTTCAGTGCATGGATGTTGAAAGCAACACAGATCCACAGCATGGCGACAGAGGAGATCCTCTGCTCACAATTGGTTAGACTGGCTACTAACCACAGACTTTCTGATTTTTTCCTTTGTTCAGTTCAGTCGCCATTGTGTGATATGCTAGTTCCTGGAGTAAATTCAGGAGTCTGGACTATGGCAGAGCATACTTCCAAGACAAAAGGTTTAAGAATCCAAACTTACAGCAAATGCTGGCCAGAGAAACGTTTGCCCTCAGAAAGGTGGCAAAAGATCATCTGGTGAAAATAAAGACCTGTAAGAAAAAGTCTTACTGATGCAGTGACACTGACTCTAAAAATCTCACAGAGGCTCTATGTTGACAGAAAAGCAAGAATTTTTAACGCATCAGGAAAGAACAAACAGTATCAAAAACAAGAATCAAGTGATATTAAAATCACATATCAGTTATTTGGTAATGATCTCAAGGCATTACTGACAGCCATTAATTCCACTTCAAAAATTGTGTGGATCTGAATTGCATACAAGAGAAGATTTCAACTCCCTCATGTGTAATAAAAAACGGAAACAGCCTCAGCTTGAGCCAAGTGAGAGGTGTGAGGGTATGATCCTAGAGCAGATAGACATGGATGGTGTATCCACGTCAACCTAAACCCCCCAGGCCTGAACATCATGTAGTCTAAACTAGGAAGGGTAAACAAAATCAGGACTGTTAAAGACCATTTTAGGTAGGCATATTGCAGAAATATGTAGCCCAATGAAAAGAACCAACTGTATCCTTGATACAAGCAGCTGAAATGTCTTTCCAAGACATACCACCATTCCAATATAATCAATATTTTTTAACCATCAAATTCAGAGTAACCTATGTTAAGAGACGGACACAGACATTGGAAAACTTTTATCCATGGGAGTCATATGAAAACCTTACCATGGATCAGGTGGAATTGTGTCACCTATTTTTCTTTCACCAAAACCAGATGGTACATTCAGGTTGATTTAAACTAGAAAAAAGTACATTTGTCTCATGAGGTACATGTCTCTCGCTTTAACATGGAAAAACTACTGTCTGCTACTAATATGATGCACATACTTACTGCCAAGGTGTGGTGGTTAGTGCATTGGGTTAAGGATGGAAGGTCATGGGTTTGATTCCCTTGAGTCATATGAATAATTTTTGGATATTGGCTGGGTCATTCCAAAAGTTAGTTTGCTATAGGCTCATTGGGAAGAATGAGAGCACACAGTCGAGGTTCATTTACTTTACAGATGCAATTTTGAGAGTGTTGCTCAAATTACCTGATATCTGCTGTGTCTCTTGTGGCCAGCTCATGCCGGATATATATAATGCTAGGAAGTGTAGAGCTCAGCCCTGTCAAGAAGTCTCAAAGCACATGCACTTCCTTAGCAGCAGCATGACATCATCCTCATCATCACTGATCATATCCAATAAAATAAGATACATATGATTCTGTTGCCCTTGCTGCTTTGGTCTCATTGTCACCTCAGTTTTTGTTTCTACATACACTTCTGTGCCTGTGGTGAGTTTGTGTCAAAAGTCTTGGAGGTTTGAGTTTAATTGTGTTATTTATTTATTCATGGGAGTATGTCGTTGGAGGAATGCTATGGTGGTCGCCACATCAGGTGGACATCTCACTCAGTCTGGCTCCATAACTGAGCTATCACTGTCATCAGTAAGGGGCTCAGTAGGTGGTGTCCTGCGTATGTTAGCTCAGAACAAGCACTATTGGACACTACCAAAGTTATCCAGCAGCAGTACAGACTCCCTTTGGGTGGCAGCCTCATGGTGGCCTGATGTTGATGGGCTCCCTGTGGACTTCTGACCCTTGGGATGTGACAGTTCTGGGCAAGTTTCAGGCCTAAAAATTGAAAAGAATGGCGTGGAAACGGTAAGACTGAAATGTCATTGAGAATGAGACAGCAAGAAATAGCATGCACAGAGATGGCTGGATGGCATCCGTTGATGTTTGACACGCATACTATTCAGTACCAATGGCATTAGCTTTCAAAATATCTGAGTGGAGGGACAGCTCTATTCCTACGATGGACTTTCATGTTGTCCAACGCTTTTCAACAAATTGTTAAAACCTGATTTGCCAGTCACAGATCTCAAGTCTTTCTGTCAGCATCTTTAATTGATGATAGCTATTACTAGGAAGCTAGTAAAGAGAAAGGTCAAGAAAACATCAAAAAGACAATACAGTTGTTTACACTTTTAGAATTTACGTTTATTTTGAGAAGTCTGTTCTAACATTCACACAACAATTAAATTTCGGTGTGTTAGCTTAACTCAAAGAACATGATTGTCACTTCACCAGAAGTAAGAATAAATAATATGATGAATGAAAGCACTTTGATTTGTTTTTGCAAGATATAGCGCTGTATACATTCCATGTATTATTATTATTATTATTATTATTATTATTATTATTATTATTAAAGAATAATAAAAAAGATCTTAACAGTTTGTACTGGTTTAAGAAGAAAAGGCAGGTTTACAAATAGGAAACTGGCCCAAGGTAAAGGTCAGCTGATTGCTGCTGTTCCTGCAGTACAGTGGGGGTCATTGTAGTGCAGATGTTGGGAGAGTGAGAAAAGTGGCACTCACAAAGAACAATAGTTTGAGGCTTGAGATAACTTTCTGGTAAAGGCCAAAAAGCACTGCTTTGGTGAATTGATGATTTGAAAACAGCAGCACTTGAAATAAACAAGGAGTTTACTACCAGCTGCCATGGCACAGTGGTGACTGCCTCGGGTTATGGATTGGAAGGTCACTGGTTTGAATCCCACAAGATTCATATGGATTTTTTTCGGACTCCGGCCAACTACTACCTAGAGTGAGTTTGCTATGGGCTCATTAGGAAGACTAGGATCACACAGTCGAGAATCATCTACTTTACACTATTGACAGTGTTGCTCAAATTACCTGACCAACGCTACAGGTGCATGCATCTCTAGGGCCCGGTGGACGCTGGGATCCTAACACTCTGAAGAATTATAGACCTGTATCCAGTGGTCGGAGCACTCGCTTTCCCCCTGCCAAGTTAAGCAGCGTCGAGCGTGGTTACCAGTTGGATGGGTGACCGTTTGCGCGCCTTGGCTTCAGTACAGTTCCCCCAGTTCATTTATTTATTTATATCACTTTAAGTCACGAGATTTCTCTGCGTGAAATTTGGGCTGCTCTTCCCGGGGAGAGCGCGTCGCCACAAGAGCAGCGCCACCCTTTTTTTTTTTTGGTCTGCAACTGTAATTTGTTTCCCTATCAGAGTGTTTTTTTTCTAAGAATTTTGCCAGGGACAACTCTCTTGTTGCCGTGGGTTCTTTTACGTGCGCTGAATAATTTTGTGTAACACACGGGACCTCGGTTTATCCTCTCATCCGAAAGACTAGCGCCAAGACCACCACTCATGGTCTAATGGATGGGGGAAAAGTTTCGGGCCCAGACGGGATACGAACCACCGCACACTTCCGACCCGGACTTTTCGCTTTCTAGACAGGCGCGTTACCTCTAGACCACCGATTCACCCAGCTGTAAATGGGTACCTACCCTCTTTAGGGTCAGGGAAGGTAAAGCAGCGAGGGAGAGGAGATGGGCGCCGCCCTCAATATGCTGGCCCTAGAGAAGTGAGGTCTCTGACGCCTCGCTCCCCTACGACCTTATAGGTTATGGGACTCCTTTACCTTTTTTTTTACTATCCAACCTACTGTTCATCTCTTAAGTCCTTGAAGAAGTTGTTCTGATACAACTCAACAGCCATCTTCATTCAAATAGTCTCCTTCCCCCTTTTCAGTCTGCCTATAGCGCCAACTACAGCACTAAAACCATCCTAGTCCACACCTTAAACACGCTTCTACACGCGTCTGACTCAGGAAAAACCTCCCTTCTAACTCTTCTTGACTCATCTGCAGCCTTCGATACTATAAACTACTCAATTCTTCTTTCCTGTCTCCAAAAAGCTTTTGGTATTAAAGGTACAGCCCTCACCTGCTCAGTTCATACCTTACAGACCGATTCCACACAGTTGCAGTAAACAAGATTCAATCAACACTTGCCAAACTGGAATGTGGAGTCCCACAGGGATAAGTTCTCGGCCCTGTTCTTTTCACTCTCTACACTGTTTCTCTTTCACACATAATAAATCGTCATCAGATCAACCATCACTTTTATGTAGATGACTCTCAAATTCTTAGCAGTGATACTCCTGAACATCTGCCTTATCTCTTGATTTATATGTCCTACTGCCTTCAAGATATCCCAAATTGGATGATACAGAACAAGTTACAGTTAAACGCAGATAAAACCGAAACCATGCTTGTAGGGACTAAACACAAACTGACTTCCATCACAACAGCTTCAATAGAATTCGGCAATACGTCTGTCGCTCTATACTGCTGTAAATTATCTAGGGGTCGTTATAGACAAAACACTCTCCATGCAAAAATTCATCACCAAAACCTGCCAGTCATGCTTCTTTCAATTGTGGCGCATCAGTGCAGTTTGAAAGTACCTGTCCACTTATCCAACATCCAAACTAGTCACATCTCTTATTCTCTAATGTCTGGACTATTGCAATTCTCTTCTGGCTGGTCTGCCAGAATCATCTACCCACTCCCTTCAACGTACACAAAACTCTGCAGCTCGCCTAGTCCTCAGAAAGAAAAAAAATCTGAGCACATTACTCCTCTCTTGCGATCTCTCCACTGGTTGCCTGTGCCATAGAGAGTAAACTATAAGATCTGTTACAAATGCCTCCATAAAACAGCACCTTCCTACCTATGTGAATGTCTTCACGTGTACACTCCGCCTCGTTCCCTCCCCTCTGCTGCAGTTACCTTGTTCTTAAGAATACCTAGATTCAACCAGTCCATGGTTGGCCATCGCTCTTTCTCTGTTTCTGGTCCATCGATCTGGAAAGACCTCCCTCTCTCCCTTTGCCAAAAGCCTTCTTATGACACTTTTAAATCCGGCCTCAAGACACATTTATTTCAAACCTAAGATTTTCCCCTCTTGTTCCATTTCATTTTCCCCCTGGCCTCAACAGTCAAAACCCCATTACCCTTCCCGAGTGTAAAACCTTTATGTGTGTGCGTGTGCGTGCGTGCGTCGAGCGTGTGTGTATACATTTGAAATTGAAAAATAAACTATTAATTGTAACTGGCTGCATGTGAATGAGTAGGATGAATGAAAGCGCTTTGATTATTTTTTGCAAGAGAAAGCGCCATATAAATTCCATGTAATATTGTTATTACTATTATTATTCCTATTCTTATTCTTCTTATTATTTTTATTATATTATTGTTTTATAATTTTAATAGGAATCTTAGATTACAGACCTGTCAGGTAGTCTCAAAGGAAATGCACTTCCATATCAGCATTGGTTTATCATCTTCATTGTCATTGATCATCAAGTTGTAAGAGAAAATTGTCTCTGATTTCACAGATGATGAGGCCACCAAAGATAAGGAAAGAGTCTACTGTGCAGAGTAACATATTCTTCAATTACAGACGGTTGGAGAGCGGTGTGTGGTTCACAAAGAACAGGTGGAAGATTAACTGTGACAGAAAAGCAGTTTCACATCAATGTGTTGGATTTTCTCGCTGTAAAAGAAATGCTTTAAAGAGGTTTTTTTAGGGGAAAAGTCTGTGACCAGCATGTAAAAGCAACACTTCACCACGAAATAGGTCGCATTGCACCTGACCCTCTTTTAAACTGGGAGCCATTATATGCAGGTGGGGGCCTGGTTGTTGATTTTAATGTTTCAATGGATTATAAAGCTTTAAACTTACTTCTTCTTCTTCTTTCATCTTCCGCTGGTGCCCTTCGCGTCGCGGGGAGACACAGACGTCTGTCTGCAGCTAGGCGGGAGGCTTGATGTAGTGACAGGTCATGGGCTCGCAGGGTGTCAGCCACGGAGTCGCTCCATCGTCTCCTTGGTCTACCTCTGGCTTTCCAGCCATTGTATTTGGTGGTGTATGCCCGTAGGGCTGGTTGGTTGGGCGGCATTCTAGTGAGGTGACCAAACCACCTGATCCTTTGTTGTTCGATATGGTGGAGAATTGGTGTTAGTCCGACCATGTCTCTGATCACCTCATTCTTGATCTTGTCGCGTCTGGTCTTGTTGACAGCTTTTCTCAGTCAGCGCATTTCACATGTGACCAATTTTCTCTCTAAGGCTTTTGTTAGGGCCCATGTCTGACACTGGTATGTGAGTGTTGGAACGAAGATGGCGTTGATGAGTTTTGCCTTGGTGCTCATTGGATGCTGGAATGTTTTAGAAGGGGGGCGAGTTGGTAACTGACTGCGTTCGCTTTCTGGCATCTTGTTTCTATCTCTCTGTCCAATTTTCCATCTTCAGTGAAGAGGCTGCCAAAGTATTTAAATTCTTTGGTCTGTTTCAGCTGGGTGCCGTTGATGTTGATGTCCAGCTTTCCTGGATTTCTGCTGACAGACATAACTTCTGTTTTGGTGATACTGATCTTCATGTCATACCTCTCGCAGCTTGTGTTGAGTTGGTCTGTGTGATCTTGAAGAGCTGCTTTGTTCTGATTCATCAGGGACTGGTCGTCAGCAAATAATAGTTCGTTCAGGGCCTCTAGATCTGGGTTGGCTTCCTTTGTGATCTGGTCCATGTAGATCACGAAGAGAAGGGGAGAGAGTATGCAGCCTTGCCTGACCCCTGATGTAACCGGGAACCAGTCGGATGTTCCACTGGCTGTTCGGACTGCGCTCATACTGTTGGCATAGATTGCTCTGATGTTATCAAGCAACTGCCCCTTCACGTCGTACTGCTCCAGGATCTTCCAGAGCTTGTCTCTGTTGACTCGGTCGAAAGCTTTTTCTTGGTCAACGAATACTGTATGCAGGTCTTGGTTGTATTCGATGGCTCTTTCACACAGCTGTCGGAGTGCGAAAATGGCATCTGTGCACCCTCTTCCTTTCCGAAAGCCAAACTGGGCATTGCTCAGTAGGTGTTCTGCTTTGGCTCTTGTGCGCTGTTCCAGAATCTTTGCATACATTTTCCCTACATGGCTGAAAAGTGAAATGCCTCTGTAGGTGCTGCAGTCTCTCTTGCTGCCCTTCTTCTTCCAAATTGGCACCACTATTGCATTTTGCCAGTCCATTGGTACTTTCCTCTCTTCCCATGCTTTCTGGAAGATGATGGTGAGCCACTTAACTCCCGTTTCTCCGCAGGCAAGGATGGCTTCAGTTGTTATGCCGTCATCACCTGCCGCTTTGCCCTTTGGGCTGGTCTTAATTGCTTTTCTTGTTTCAGCTTCAAGGATTTGGGGCTCTAACTGGTCTTTATAGCGTGGTGAGAATTGAGAGCTGGAAGCTTGTACTCCAGATGGGTTTAAAAGATCTTTAAAGTAATCTTCCCATCGTTTCAGAATTTCCTCTTCTTTGTGCAGTGCCTCTCCATTTGCATCATTCACTACTGTTGTTGGATTGAATGTCTCATCGTCTTCACACTTTTGAAAAATTCTCTTGGGGAGTTCTTGCAAATTTCACTTAACTTCTCTCCATAGGTCGCCCAAGATTTTTCTTTGGAGGCTTTCACAACACGATTACTATGTCTTCTTGCGATTCTGTACTTGGCGTAGTCCTCTTCTGTCTTGGTCTTGGCCCAAGCTTTATATAGCTGCTTTTTTTCTTTGATGGCTTCCTTCACCTCTTGGTTCCACCAAGCTGTAGCTTTCCTGTTTTTACCTCCACATTTCTTTGTCCCGCAAACTTCCCTTAAGGTGTTCAAGAGAGCTGGCTTGAAGGTGTCCCAGACTTGCTCCATGTTGAGAGGTGTTGTATCAATGGAGTCAAGTTTCACCTTAATAGCACTGTGAATCTGTTCTTGCACTTCTTTCTCTTCCAGTTTGAGGAGGTTGATCTTTTCAGGCTGGTTCTTCCTAGCAGTTGTTATTTTCTTCTTCTGAGTACTGGTGGCTAGAATGACAGGCCTGTGGTCAGAGTCAAGGTTGGCATTGGGGATGGCTTTTGAGTCTTTGATGGCGTAACGTTTTCTAGATCTTAATAATAATAATAATAATGTATGGAATTTATATAGCGCTGAATCTTGTAAAGCAACAAATCAAAGCGCTCAAATTTCATTTCATACCACTTTAAGTCACGGCAGATTTCTCCGTGAAATTCGGGCTGCTCTCCCCGGGGAGAGCGGGAGAGCGCGTCGCCACAAGCGCTGCGCCACCCATTTTTTTTTTCATGTCTGCAACTGTATTTGTTTCCCTATCAGAGTGGCTTTTTTCTAAGAATTTTGCCAGGGACAACTCTCTTGTTGCCGTGGGTTCTTTTACGTGCGCTAAATAATTACGTGTAACACACGGGACCTCGGTTTATCGTCTCATCCGAAAGGCTAGCGCCCAGACCACCACTCATGGTCTAATGGATGGGGGAAAAGTTTCCGGTCCAAACGGGGTACGAACCGCCGCACACTTCAGACCTGGACTTTTCGCTTTCTAGACAGGCGCGTTACCTCTAGACCGCAAGTATAAAGTCGATTTGAGACGAGATGTTGAGATCGTTCCATTTGTACCAGGTGTAAATTTGGGAGCCTCGGTGTTGGAAAAAGGTGTTGGTGATGATCAGATCATGCTCTGCACATAGTTCCAGCAAAGTAAACTTACTTCTACCTTGTACTAAAGTATCAAGGCGATATTGAGTTTCCTTTATTTCTTTTTAAACACGTTTACACACACCCAACACCTCATCCTAACCATCGATTACAATGCAAAATTTGTCGATTTCTCATTTTGTCACTTCTTGGAGTCTACCATTTATGTTTGTAATAAATGTTCGTAGAATTGTACATGTTTTCAATCTGTTCTTTGTATTGAATAGTTGTTGTTTTTTTTTTACTGCAGGTCTATAGCACATTAGCAACTAGAGACTGAGATCCAGTGCAAGGTGCCTCATTATGTAGCGGAGGGTCATGAGTACAAACTGACATGATCATCATGTGCAGTCAGTTATTAAATTGTTGTTTTGCAGTCAGTTATCTGAAGAACATGGGGGATCATGTGCCAGTCAAAGCTGCATGAAGAATCTGGCCCTGGTGTGAGGACAGAGACCCCTGTCTGACTGGTACACAGCCCTGCACAGTGGAATATCATTGAGGCAGTTCCTTGTCACCAAACTGAAAGATGCCGCGTCATAGCAGGTCAATCATATCATGCTAAAACATAACAAGACTTTAGGATCACACCTGACATTGATGTATTTGCATCTCATCTAAATTACCCAGTCAAACCATCTGTATAGTCTGGCATCCAGATGTGGAGGCTATGGCGATTAATACCTTCACTATCTGTTAAAACAATTAGAAAATATATGCATCCCCCTTTTTTCAGAGTTGTCCAGATCATTCTGAAGAAATGAACCCCAATCATTCCACACAGGCTGTTACATGCTGGTAGGCTCCCACAGATGCTGTGCCTTTTAGCAGACAACCTGGTATTCATGCAAAAGGGGAAAAAAGCATTGCAAATGACACTCAGAAATACTCTACATGCCCTTCACAAGAGTCTGCAGCTTCCAGCAGTGAGATAATAATACAAATAATCCAATCACATGGTTTTTATGGAAAAAAATTGTGGAATCCTGGGGACAGTCCATGTGACATAGTATGAATCATTCCTTCGCAAGTGGATTTATTTTCTGTGCTTCACAACATGAATATTCCTTTCAACTTATATCCATGTTCCATTATGGTTTTCAACAGATTTGTACTAATCAGAATTAGAATATAGTCCCATCAGTACCGCTACAAGTGCAATTTTAGCAGCTGTACAAACGAGAGCATGCACCTATCTGTGAGCTGAAACTTTAGCAGTTAGATTCATTAAATATTTCTTTGAAGGATAACATCAATGCCAAAATTTAAAAAAAAAACATAGGATGCAAACGTTAACCACTTAAGACAGCAAAAAGCAAACACAGAATTGACTCTACAATATTTCACATGTGTGCCTGTTGCTGTCAACATCTTCTCAGAGAATGCATACTTTACACTTGAAGAAGTTGGATTTTGGCTATCAGATGCTACGAGAGACTTGTGCCCTGGCAAGCACTATATTGCAGTAGAATCTTACCCCCACTACCTCTCCTTGGCTGTGACAACCTATCAAAGCACAGCAACACTAAAAGTATTCAAAGTGTGAGCATTCAAGAAAAGGATACTGATTTCAGTTCCTAATTTTCGCTGTTCAGGAAATTGGTGCTCTCTCTCACGCACGCACGCACGTACGCGCGCACACACACACACACACACACACATACACACACATCAATTTTTTATGCTGGTATAACAAAAGCAGAACCTGTTTCTTGATTATCTAGACGTGATCCGTCTGTATAAATTTGTAAATGGTCAAAATATTTATGATGGATGTGGGATCGGACATCAGCAACCATTATATTCTGGTTGTCATTCTTGTTTTCATTAGACAACTCTATATCAAAGTGTGCTTTATTCATCTCCCATGATGGGCAAGGTAAGATTGCTTCTTGTGTGTCTATGCTGTGTTGATTGACTTCAGAGTTTTGTACCAGATCAGACACATATGTACTGATGGGCATTAAAGAGGATATATATTTCGCTCTTTTAGGAAAATTAAACTCTGATTTTACTTCTTTTCTTCTGAAATAAAGTTTTCTGTCGTTTTGTTTCTAAGCAAATATTTAGCACATGCCAGTTGACGGTAATCATCTAAAGGCAACATGCCGACTTCGTTATATGTTCCCAGGGCTGAGGCGTGATAAGGCACACCAAGAGCCAGCCTGTATGCTTTGCAGTCTATACTTTGCAACTTTGTAAGTAAATACTTAGGCGCACTGAAAAAGACCTCTTGACCATACGATAATTTTGAACGAATAAGGGATGTAGCTAAATATTTCATTTTAATGTGTCTTGGCCCCAGAACTGTTTACTTACCATCTTCAAAAAGTTTAAGCCTTTCTTTTCTTTAGTTAAATTCTCTTCTAAAAATTGAAAAATCATATAATGTTGGTAAACATCACTCGATATTTACAGCAGAACTTGTAGCAATACTAATGGGTCTTACTTATATTTTTGATTTGCCGTTGTGTATATTTCAAATTCTTCTTTGCGTTGATTCTAAATCGGCATTGTATGCTTTAAAATCACCATGCTACAAGAAAACTTCGAAAATCATATTAGAGATTAAGCATGTAATACATCTCTTAACCTTAAAGGGCATAAGTGTGAATTTTTGTTGGGTGCCTTCACACACTGGGTTCTTTCCTAATGAGTGGGCGGATAGAGCTGCCAAAAAGGGTGCAAAACATGGACGGGATGCAATAGAATTGCATGTGCCTTTATCCTTACAAGAAGGGCATAGCTTACTAGAACAAAAATCATGGAGAAAGGTCACTGAAAGTAATCAGCAAAATAAGAGACTTTTAACTAGAACTGCAATCAATACCGATAATTTAACGTGGGAATCATTCAGAAGTTAGTACAAGTGTTTTTACGTCAAGGAGAATTAATACTTTATTCTATAGAATGAAACTAAATGCATTGATAACCAAATTCAGCAAAAATGGTAAATGCCTGTGTGGTGAGAATATCACTAATACTCATATACTTTTTGACTGCCAGAGTGTAAAACCTTTCATGCCCCATTTTTCTGAAAACTCCCTCACTAGCATATTCAGTAATCTAAAACTGGCATTTGAAATTGTGAAAGGTCTTTGTCACAGTCCCATAGGACATTTGTTATAGTTACATTAACGTTAATGACTTGTTTTTGTTTGTTGTTGTTGTGTATGTGTATTTTTTTAAAATTCCTGTTGCATTGCCAAGTTTCTTTTCTAGATTTTTGTTTAAAACAACACATCCACATCTACCGGTTGGTTTTTTTGTGGGTTTTTTTGTGGGTTTTTTTTTTTTTTTTTGGGGGGGGGGGGGGAGCGTCTAATATCACTAAAAGTGAACAGACGTAAAATTGAAGTCAACAACAATACACACATCCATCACACACACACACAACACACACACACACATCACACACACACACACACACACACACACACACACACCACACCACCACACACACACACACACACACGCACACTGACATGGAAACAAAGGAGAAATAACAACCAGTCTAAGTTATGAGGAGACACAATAGCCTAATAATGGGATATAAAAACACAATCTAAAAATATCAATTTAAAATAAAGTCAGGGTGAGATTTCAACCATTCTCTGAGCTTAGCTTCATTGTTTTTCTTTCTCTTCTCGGCAAGAGTATTGAGTGTATACATGAATGGATTGATGGCAGAGTTTAAAGGTAAAACAAATATAGCCAGGGTTACGTTGATTTCTCCAGGAATTGGTGTACCAGCTAGAGCTAACATCGCACACAGGCCTATGGGAAACCAGCACATGAAATCTGTGACTGCAATGGTGATCAGCCGCCGTGCTATGGTCATATCATGAGACACCTTGGTGGAGTCTGTTTTCAAAGTGTTTGTCTGTATTGTCCAGTAAATAAGAATTTGTCCCACAGCAACAAGTAAAAAAATGATAAAATTAAGGACAATGAAAACACCAAGAGAATAACCACTGCCTGCATATTTTCGCCTTGTAACTGGCAAAGGGATACAGATGCCTGTCTGACTATAAAATTCCCAGTGTGATGTCACTGGAAGCAATGGCACCAGCGCTAGAGACCAACCAGTCAACCATGTGAAGAGACAAGCCACTGCAGCTGATAGTCTGTTAAACCTGACAGTGCTAAAAGGGAAGCGGAGAACAATAAAACGATCCAGTGTAATAAAGCCAATCATCAGTGCTGACACCTCATCGGACAGCAGAGACAGAAAACCAGCCACTTGCAGCTCGCGCTGGTTTTCCAAGTGTCATCGTTGTGAAGATACCGTCCACGGAAGAGTTCATCTGCCACCCCAATGATAACAATGTAGACCCCCATCAGAAAGTCAGCAATGGTGAGGTTGGTGACGAACACGCTGAAACCACTAGAGGACGCCAGGCTTTTAGCAAACAAACGTGCACAGCAACAGAAAACATTACCAGTCAGAGACAGACATGCTATCAGCCACAGAAACCCTCGGTATGTCCATGACTGTAATAAATCTTCACATGAAGAGATTTCATCTCTTGGAGCATGGCATGCTGAGCTGTCAAAATTATAGGGCAGAATTCAAAACAGCAGAGTTTGTAGTTGTGAGTGGACACAAAGTGCAAATTGTAAAGTGTGTTGAATAGGTCAGCTGGAAATGTTTTGATAGGGCTGTAGTCCATATAGAGCTCAGTCAACTGAAGCATGGACTGAAACCCAGCTGCGCTGATTGTATGAAAGGAGGTGGATGTTAAATTCAGTTCTTGCATGCTGAGGAAACAGTGACAGTGCTGTGGTGTCAATACTGTCAGTGTGGTGTGAGACAGGTCCAGTACTGTGAGTACACTGTGCTGGCTGACAGATGGAAGACCAAGGTGCAGTGAGGTAAGGGGGTTGCTGGACAAGGACAATTCTTGCAGGTTTCTGAAACCAAGGATGGAAGTCATATTGACAGATTGCATTTTGTTGCTACTTAGATCAAGACTCTTTAAATTCATCAAGACTATGTTTGGTAAGAGCTTTATAGAACAGTATGCAAAGGTTGCACCAATGAGTAAAGCATTATTACTGATGTCTGACAATGCCATTCCAGAATGTGTAGCATTCAAGTAGCGGAGCTGAGGGAAGAGAGCTGCAGAAATAGGCTTTGTACACATAAATGTGTGACCTTGACATAGACAGCTTACAGGACAGGTTAGGTCACAGGTCAGTTCATCATCGTTCATTGGACAATGAGGCCAGCCATCACAAATGTGCTCATTGTGCAAACATATTTTTGAACGTCTACATCGAAAAAATCCTGAGCATGTCATTTCCTCACACCCCTCTTCATCCTGGTGGTCAATGCAGTCATACATTGAATTACATCGTGTGTAGACAGGCAGGCAGGACTTGAAAACATCTGGACATCGGTAATGGGTGTCAGGACATGGCTCACTAGAATTCATTGGGGTGAAACTGAGACGATTAGGGCCATCAAGGTTGATAAGAGCAGGGGGTGGCACATCTTGTACATTATCCTGGTTTCCTCTGAACATTTCACAGTTGCGTTCATCAGACTGGTCCCAACAATGGTACATATAATCACAGACCTTGTCAATAGACAGACACTGTCCATTAGTACATCTGAACTGTCTGACACATGGAGGATGTTGGCAGAAGGATTCATCACTCTCATCCTGACAATCAGCAATAAAGTTGCATACCAAAGTGTGTGGCAGTTTTGTCACACCATCATTGCATGAAAAAGTGGGAACTGGAGGCACGTGTTGTTCTGGTAAACCAGACACATGTCCATGTGATAACAAATTAGAGTAGGTACGAGGAGACGTGGGTTGCTGCCCACAAATGTTATACTGACTGGAACCACACAGAAGTAATGTGTGAGTTACATGGCCTTCAGTGCACTGTGTCATGGCCTGTCCTGTTGGAAATTTCACACTGTTAAAAGATACTGTCTTTGATTGGTAGCTTTGATCAGTTCTCTGTGTTTTATTTGTCTGAAACTCACAAAATACTCCATCTGTGTCACGTGCTTTATCACATGGAGAGGGCATAATTGCAATGTTTACAATAAAGCACACTTTTGACTTCGTATAGAAATTTGGAGGAAAAGCATCAATATGATAAAGAACTGTTCTATCAATGTGAATTATACTAGGAAGGTACATACTTTGAAGTGACATGTCATTCGAATACAAGCCTGTCCACAGCCTTGTTAACCTTTCTATTTGTATTTTTGCTTTTCCTTGAATTATTCTAAACAAGTTGATAACGCACTTTGGCACGCTAAGCTGTCCTCCTATGGAATTACAATAATCATTGCCTCTCTCGTTGATATCAGTTTTGTACTGACAAATCCAGCAAGACCTTCCACAATGGAGTAGCATCTGTTACAGAGAGCTATTTTTCCATGACACTCAGGACTGCTGTAGGGACAGTCACCTGTCTCATCACGTCCATCATGACACTCTGTCTTCAGGTTACAGGCCAGGTGGTGATGGAAGCTGGGGTAGTGCTTCACAGAGCAGTTCCACAGACCGTCTGCTAGCTTCTCTGGCCATTCGTTTTCAGGAAAGAAGGAAAAGAGCAGCTTAAAGCAACAGGATACCCTGAAAGCTACTACACTAATATGCGTTATGTTTGATAAATGATGGATATAAGAATTAGAATTCTTAGATGACCACACAATATTTCTCTGCTCAAGTTGTTGACAGCTTACATTAAGCAGTCTTATATCTGGCATAAATGGTAAGAAGTGCTTAAAACTGATCATGACAGTATGTTTGTCTGGCACAGGTATGGTTTTGCATTGTCTCACAAAGACATTGGCATTACCAGTGTTTTCTTTTCGCATGACATATCCTGAAGATGAAGATGTCATCACAAGAGAAAGATTTCCTGGATTGTACACATATACTTTATTTGGTATTGCCACAGACATTAAATGATTGAAGATTGTTAAAATGTAGAAAGACACTCAGATATATAAAAATACACAGAAAAGTTTATCCAGATAACAAGAGAGGCTCATGTTTGCTATGCAATGAAAGAAGAGACGAACTTTACATTTTACTGTTATAAAAGCTGCCCAGATATTAAAAAATCCCTATTTCGAAAATGCTAGTGAATGTATTTGTGATCCAGTTTTTTAATTTTCATTTTCATGCTCATACCAGTTTAAGTCATGGCAGATTTATCTGCGTGAAATTCGAGCTGCTCTTCCCTGGGAGAAAGCCTCGCCACAAGAGCAGTGCTACCCAGTATTGTTTTTCCTGTCTACAACTATAATTGTTTCCCTATAAGAGGCTTTTTTTTCTTCAGACTTTTGCTAGGGACAACTCTCTTGTTGCCGTGGGTTCTTTTACGTGCACTAAATAATTTTGTGTAACACACGGGACCTGGAGTAACGTCTCATCCGAAAAATTAGCACCCAGACCACCACTCATGGTCTAATAGGAGTTGTTTTTGACAACAAACCTTATACAAAAATTGACCACCAAGAGCTGCTAGTTGTGCTACTATCAATTATGGGGTATCAGTGCAATTCAAAAGTACCTGTCCACTGATGCAAGCTTACCACGACTCTCATCCTTTCACATCTGGACTATTGTAAATCTCTTTAGGCTGGTCTGCCATTATCATCAATTCATTGCCTTTAACGTCTACAACACACTGCAGCTCGACTAGCCCTCAGAAAGAAAAAAATCAGAACACATCACTCCCATCTTGCGATTTCTTCACTGGCTCCCTGTTTCACAAAGAGTGAAATATGTGATTCCTTCCCTCTGTTATAAATGTCTCCACAAAGCTGCCCCCTCATATCTCTGTAATTGTCTTAACCTGTATACTCCATCTGGCTCCCTCCTTTCTGCAGCAGATACCTTATGCTTTAAAATAGCCAGATTCAAACAATACACTTTTGGCCATCACTCTTTTCTATTTCAGGTCCATCCACCTTCCTCTCTAACTTTGCCAAAAGCCTACATTTGATATTTTTCAATCCATACCCAAGACACACTTATTTCGAGCGTGTGTGTGTGTGTGTGTGTGTGTGTGTGTGTGTGTGTGTGTGTGTGTGTGTGTGTGCGTGCGATTTTAAAATCTGTCAATCTTTTGTGATTGGTTGCAGGTGCGTGAATGTTTTGAATGCAAGCACTTTGATTTCTTTGCTTTACAAGATTCAGTCGTATACGAATTCCGTATTATACTATGATTCTTCTTCTTCTTCTTCTTCTTCTTCTTCTTCTTCTTCTTCTTCTTCTTCTTCTTCTTCTTCTTCTTCTTCTTATTATTATTATTATTTATTATTATTATATTATATTATTATATTTAGGATTCAAAATGTGTAAGTCAAGATGAACACATACGTCATTTTTGCCAAAGGGCCTCAGATGCTATCAGTGTCATTTTATATTTGTTATAGTGTGCACTTTGTGCACTTTGAATCACAACCCCCTTCCCTTCCCTTATAGAAAGAACGTGTTCCACATGGTTAGACTTCCTCATTTGCTGAGGTCATCCCTTCTAAAGAGGGATTATGGATGCTCTTCAGCATTGCAAGCTGAGCTGTTTGTACCGCCTCAACAATGTGTAGGGCATGGCTTTGTTGGCATTTCCTCTGTCCCTTGAAGGCTGTGTCCAGACGATGTCAAAGGTAGTTTCGAGTTAGCATCAGGCGCGCGCTTTTGAGCACCTGTGGCCCATCAAGCCCCAAGGAATACATGGCACACCTGGAGTCAATTAAGCCGGGGTGTCTATCTCTCCCTCTTTTCTATCATAGTAGCCAAACTGATAGAGGCTTTGCAGCTGGAGTAGGACCATCTGGAGTAAACACTTCAATGTGGCTAAAAATGAAAATAAGTGTCCAGAACATCCTAGAACCTCGTCTTCCACCCCCCTCTACCCACCCCCACACACTTTCTTTATGTCCCCCTCCTCTCTTGTCACGTAGTCAGAATATTGGTTGATTGTAGCTTTTAAATTAACTTGTTTGTCAGCTGATTCCATTGTGTGATCAGGATTGGTTAGTCTCAATTTCCAAATGGATCCATTGGTCAGTGGAAATCAGAGCTATGCGACTAAACTGTAATGATACAGGATGTGTGACATTTTCAATGTCATTCTCTCACTTGCTGTCTGGTGACGTTTAATTCTTCTTGAAAGAGAGGGGGCTGGCTGTTGAAGGTCTACAAGATGACTTAGAATGGAAAACAGCAGCTTTCTCCTGCTTGAGCCGTGTGTGTTGTTGGCAATATAAATAAAGAATTGTGTTCCCATAACAACCCTGAAAGGCCTCACATAATTCCTGTGTGGTGAGTAACTGGGTCCTTACCTCCTTTATTCGCCAAACGAACTTCCAACATTTTGATAGTTTTGGGGGCTTTTGAGGAAACATTTTTGTAGTTATGAAACGGTTGTTGTTGCTGTTCGTGGTGGTGGTGGTGGTGGTGGTGGTTTCTTCTTCGTTGTCATCATCTTCTTCTTCCTCGCCGTTGTCATCGTTGTTCCCTAAACTCCTACTTGAAACACAAGATTGGTTTAAATGTGCATATTGTACAATCAGCTACATATTATATACTCTCATTTTGTTGATCTAAAAGCAATTTGCTTGCTACAGAAATATGCACTGTGCCCTCCTATCTTTTAAGAATAAATTTGATTTAGTTTTTAGGTACTGTTATGATCTTTCTTTAAAAAGCAAGCAAACTATGGCATCAAATGTAAAAAACAAGGCAGTTCAAATTGTGATAGTATTAAATGTAAAATTATAAGGGCAGTTCAAAGTATAATATTATTCAATATATATTTACAAGGCAGTTCAAAGTATAATAGTATTAAATGTAAAATTACAAGGGCAGTTCAAAGTATAGTAATGTTAAATGTAAAATTACAAGGGGCAGTTCAAAGTATAATAGTATTAAATGTAAAATTACAGGCAGTTCAAAGTATAATAGTATTAAATGTAAAATTACAAGGCAGTTCAAAGTATAATTAGTTTTAAAATGTAAAATTACAAGGGCAGTTCAAAGTATAGTAATGTTAAATGTAAAATTACAAGGCAGTTCAAAGTATAATAGTATTAAATGTAAAATTACAAGGGCAGTTCAAAGTATAATAGTATCACATGTAAAATTATAAGGCAGTTCAAAGTATAATAGCATTAAATGTAAAATTACAAGGGCAGTTCAAACTATAACAGTATTAAATGTAAATTTACAAGGCAGTTCAAAGTATAATAGTATTAAATGTAAAATTATATAGCAGCTCAAAGTATAATAACATTAAATGTAAAATTACAAGACAGTTCAAACTATAATAGTATAAACTGTCAAATTACAAGGCAGTTCAAAGTATAATAGTATTAAATGTAAAATTACAAGGCAGTTCAAAGTATAATAGTATTACATGTAAAAATTTAAGGCAGTTCGAAGTCTAATAGCATTAAATGTAACATTACAAGGCAGTTCGAAGTATAATAGCATTAAATGTAAAATTACAAGGCAGTTCAAAGTAAAATATTCAATTTAAAGTTACAAGGCAGTTCAAAATATAATAGTATTAAATGTAAAATTACAGGGCAGTTTAAAGTATAACAGTATTAAATGTAAAATTACAAGGCAGTTCAAAGTATAATAGTATTAAATGTAAAATTACAAGGGCAGTTCAAAGTATAGTAGTATTAAATGTAAAATTACAAGGCAGTTCAAAGTATAAATGTAAAATTGCAAGGGCAGTTCAAAGTATAATAGTATTGCATGTAAAATTACAAGGGCACTCAAAGTATCTTATTCAATATAAAATTACAAGGCAGTTCAAAGTATAATAGTATTGCATGTAAAATTACAAGGGCACTCAAAGTATCTTATTCAATATAAAATTACAAGGCAGTTCAAAGTATAATAGTATTAAATGTAAAATTACACGGGCAGTTCAAAGTATAATAGTATCCAATATAAAATAACAATATAAGTTTAAAGCATAATAGTATTAAAAATAAAATTACAAGACAGCTCAAAGTATAAAAGTGATAAATCTAGCATTACAAGGCAGCTGAAAGTATAATAGTGATAAATGTAAAATTACAAGGCAGCTCAAAGTATAACAGTGATAAATGTAAAATTACAAGGAAGCTGAAAGTATAACAGTGATAAATGTACAATTACAAGGCAGCTCAAAGTATAACAGTGATAAATGTAAAATTGCATGGCAGTTCAAAGTAATAGTCCAGTCCAGTCCAGTCATCCCTTGGTCGGGACGACCGTTGGGGTACCCGCATGGACGCTGCAAGTGAACCGCCAAATGGTTCTGTCCTGGGCTGCTTTCAGGAGGTTTGGTACAGTGAGGCCGGTCCACTCCTTGATGTTGGATATCCAGCTATTGCGTGGTCGTCCCTGCCTCTTGCTCCTTCCACCATTCCCTGCAGGACTGTCTTTGACAGGCTGTTATGCCTTGTTGTGTGGCCAAACCATTTCAGTTTCCTCCGTTTGACTGTATCTAGCAATGGTTCTTGTTTTGCCAGCCAGTGCCTCGATCTGCTGCCAGACGTAGCCATTGGTTTTATGGTCTCTGTAGGTGATGTTCAGGATCCGCCTGAGGCACTTCATCTCAAAGGCTCGAATGCGACGTTCTAATCGGCAGTAAGTGTCCATGCTTCACAGCTGTACAAGGCAATGGATGTGACGAGTGCCTTGTAGAGTCTGACCTTAGTGTGGGTTTGATGTTTTTGGTTTCTCCACACTTTCTCCAGCTTAGTCATGGAAGAGAGTGCCACAGCAAGTCTGATCTTCACCTCTTGTGTGTTCGTACCTTCTTTGGTGATGACTGCTCCAGGTACTTGAAAGTTTCCACCTCCTCTAGTGTCTCGCCACCATCTTGATGCTGGTGGGAGTGGTTGGTGTAGTACTGTTCACTAGGATCTTGCTCTTTTCCGTGCTGATCTCCATACGTGGGCATGGCTGATGTTTCCAGTCTGGTGGTGAGATCCTGGAGTTCTTCTTCACTGCGGCCATGAGATCAATATCGTCTGCGAATCGAAGATTGCAGACTGGCCTTCCTCCTATTGTGATTGTGGTCTTGAAGTCAAGGAGGCCTCCTGCATGATGTTCTCCAGGAACACGTTGAAAGAACGGGGGATAGCGGGCAGCCTTGTCGAACTCCAACTGAAGTCCGGAAGAACTCCCGATTTCTCACCCATGAGGACTGCACTGTGGGAGCTGTCATACAGCGCCTGGATGACTTGAATCAGGTCCTCGTCGAAGTTATAGTCTCTCATGACTTGCCACAGAGCTTCTTGCCACACTCGGTCGAAGGCCTTCTTGAAGTCAATGAAGTTGTTGTAGAGCGTAGTTGATGTTGGAGATGCTTCTCTATGAGCATTCTGATGTTGAAGATCTGCTCGACAGTGCTTCGACCTGGTCTGATCCTGCCTGTTCTTCTGATAGGATTTCTTCTGCTTGTGGTTTCAGTCTGTTCAAGGCAATGCGTAGCATAACTTTGCTTGGATGGCTTATCAGACTGATTGTTCTGTAATTTTGGCACTTCTTCAGGTTTCCTTCTTTGGAAGTGGAACTATGATGGATTGGGTCCACTGTTCAGGCCACTCTTTGCTGGTCCAGATGCGTTGGCAGATGATTGTTAATGCCTTGATCATCTCTGGGCCTCCGTTCTTGATGAGCTCAGCCGGGATGTTGTCAATCCCTGGTGACTTGCCTCCTTTCAAGGATCTTCTGCTTCTTCTACCTCTTCCTCCAGCACCTGTGTGCTTTCGGGATCTGATGGTCTGGGATCTTGCTCGTGAAGTTTGTTCGGATCAGCCTTCAGCTTGTAGTTGTACAGGTCGCTGCAAAAATTCTGTCCATTCTTCATGATAGTGGCGCTCTCTGTAAGGACTGACCCTCTTTGTCTTCAATAACGGAGGTCTTTGGTGCTGGGACTTGGTTAGTACCTTGATGGTCTGGTACGCCTCCTTGCTGTCTCCTTTCGCCATTGCCTTCTCAACCTTGGAGCATTGTTCTGACATCCAGTTCCCCATGGCCTCGGTCATCTTCTTCTTGATTGACCTGTTGACTGTTCTATACTCTTCGGCCTTTTCTGGGTTTTTGTTCTTCTCTGGCTTTAGCTCCCTACGTTGATCGCACAGGTCCAGGATATCGTTGGTAACCCACGGTTGGTTCTTTTTCCTTTCTTTCCCAAGGATCTCCAGCGCTGTCTCCTGAATGGTCTTGCTGAAGGTCTCAGTGAGGTTGTTGATGTCATCTTGGAGGAAATTCAATGCTGCAAATCTGCCCCCTATCTCAGCTTTAAAGATTTCAACGAAATTTGGGGTCCTTTAGCTTTTTCTTGTGGGGGTATAGGTGTTGGCGACAGTAAGATTGTGGCTGCTTGCGAATTCCAAAAGTCTGAGACCTCTGTCGTTGGTTTCGTCCACGCCAAAACGACCTATTGTCCCTGGCCATTGGTCATAAGCGTCAGGTCCGATCTTGGCATTCCAGTTGCCCTGGATCACGAGAAAGTCCTTCTTTGGAGTTGATTTGATGGCGCTCTCCAAATCCTCGTAGAAACACTCGATTGCTTCATCATCGCAGTCTGATGTTGGTGCATAGATTTGTATGATGGTCATGTTGTGTTGTTTTGCTGCGACACGCATGGAGATCAGTCTACTCTGTAATAGTATTCAATGTAAACCCACATTGCAGTCCGAAGCATACCTAGAATTGTTACCTGAATGGTTTTTGTTGATGGTAGCTTACTGGCAGTTTCTTTATGTATCCAAGGGGTTTCAACAAGGTGAGGTATGCAGTTCTGTGTTATTTCCACTTTCAAGTAATCAATCAAATAATGGTTATGTATCCTAGGGGTTTCAAACAAGGTGAGTAGGTCTATAATTGAGTAAAGTTGAGGCTGTTAACCAATGCAAAAATCTAGGTTTCATTATGTTCAAGAGGTCTGTTTTTCTCCGTGTGATCATGGATATGGCTATCATAGCAAAGGAGTGTTATTGATATCTGGGGACTGCTATAATCTCTTGGTAATCAGTCTCCTGGAATGTTTCTTCACATATTTCATTTCTATGACCAACTCATGTTAACCCATAAAACTTAACAGCTACTTATTCTATTATCAAACACATTCATTTATTTACTGTTCAAAGAATTTGAATATCAGTATTGCAAATTCAAATGCAGTCATGAGCAAAGTAATCAGTAGATTTTCACTGTTAGTTACGGCTGATCCCAGCAAGGATGTGGGAAGACTGTACACCACAAAATATATATAAAAGGCTGCACCGGTTATAGCATAACAACAAGAATAACTGGGTCGTAGCGTGTTTTTTCTTGAATCGTACTGGATTTGACTTTTTTTTTAACATAGGGGAGTTGCTGATGCCAAGAGTTTGTTTTAGCAGAGTTGAAACAGGATAGTGTGTAGCGGATTAGCTAGTTCATAGTTCAAGTAAAACAATGCATACAAAAAACAAAGGCCATTATAAATTGCACCTTTGCTAAGGCCCATGTTAGGGAATACTTTATGGGAATGTGACTTGGCTTTTCACAATATGAAATCATGCAAATAGTCCTAATGACTATATATATTCTCCCTGTTCTTTCTGCACAAGTATGGATGAATTAGCAATGTACCTTATCTTTATTTGCCAAATATATGAGATTCTTAGTCAACAATGTATACCTGAAAGTTTTAAACACAGCCATCTCTTCAGATTAGCATTGTTGCTCATAAAATGCAGACATCTCTTTGAAGTGTTGCACACTAATTGAAAGTGTACTAGGGAGAAATTGGCTGCTGTAAATGAAATGAATAGATGTAGGTTTTGTTTTTGTATCAGCAGCCTTGAAACAGTAGTTAGTGCTTTAGGTTATGGACTGGAAAGTCGCAGACCAAGGGATTTCAAGGGATTTTTCGGACTCTGGCTGCCTCCTACCCAGAGTCGGTTGTGTATGGGCTCGTTAGGAAGACTGGGACCTCACAGTCGGCCATCATTCACATGGCATATGCTATTTTGACAGTGTTGATTCATTACCTCACCAACACTGCAGGTGTCTGTATCTCTCGAGCCTGATTGACACCAAGAAATATGATGATAGGAGGTTTAGAGTAAAATCCTGTCAGGTAGTCTCAAAGCAAATACAGTTCCATAGCAGCATCAGTACATCATCGTCATTGTCACGATCATCATGCAATAAAAGAAACTTGCTTCTGATTCGTTGCCTCTGGCCTGGTGGTGACCTTAACTTCTGGATTCCTTATACACTTCTGTTCATGTGGCGAGTTTGTGTCAAAGCCTTCGGGGTTGGGGGTTCATGGGGGAATGTCATTGAACTGACCTTGTTGTCGGCTACTGAATTTGGTTCCATGACTGAGCTTTTACTGCTGTCAGTAGTAGTCTTAGTAGGTAGTGTCCTGTGTATATCAGCTCAGAACATACACCACTGAACACTACCATGGTGACCCAGCAGCAGTGCAGGACCCCTCTGGCTTGTGTCCCCACGGAGCCTAACACTGATAGGATACCTGCAGACTTCCACGAGGCCGCACACAACACACACACAACATACACACACGCGCGAGCACGCACGCACGCACGCACTCACGCACACACACACACACACACACACACACGAGGGGTGTTTTTTTGTATGTGCATAGTACTTTAAGCTGCATTTGTTTGTTTGTGGATCTTTTGATATCACAGATAAGATGCTCTAAAGCATTACAGTTTAAAGCAAAAGTGTTCTTTAAAAATAGAATAGTGCAGATAATTCTTTGTGTGTATGAATACTTGTCTTTTCTGTCTAACCGGCATCCTTCATTGGCACCACCACTGAGGTCAGTGGACTGGGAGGACTACAGGAAATTGTGGAACTCTGCAGAGACAGAGAAGGATGAGGAATCCGAATGGCATTGCGTGGAGCTCCTACCGTAGACATCTGCAAAAGAAACAGTGACAGACGATATGGCCTAAGACATATTTGTGATGCTCTCCCACGGAATGAGCCGTAGTGCACCTGAACCACTTTTCCACTAGAGGCGATTTTTTCTGCCCGTGGGGGTCAGGCTGTTGATTTTGATATTTTGATTCTTTGTTCAACCATAGGCTTTCTTTTGCTTTGTGCTGAAACATCCAGACGTTCTTCTATTGCCTTTTGCTTAAAAAACGAGTTCAAAACAGTTAACACTTTTTATAGGTATGAATGCACCATTAAAAAGGCACACAATATTGTTCTAAGGTAAAAACCTATTATCGTTTTCTATTTTCAACATGATATACCACTGTAGATACACACAAGTGTGAGTGTGTGTGTATGTGTGTTGTGTGTGTGTGTGTGTGTGTGTGTGTGTGTTGTTGTGTGTGTGTGTGTGTTGTGTGTGTGTGTGTGCGTGTGTGTGTTGTTGTTATTTGCTTTAACGTCCTTCCACTGTGTGTGTGTTTGTGTGTGTGTGTGTGTGTATGTGTGTGCATGTTTGTGTGATAATGAATACATGGTTTATGTACCACAGTAGACTACTGCAAAAGCCTGCCATGAATCTTTGAGGGAGGGAGACACACACACAAACGCATGCACGCACGCACCTACGCAGGCAGGCAGGCAAACAGACAGACAAACAGAGGGAGAGATACAAATATGAAGAGGGAGAGAGACACACCAAGAAAGACAAAAAAAGATAAAGAGGGTATGAGAGTGATGTGGGGTGGGGGTGGGGATGCGTGCATGTGTGTGTGTGTGTGTGTGAATCAGAACCTGTCGTGAAGTAAATCATTTTCCAAAAGAAGAGAGAGATAGAGACAGAGACAGAGAGACAGAGAAGTGTGTGTGTGTGTGTGTGTGTGTGTGTGTGTGTGTGTGTGTGTGTGTGTGTTTGTGTGTATGTGTGTGTGTTACAACAAGAACCTAACATGTAATAAATCATTTGCCGATGAGAGAGAGAGGAGAGAGAGAGAGAGAGAGAGAAATATGTGAGTGTTAGTGTGTTTGTGTGTGATACCAACAAGAACTGAGCATATAATAAATCATTTACCTGAGCTGAGAGAGAGGGGGGGGGGGGGGAGGAGAGAGAGAGAGAGAGAGAGAGAGAGAGAGAGAGAGAGAGAGAGAGATGAGAGAGAGAGAGAGAGAGAGAGATTGTGGTTGTGCTTTACAAGCTGTAGAGCAAGGTTCAATATTGGCAAATGGCTAACACCATCTATATCATTGACATGGATACCCCAGCAATTGCAATGCTTTGTTACCAAGCTGCACAGTACTACTGCCAAAGAACAGACGGTCCTGAAGCTGTGCTATGTAACGATTATACTGGCTACACTCAGCCAGGGTAGAAACAGATATTATGGTGGAGTGTGTGACATTGTCGCACAGCACGTGCTTTTGTCTCTGCCGTTTTTCTTCTATTAATAGGGGTCTACATTTCCTTCTGCGTGTTGGCCAACCTAACACACTCTTCAGCTTTCATGTTTCTTCATTCCTGTTCAACATACTAATACACACATTCTTCAGACTGCACATCACAGGCAAATTCTAGCACAATATCAACTGATTTGCGCAGAAGAAAGTCAGCACCATCTGATCTGTGTAACACACGTTTGCTGTCAAGCTTGTTCCTGTGTTTACTTTGCAGATAATTATGCAGAGAACTATCTACTAGCATCATGACATATTTTGTTCACCATGTTTGCGTGAAACCTAGTGATTACACTGTCTACAGTAAGTTCAGGCTTTATGTGAGGTGCTGCAGATCTACTTTACCTTGAACATCAGTAATCAGCTTGATAGGCTTCTTCAACACCACACTCACTGTCAGAGCCACTGTGGTCCATGTGTGCAGGTGTGGCAGAGTGTTGATCAACAACAACATCCTGCGTGCTCTGCAACGTGTCCAACACAGGCAGTCTGTTTACATCAGGATTTGTGTCACCCTGTTTCCAAACCTATCTTGACCATCATTGCTGTTGTCATTGCTATTGTTGTTATCGTTCTTTCTTCTGCTTTTCTTCCTGCTGGCTGCACTGTATCTGGCTGAAAGGCTTCTATCTTACACAAAGTTAGCCATGTTTGTTGATATTTCATTTGCTGGCTCTAGTCTCAACACAAACATACTGACGTCCCCCTGTCCAATGATTTTCCAGATAAGGTTTTCTGGCAAAAGGGTAGTTAGCGTCCTTTCAACAGTTGCTGGGAGTCACGTAACTGGCATTTGAAGTTAAATTCATCAGGTTCACGCAGTACAAGTCGATGGCATGAGTCATCTCATTGCCTCTGTGTGTGTGGGGGGGAGGAGAGAGGAGAGAGAGAGAGAGAGGAGAGAAGAGAAAAACCCAGACAGACAGACAGTCAGACAGACTCGAGAGAGCAAAAGAATACACAGACAAACAGACAGAGAAAGAGGGTGAGAAAAACACCAGACAGACAGACAGCTCTTCAAGAGCAAACTAAAGACAGCAAAAGTCTCACTCAATGTTGATTATTGCTGTCCCTACCACACCAGGGTTCTGTGGAGTGCAAACACAGGGTCATACAGCTGCAGCTTCTGTCCACAGGAACAGGTAAAGCCAAAGTACTTCACTATCGTCTGAGTGTATTTCGTAGTCTGGCAACAGAAGGGTCTTGTGTGGGCGATTGTTATCTGTCTCTCAAGCCTGTCTGCTTGTCCGCTGATTCTTGTGCTGCTCCTTTCTTCATTTCCTCATGTGAACACCTGCTTGTATATTTTGCCACAATCCCTTGACCAAATGTATGTCTGATGGAACACGTTGAGGCGTTGGAAGACAATGTACCCAGGCTGTTTGGTGTTGGGCGATCTGTCTATCTGTCTCTCAGTCAGCCTGTCTGCTTGTCGCCTGTTCTGTGTGCTGTCTCCCTTTCTTCCATTTTCTCTCATGTGAAAAATCTCTGCTTGTTTATATTTTGTCCAGCAATCCTCTGACCAAAATGGTTGTCTGAGGAACACGTGAGAGGCGTTTGGAAGACATTGTACTCCAGGCTGGTTTATGTTTTGCCTTTTGCAGCAACAGCACCACGTTAAGGCCTGGTTCCAATATCTAATGTTATGCTCTTCTGTTCTGCTTCCTGTTTCAGCCTGCATCTTCATCCCACAGTATTGGGTTAGCTGGTGTTGGGGTAGTCACAGAGTTATGAGTCGTACTTTTTTCTTGTATTGTTTGATATTTTACAGTTAGTGCTGGCAGTGCAAAAATAAGTTTGGAGATTTTTCTATTGGGGAAGGGTGATTATGTGCTATTTGGATTTATTTTGACTAATTGTGCTGTGGTTAAGGGTGCATGAGTTGCTGAATTTTGTCTTCTATCTCTTGTATCTATATATTATATATTTATATATTAATATTTATTTATTATACGTGTTATTTATATATTTTTTTATATTTTATTTATATTATTCACTTCACTAACTTGCACTCACTCACTCACTCATCCCTTGGTCGGTCTGGCTCAGCTTTTGTGGTTGACCGCTTGGTACTGCTGCAAGTGTGACCGACCATTAGTGTTACTTTGTTTCGGCTGGTTTTTGCTTTTTCAGGAGGTTTGTGGAACAGTGAGTGATGAGGGGGGGTCTTGTTCCTTGTAGCTCTTTCTTCATTGATTTTTTTTTTGATTGTTCTTGATATTCTCATGCTAGATTGCGTGGTCGTACTCCTGCACTCCTTTGTGCTCCCTTCACACTATTCCCTGCAGACCTTGTCTTTGACAGGCTGTTATGCCTTGTTGTGTGGCCGCGCAAACCATTTTCATGTTCCTTCCGTTTGACTACTTGTATCTTGCAATGTTTCTTAGTTTTTGCCGCAGCCACAGTGCCTCGATCTGCTGCCAGAGCGTTGTAGCATGGGGTTTAATTGTGTTTTTGTTTTTTTGTGTCTTATCTGTATGGTTTTGTTTATGTTTCAGGATATTAGCCTGTGGTCACTTTAATTCTGTAAAAGGCTTATCGGAATGCGGGGTGAGGTTCTTTATTATCGCGTACAGTAAGTGTCCTATTGCTTTTCACATAGCTGTACTAAGGCAATGGTATGCTGTACAGTAGTGGTAGTTTTCCTTGTAGAGTTTTTTTTTTTTTTTCTGATCCTTAGTGTTGGGTTCTGTTTGTTTTTGTGGTTTTCTCAACACTTTCGCCAGCTTATTATGAAGAGAGTGTCCTACAGTGTAGAAAGTTCTTTGATTCTTTTTGCCCTCTTATTTGTTGTGTTCTGTACCTTTCTTTGGGTGTTGTCTGTCCATATGTGTTACTTGATATATGCGTTATTTCACACCTCTCTTGTGTCTCGCCATTTCATCTTGGATGCTCATTTGGTGGTTATTTGTTGCTGGGTTTCGGTTGTGGATTATTGCTCTTTTTTCCTAGCTGATCTGCCTTTTTACTTTCGTGTTGGTCCTCATTTGGTCTGATGTTTCCGTTCTGTTGTGTGTGAGATTCATGGATTTCTTCTTCACTGCGGCCGATGAGTTCATTATCTGTGTCTTTTTGCGAATCGATACTTTGTATTCTTTTGCAGGACTGGCTTCCTCCATATTGTTGGATTGTGGTATTGATGTCTAGGAGGGCTCCTTGCATGCTACTTGGTTCTCCAATGGAAACCGTTGAAAAAGGAATCGGTGGATTAGCGGGCAGCCTTGTCGTTAGACTCAAATGAAGGTCCGGATAGAATACTCGTCCCCGATTTTTCTTCTCACGCCATTGAGGAATGTCCACTGTGGGTGTGTCATACTGCGGCCTGGATGACTTTGAATCAGGTACCTCGTCGAAGTTATTATGTACTCTTATTGTATACTGATTGCGTCATCAGTAGTTCTAGCCTGTTTACGCTATCCTCTTATTTTCTTGGTCGTAAGGCATTCTTATTTATAGTTCAATTGAATGTTGTTAGAAGCTGTAGTTTGATGGTTGGGATGCTTCTCTATGAGGCAATTTTAATGTATGTTTGAAAGATCTGTTCGACTGTGTGCTTTCTGACCTGGTCTGTATCCTGGCCTGTGTCTTCTATAGGTGATTTCTAACTTGTCTGCTTTTGTGGTTTCGCATGTCTGTTCAAGGGCTTCAATGTCTGTTTTTAGTCATAACCGTTTTGTCTTTGGTATGTGTCTTATCAGTATCTGTTTTGTTCTTGTTATAGTTGTTTTGAAGATTATTATTTTCTGGATTGTCCCCTTCTTTTTTTTTGTGATACTATATGTGGTTAATTTTGGATTGGGTATCACTGGTCTGTACATCCACTCTTTGTCTTGGTTCCCAGATTGGTTGGATTGATGTTTTTTTTTTGTTTAAGTGCCTTTAATTCTATTTATTGGGCCTTCCGTTCTTTTGAGCGTCAGCAGGTGTCTGTTTTGTCAAAGCACTGGTGACTTTCGTCGCACTTGCAAGGTTCGGTGACTGACTTTTCTTCTTAGCCTCTTTCCTTACAGCACCTGTGTTGCATTGTTTCTTTGGATTTATGATGTGTTCTTGGGTTGTGTATCTTGTTGTCTCAGTGATAGTTTTGTTCGGAGGAGACTTCATTGCATTGTTATTAGTCAGGTCGCTGCAATAGTTCTGTCTATCTCTTCATTGGAGTTAGTGGTCGTTGCTTTCCTTCTTTCTTTTGTTAACGTTTGGGGTTTATGGGGCGTACTTTTACCCCTCTTTGTCTTCAATCAACCCGGATGGTCTTTGTGATGCTGGGTACTTGGTTAGTAACTTGATTTGGTCTGGACGCCTTCCTTGTGTCCTTTCGCCATTGCTTCTTCAACTTTGGATTGCATTGTTTTCTACATCCATGTTCTCCCCTATGGTCCTCCAGTCATACTTTTCTTCTTGATTGACCTGTTGACTGTTCTTTACTCTTCGCGGCTCGTTTTTGGTTTTTTGTTTTTCTTTGGCTTT
The DNA here is from genome assembly GCA_028751875.1 of Rapana venosa. NCBI lineage: Eukaryota > Metazoa > Mollusca > Gastropoda > Neogastropoda > Muricidae > Rapana > Rapana venosa. The sequence goes on along the minus strand of CM054160.1, from coordinate 4,309,445 downwards.
AGGCTCGCGCGCTACGTTGTATTCGCACTAACAGGGTCGCCTATAGTTTAGTGTTTATTTCGTTGTGTTTAACCCAACGGTTGGTTCGTTTTTTTCCTTTCTTTCCCATGGTTCTTACAGCACGCTGTCTCCTGATAATGGTTTCTTACTGATTAGGTATACAGTGAGGTTGTTGGATGGTCATCTTGGAGAAATTTCAATGTGCAATCTGCCCCCATATTCTCAGCTTTGATTTAATGTATTTCATGCGTACTTCTGGTGTGTCCTTCAGATTTTCATGTTTGGAACGCTCAAACGGGGATGTTATCTTCTGGTTATTTTGGTGGATTCAGGCTTGATCTGTAGGGTCATGTGTATTCCATGTCTGTGGTCGCTCTGCCAATTTTCAAGCGCGGATCAGGGGAAGGTTCTTGTGTCTCTTGGGCTTGTTTTTGTTGCTTCATGATTCTTTAATTTCGGTTTTTAGGTGGGTTAGCTTAAGTTTTCGTAGGTACAGTCGTTGGTGGGATGTGTCTTTTCTTATTTGGTTTATGCTTGTGTTACACGCTAAGTGTTCTTCTTGATTGTTCTTGTTGGGGTTATAGGGTGTTGGCGACAGTTAAAGATTGTGGCTGCTTGCGAATTCCAAATCTTTGAGACCTTTTATTCAGTTAGGTTTCGTCGACCACGACTACAAACTGGCCTTTATTGTAACTAGGGCCATTTTTGGTCATAAGGTTCAGGATGTCTGAATTTCGTTGGCATTTCAGTTTTCCATGGATCACGAGAAGTCCTTACTTGGATGTTGATTTGATGGCGCTCTACATAATCCTCGTAGATTAACAAGGTCAGATTTGCTTTTAGGAATTCATCGTAGTCTGATGTTGTAGTCGCATAGACTTGATGTTTATGATTGTGTCATTGTTTGGGTTTTGCTGCCGACAAGCATGGAATGACATGTCTAGCTTGAGATTGGGGTGACAGATGATGACTCTGTTAGTCCTCTTTCTTGTTGACAAGAATTACTACTCAGTGTTGGTGTTTGTAGTCGTAGCTCACTATATACAATTAGTTTGTAGATCTCTGTGGTTGTGTCGCGAAGCCGACACAAACGGTCTTCGGCCAGTGGTCCAAGTATTGTACCATTCGTATTCTTCGTAGGTTTCATTTGGGTTAGTTCTTGGACCCTTCCCCAGCGTGCAGATTGTACGGGGATGTTTCCATGTACCAATGATGGTCCTTCTCAGCCTGGAGTTTGGATCGCTTTGTTTGCGTACAGTCGCATATTTTCCACCTCCATCCTTGAGAACGTCTCATGGAAGGCGCGCGGTTGTTGGTATTCCGGGCCTCAACCGTTCCGCATGTCTTTTCTTGCATTACTGTCCGATGATGGTTATTTGCTGTGGGCGTGTATTGCTTGGCGGCGCGCCCAGATTCCTCTGCCAAGCTGCAGATTTGCCAATAGCTGGGATTTTGGGTCGGGTTATCTCCCCACTGGAGACAGGTAGTACTGGGCTACAGGTTACCCAGTGGAGTCAGAGAACACCTAGACTCTGATATACATATACATATAGTATAGTAAATAGTATCTTCTATTATATACGCGTTACTTTTATTGTAGTTTCTTCGTCGTTTTTCACTTGAGTTTAACTAAATACACATTCCACATGTTCCTAATTACACTCATTTATCCAGACACTTTCAACACGCTTTTTTCATTGACAGGTTTAAGTGTTTTATTTTGGAATTTACAATAGGTTAAATCAACATGGATCGTCTTGTGTTTTTTTGTATATGATGTTTTGATTTCTCTAGTTGAAGCATTAAAGTATTCCCGAATCTGAGTCTTGAACAATAGGCTGCTGCTACGCTAAAATCTTTCATTTTGGGGTCTGACGTACTTTGCATTGGGTGATTCTCAGATTTTATTTAGCATACTTGTATAAGCACTTGGTGGGACGGGATAGCTCAGTGGTAGGTAGCACTCGCTGTCTCAAGGCCATTGTTAAGGCAGCGTGCGAGCGTGGTTACCACTTTGGATGGGTGGCTAGCGTTTGTGCGCCTTGGCTCAGTTAAAAGTTCCAGTTCACAGCTGTATATGGGTACCTGCATCTTTAGGGTCAGTGGAGGTAAGAAGCAGCGAGGGAGAGGAGATGGGCGCCGCCCTCATGTAGATATGCTGCCCTAGATGATAGTGAGGTCACGACCGCCTCGCTCTCCCCTTCTGACCGTATTAGGTTATGGGACACTTGTAACTTTACATTTTTTTATCACAGCACTTTTGGTGTCTTTCACGAAAGTTCTTTAAGTAGCAGTCCCAGTGGTGTCCATGGTGCCTCTTAGTGAGTTGACTTGAAGGCACCAGTGATGATCATGATGCATGGTTCTGAAATGGACAACTTTGTCATAGGTGGATGTTGACAACATCGCCATTTGCAAATATCCTGTACTCAAGAGAGAGGTTTTATAGTCCTAGTACTGTTTCGCCTGAATGTTGGATATGCCTCTCCCAGGATGTTCCAGACAATTGTTTCTTGTGGGGCTCTTTGCAGTCTGGCAATGTCTGTTTGCATTTTTCGAACTGCTCTTCCTGGTCATTACTGGGTATCAAAGCTTAAACCTAAGGATAGACTGGTGTTTTGTCCTGGGGTAGGCTCTGTGGGTGTTTGTTTGTGTGTGTGGTCAAAGTCAAGTCCCAATTCAACTTTTATTTTCAGATGGTACAGTGAATAAAAAAAGGTCCCAAGAGTGCATTTGCTTTTTTTTTATCAAGCCATCTATCTATAAGAAAAAAAGAGAGAAAAACTGATAATATGTATGCATACATGTAGAATAAATAAGCCTATATCAATTATAATTACCCATACAAATCAAACAGAAAAGACAATAGCGTTATGCAATTACATGGTAATTAAGTAAACAAACACGATAAAAGAACCTGAACAATATGTAAACGCTATACTACTCAAATTAAATAATGAAATTCTTGATAAAGATATATCCATCAAATACCAAACAAACAAGCTACAAAGAATAATACCAACTCAACATAGACAGAAGATAGACCAAAACAACATGTTTAAAAAAAAGACGCACACAATGATTCCCTCACCCCTCCTCCTTCCGCACACAACATTTACACACAAGAATCCTTACCTTAATACCATTGCAAATACACTGAATTAATAACAATACAAAAAAGATAAACCAATCAAGAACAACCCACCAACAAGCAAATAAAACGAAAGTAAATATGTTACACAACTACTAAGACAGCAGACTAGTAAACTAACCTTATGCCAAGAAATAACTAACCAAAACATATATGAGAACAAAATTAGAATAGAAAAAGACGAGAACAAAAGATGTTCCAAATACCCCCTCCCCTCTCCTCCAAAGAATACCACCCTAAACCCGCAAAACAAACAATAAAGCTAACATAAAACTTTGAAATCCACACGCTGCACCACTAAACATTTTAAAAATACAACAAACAAAGATGGATATAAACCGAGGATATAACCAAGCAGGACATTGGATTCAGAGCAAAAAAGTATAACAAAGATATACATCCCTCCCTTTCCCTGTGTTCTATATACCTCGCATTGTATTATGTGCTTTTTTTTTTTGTATTTTAGACAGCACAAACTTTAATTCTTCCTATCAAAGAATAAGTTCATGCCAATATTAAACACTCACCCTAGCAATACAGAGATACATGCAAGCAATAACCTATTTAGGTCATTAATACAATGAAAATGAAAATAACAGCGACAGAAGTATAATTAAAACGTCAGAATTTTTTTAGTGTAACACAAAAATGTAAAAAGCCCTAACATCTCATGTGCTTTCATCAGACCCGTGACCTTGGCACGGGTCGGTGGAGGGACGACACGATATGACGATGCCGTGGTAAGCCTCCACCATCCTATCTCGCGGTCCTCAGCTCTACGCAGTTGGTGCCGAGTCCTTTCATCTGGTCTCATGTCTCTGTTGTTGTCCATCCATGTCTTGTTATGTTTTCCCTTCTTTATGCCGCACCTTCGAGTGTTCACTGCAGTGCTGTTTTTGGGCAGAGGTTGTGGCGGGTTACGTGGCAGATACCATGTCAGTCTTTTTCTTCTTGCAGATGGTGAGAGAGGAGGTTCATGTGGATCCTGCCAGGCCGTTTATTTGACTCTTGACAAATCATTGGTCTTTCGCGCTTCTTCAGATATGCGCAGTAGTTTACTTCTATGGCATTTTGTTTCAAATGCAATGGATTCGTTTTGCTGTGTTTCAGCAGTCAACTGTCAGGTTTCACTTCCGATACAGCAGGATAGTCTGATTAGGGCTTTTGTAGAGCTGTTAGGTTTGGATTGGGAAACTGATTCTCTTTTATTTACAATATGGTGGTGAGTTTGTTTCATGGAAGATGTTGCACATGGCTATTATGATCCTGTGTTTCTGTCTCGCGATCGCGCGTCCTTTGTGTGTGTGCGCCAAGTGTATTTAAAGAAGGTCTGACCTCATCTAGTTGTGGCCGTTAATGTAAATTTTTAGGCAGGTGGCGTTGCTCGTACTGGTATCAAGTACTTTTAACTTTTCTCTGAGCTCACATCACATCCAATATGCTACAGCTCTGTTATCATGTCTGGTCGTAAGATCTTGCAGCCTCTGTGTTACGTTCCGGTCCCTTGAGGTCAATGTCATCGGCAAACCGCAGTATGTTGAGGGTCTGCGCCTCAATGGAGATGTAGAGGGAAGTCATGGAGGGTCTCTATCATTATGTTTTTCCAAGTAAATCAGATTAAACAGGAGGGGATAACAAGGCATCCTTGTCGGACCACTACTGTCGGTTTTTTGATGTGTCTCCGACTGGATTGTTCAGAAGAGGAATGCACTGCTTGCGGTGTTGTATAGTGCTTGAATGCGTTTGCACTAGTCCTTCTTCAATGTCATAGAAAATTCTTGAGGACCTGCATAGGCCGTGTGCCATACTCTGTCGAAAGTCTTCTTGAAGTCGTGTGTGTGAAGTTGGGAACAGGTCGCGCGCTCTCTGATGCTGAGATGTTTTTAATCAGGATGTGGGCAGTTAATAAATCTGTTCGATTGTGACTCCTGCCTGCCTTGAACTCAGCTTGTTTCCTCTGCAAGGTGTTCTTCTGGCCTGCATTCTTTAGTCGTTTACTATAAAATAACTTTGTGCATGATCTTTGCCCCAAACAACAAGATAGTGTAATAAAGCCAACACGATCACGCCATTTAGGCAACACACATCACACTATACACGTACAGACGGCACGCGCGCGCACACACACACTCACACACACACAAACACACACACACACATCACACACACAGACACACACACACACACACACACAACCAGATTAAAAACTGTTGGTACGATATCATTTAAACCCATTTGTAGTTCCATTGCTTGCACATGTACTCTTTATGATTATGAAAAATTGTGTATATTACTGATTTAATTACAGGAATAAAACGTCCGTGGACTTTTTAATCTCTCTCTTACGTTTACATGTACCTGTTCTGAACTTTGATTTATATAATATCTTTTTAGATGTGTTTCTCTATTACCACGAATTTTTGCTTTAATACGCATTTCAAATTTTGGGGGAGTTTGATTTTCATTGTGTCAACTGTCTGTATACAAGAGGCTTGATTTTATAGGTTTTTTCTGGGTCTTGGAAATGTTTGGAAAAAGGTTGTGTCTATGTTGGTAAACTGTTAAAATTGGGTAATCTTCGAGGTGCATTTTGATTAACAACTTTTGCATAAACAAAGCTGTATTGTTTGTTTTTAAATAAAGAGTCGATCTCGAAATGTCAAGGACATTTAGTTTGCTTATAATCCTTAATTGTCAGGGTGTCTTGTTTTTAACGCAATATCAAGGTTTTTACTGCTCTCTTTTATATAAACGATGAGAATGAATTTCTAGTTTGTTCACACTGTGTTATCCCAGAAATAGTTGACGAATAGTCAATGAGTTGGTAGAAATGTGTCCCAAAAATTGTTTTCGAGAAATGATTATTAGAAAGTGTTTGAAATTTTGGCATAATTAGAATAGCATGCGTGCTAGGCGTTTGCACTGTGTGATTACATGATCAGTCAAAGTCTCATTTCTTTTGTCAACGCTTATACACCTAACATTTTAGATGAGAGCAAATTTCTGCAACTATTGTCCGTTGAAACCTATCGTTCATTTTTTGCCTTTTCTGTCTTGTATGATACGTAGCTTACACTTTGTTTTTTGCTGCTTTAAGGACATGTGGTGTATTGGGAGTCCAATATAATCAACCCTGTACAATTTACATGTATTGATAGTTTGCGAGTTCTAATCTGCATGAGTCTGATATACTCTTCAAAGGAGTGGTTTTCATAAGCAACATTTCACAGCCACATTTTAATAAAACAGGGTAAAACCATTTACATGGACTGAAAACAGAGTGGTCCATTATCTGAGCTTGTGGCTGTCACTTAACCATATCTAATGGGTAGTAGTTCTGGTTTTGATTATTTACCAGTTACAGGCTGCTTCTACATATTAGGAAGAAAATTTTCTACGTAGGGGACTAACTTCAGGTGCAATTTATAAATTTCTAATTTGCGCGAAATATAATCTAGAAGAATTGTTGATTTCACATCAAATCTGTTTTTCCAAGCGACGCAAAGAAAGGAGGCCCAGTAATCTGTATTGTCTAGATTTTATATTGTGTAGGAGACTGTCAGTGAGGAGTTAGAGCATGTGACAGGAATTGGTTTTTTTCGCGAAACCCTGATTAGATCTAGTGCAATAGAATGCTTTTTTATAGAAAGTAAGAATTTAGGGACGTTTGTATGTGTTTTTCAATGCTTTATGATAGTACAGAAAGGAAGTGAAATGGGCCTTTAATTTGAAGGAGTAGATGACAGTCGTCTGATTTTATGGACTGTATAACTTTTGCCTTTTTTAAACTTGTATGGGAAAAGATCACCTTTTCTCATTACACAGTTGTATAGATATGTCAGTGTTTCAACAATTAACAGTCTAACGAGTTTTATAATCCGAGGCATCTTATTGTTAGATCACGTGTTCTAGAATTCGGTTTGCATTTTTTAGATGCTCTCTAATACGTCGCAAGTTTGTCTATGGCTGGATATTAATGGAAAGTTAAGTATGTTTTTGGTTATTATATTGTTACTAGGTATGTGAAGATCATTTTTGCTTCACTTGTCACATGTGTATAACTTTATCGGACTATTTGGAATAAACGCTTTTTATGTTTCTTCAGCTTACATGCCTTTAATGAACTGTCTGCTTTTGGGAAAAATGTTTATTACATAATGTTTTTGATGGCTCTTTCCGCAATAGTCTGGCGATGAGTCAACTAGTGGTAATTAACTATTGTTGAAAGTAATTACGTGAAGAGTCAGGCAGATACAGTCAAGCGTACTACATGGATGATATGTTGCAACAGGAAAAGCAGAGGAGGCCGCCGCCAAAGGGAGAGCAAGGACAGTGTATATGATCACTAAGACTGTCAGTGGCAAATACTGGGGCAATACGAAACACCACTATCCTAGATAATAACAGCCAAATACTTATACAGATGTCGAGAAACTAGATGCAGAGATGGGCGATTGACATTTCGCAGCATGTTCTCAACGTGCTACACCATCTGAAGAGGCAGTGATGTACAAGATTTCCTTGATGCCGATCTCAATGTGAACAGCTCACCACCAAAGAAGGGAAGAGATCTATAGCAGCAATCCTGCTCTGTCTCGCGCAAGATTGGAAAGAAGCTCCCTGGCCTGGACACCTCAACGCGCAAAACTTTTCAAAGCCAGATCAAGAGTTTGCATCTGTAGTTCTACACAGCCACGTCTTTGCAGCTATTATGGAGTGAAACACGCTACCAAGACAGATTGGACGAAGGAGTCTATCGTGAAGATCACAGAAAGAATGGAGCCACTGTGGAACGCATAGTTGTAACAACTGGTGAGAATCACTCTGCTGATCTGTTCCCAGAAGATTTCTGGACAATGATCATCATCTGGACGGATCGTCAGAGGCAGTGGGACCAGAAAAGCTCAGAAGATAGGAACAGGAGGAGTTTTAGACCTGGAAGGGAAGTTGCGGAGACCAGATCTTCGAGCATCCCTGCGTCAACATCATCGAACAGTGCACGGAATTGCAGCAAAAGTACAAGTAAGCTGTATTAAACTTCGTAGATTTTGATAATTTAAAAGCCTTTGAACAGCCATCATAGAGAAAGTGTATGGGCGAATACGCTCCGAGATATGGAATTTCCACAGGAGATTTTATCCAAGTCATTAAGAGATTCCTTCAGCAATTTCACGTGCTAGTGTGAGGAAAAGCATGAACCTAGTTTCAGTGTACAATCCACCGGCGTTCAGACAAGGATGCACCATGTTCAGCACTGACTCTTCAACCGTGACAATTGATTGGGTAATGATGACAAAACACAGTGACAGTCACGGGCATCAGATGGAATCCGCCCTGCATCTCGTCAACTCTTGAAGACTAGATTTTGCCGACGGTCTGGCAATGCTATCTCATCCCACCTTCTCAGTTCAACAGAAAGATCATCCGGTCTCAGTCACTTTCGGCTTCAGCAGTAGGGTCCTAGAAAAATCAGTCAGAAAGAAGACAGAGGTTGATGACACTGAACGTTTCTCAGAAAACCTCAACCCGTCACAGTGAATGGAGGGAAGATTGTTACCAACAAATGATGGGTTTCACGTAAGCTCTGGGAGCACTGTTAGGCATGGACGGCGGAGTCAGGCAGCACGACATCAAGAACCGATTAATCAAGAAGCAGAAATGCTTATAGAAATCTGAATCAATTGTGAATCGTCCTGTACAGCGACCTGAACGCAAAATAAGACTATATCTAGAGCTGTGTACTTTCCACCCTTTTGTATGGTGGAGTGCTGGAGGTTGACTGAGAGTGACCTCGACAAATGTATCAGCACATTACACACGAAGAGATTCATGAAGATTCTTGGCGCATCTTCTGGCCGGAGACCCATCTCCAACCAAGAACGTTTTGCCCGTGGCACCAAGAAATACATGGAGTTAACATCGATCATTGACGATATAGGCGCACGATGTGGGGCTGGATTGGGCAGTATATCTGGCCGTCGGGAACAGGGGAAAGCGCATCGCCCGAACAGCTTCACGTGGACACCCAGAGGGAAATCGAGGACGACCCAAGAAACACTTGGCGTCGGACTGTCTGAAATACAGTGATGAGTAGACTTTTTTTCCTTTTCCAAATCAATACCGTGGGGAATCCATCAGAAGAAGCTAGGACCAGGACAGACAGGAGTTGGAGAACATTTTGTTGCCGACTCTAAGTGCGCAATTAGGGCACAACTTGCATTGATGATTGCTGAATGTATTACTCGCTTTTGATCTGTGTTTTATGGAATTCACTTTTATTCTTTGTGTCTCATAAATTGTTCATTTGTAACATGGGTTTTCAAGGTGTTTCGTTAGTTTATTCAGTTCTATGTCTTTTTGTATTATCCATGGAGGTTTGGTTTTTTTCTTTAACTCCTAGTTTTTTTTAATAAAGGGAGCTATGTTTGTCATACACCTGAGATAATTGTGCTATAACCAAAAATCTGCAGCTTCATTGGGGTTATCTTGATTTGATATACAATCATGTAATGGTGATTTCATAGGTCTGTAAGAGAAAATTTTCATTCAACAGAAGCATTTGTATCTTTGGTAATTATATTGTTGTATGCCCAATCTTTTAGGAATTGTTTATGGGACGTTTTATAGCCAGTACTGCAGGAAGGATTTGTTCGCTGAAGTCCACTTGATGGAAACACATACTGTCTGCTATGTGTTGTTTTGCGTTAATGGATTTAATATGACTATTTATAGTTTCGGAGTTATCTGTTATAGGTGTGGGTTATCAATTAGTTGTTCCAGGACCAAAGCATCATAAGTTGTGATTCATTTCGGTTAGTTTGAGTCAGTATATGTTTAAATCTCCAAGAGATAATAGTTTCCAAGTCAAATGGGAACGTTATCTGATTAGAGAATTGAATATATCGTTACTGTTAGGGGTTTTTTGACGGACTTTCTGTATTTGATTTTCAGCTATCTAAAGTGGATCTGTGCTTTAATTTTATTTGTCTACCACAGAAATCGTTTACGATATCATACACATCAATCTTGTCTTATAGTCATTTTGACATGCATAAATGAAGTAATGCCCAATGAGTGTTTAATTAAGCTGTAGGTTGTTTGGGTTGTGGGGTTCTTGGCGAAAATTTTATGGTATTTATCCTGGTATGTGCATGTATGATTCGATGTTTTTTATATATTTGAGAAAGGCGGGATTCAGCGAAAAGCCAATACAAATGAAACTCTTTCTTCATAATTAAATAGTATGTTTGCATATGTCATCTTTTTTATTTGGTTGACATTTGTTTTAGGTTGTGGTGTATACCTACGTAGACATTGTTTTATTGGACACTTGTCTGTGGTATGTTGTTGACATGATGAAGAGGGAGGAGTTGCGGATAATGTGCTTAGAGAACTTTTCAGGTTTTAAAGTAGTGCATATCGTGTTACAAATCGTGTGTGTGTGTGTGTGTGCGTGTTTGTTTTAGCTTTATGTAGTTCTCCGTGCGTGCGTGGTTGTGTTGTGTGTGTGTGTGTTGTGGTTCGTGTGTTGTGTGTGTGTTGTGTGTTTGTGTGTGTTGGTGTGGTGTGTGTGTGTTTTGTGTGTGTGTGTGGCCTCCGTGGTGTATGAGTACAAAGTTGTAATCTTGTAAATGGACATGTATGTGTTGTTTGCATCTAGGATGAAATGACCTTGACCTGGGAATGGTCGTTGTAAGCTCTGTGATTGACATGTTTGATATTCCTTCTTTTTCCTTTAATGTTTTAATCCTTTTATGGTAGACCTAACGGTATTTCGCTGTTTTGATATTTATTTAAAGGTGTTTTTGTGCTTTGTATTGTATTGTTTGTATTACATTGTATTTATTTGTTTCTGCATTGTATTGTCTACCTGTTTAGTCTTGGTTTTAGAATTAGGACTTCATAGATTGTGACAAGAAAAGGCATCATTCTTCCTTTGACAGAGCCAGTAAGGGTTCCTGTGAGCTCTGCTATCATGATCAACAAACTTGTAAACTATTTCTTCTTTTGACTGTAGTTGTCTTGCTGGGTGTTGTATATAATGCCTATGAATGTTTCGCATTTCGAGTGAAAGGCAAGTTTTTAGATGATCTTATTTGTTGACCCTTTTCTGTTTTCAACTTTACGTAGCGGCCGATGTTGCAAGGAATTATTTGATCTGTTTTAATCAGCTGCATAATGGTCCATTTAATCAGCATCTTGATGATAATAGCTATTGAAAGGAGTCAGGTTCTTCAGTTGTTGAACATTCATGTTGTATTCTATCTGCTACATCAATCAGCAGCACTGTTTTCACATGGCTTAGAGTCTCTCTAGTCCGTTCCTATTATATCTATTTTCAAGAGTGCTAATGCAATTTATTATTACTTGCTGCTTCATATGACTACGCCACTAATTTATAAGTTCTCTATTAATTGCTACTCTATGGTTCAAGATTCGTTTTCTTCGTACATCTCAAATGCCTTTTACGCCATTCTTGACCATCGCATTTTTTGAGCCTAAAACTACTTTCGCATTAGATTTCTTGTTATTACTGTCAGTCCTCTGAATTATGAGCTGTTTGATTGGATTTGATGTACAGTTTCCACGACTTTACAAAGCCACCATCTACTCAAAGATAAAACTCTACTGTTCCCCACACGGGTAGACTGCTTTGTCCACCATCTCTTCACCCTATTGGTCACCATTGGACTGTGCGAGGGTCTGATGTTCCACTCATATCAAATATTAGATGGCCACTGGTATGGAATATCTGTTTAACTCTCATCATATGTTATTCTATGTAAGTTAGGAAAGTGTTTTTTCCCTGTTGTCAAAAAACAACTTTTTTGATACCAGAAACGACACAAAGTGAACTTGTTCTCTGTTTTTCGAAAGTAAACTAGTTGTCTAGACAGTAAACAACTCTGCCTAGAAAGTGGGAAGTCTGATTTGGTCACCGTTTGTGCCAAAACTGCTTGTGTGATATGCTTTCAGAGGTCAATTGTGCAACACACATATACGCGCATAAATGTTCATCATGGCTTCAAGAAAGTTGGTCCTGTATCAAAAGCCTTTAGAAAAGCCACTCAAATTAGCGAAAAACTTGCAGCATACAGACGCACACATGATGGGTTGTGCTGCTCTTGTGGCGAGAACAGCCAAAGTTTCCGACATAGAGAAATCTGCAGTGACTATAGTGGTATGCAAAATTACAGTATATTAAAAAAATTCCGTTGGGCCTATATACCAAGTGGTTTATGTAGCTCAGACGCTGTATTGTTCAGAAAACTTAAGCAATAAGCATTACGCTTTATTGAGAGCAGAATATGTCAGGCAAATAACACATGACTTACTCAAAACAATGTATTGATTCGCATTATTTAGGTAGCTAATATAAGCATATGCATATTCATCATAAAAGGTAAAATAAGGTAAAGATATCCCTATGACTATAAGGTCGTATGAGGCAAGACGTCGCTGAGACTCCTCTCACTTGTATAGGAGCACAGCATTCTTTGGGTGGTGACCATCTTTCCCCCCCCTCTCACTCTTCCAAATCAGCATATCTACAGTATAGGACTTCAAAATCCGTTTTAGATTAAAAAATTGAAGCGTCTTTCAACTGTTGATGGGAGTCAGCGTAGACTTGGCATTTGAGTTTAAATCGCATCAGGTTCACGCAGTACAAGTCGTATGGCATGTGTCAGATTCTTGCCTCTGTGTGTGTGGGTGAGAGAGAGAGAGAGAGAGAGAGGTGATGAGAGAGAGAGAGAGATAGAGAGGAGAGACGAGTGAGAGAGTGAGAGAGAGGATGATAAAAAATCCCAGACAGACAGTACAGTCAGACAGACTCAGAGAGACAAAAGAATACACAGACAACAGACAGAGAAAGAGGGTGAGAGAAAACAGAGTCAGCAAGATAAGCGTTTCAAGAGCAAGAATAAGTAACGCAGACAAAAAAGTCTCACTCAATGTTGATTGATTTGCTGTCCTCCTACCACACCATGGTGGTTCTCTGGGTGGAGGTGGCATACACAGTAGTGTGCATTTACATTGCTTGCTGCCTTCTCTGTCGCACAGGAAGGTAAAGCACCACAGAGTACTTCATTGCTATCGATCTGAGTGGTTCTTTCGTTAGTCTGGCAAAGAGAGTCTTGGTTTGGGTCGATTGTCTATCTGTCTCTCGCCAGCACTGTTGTCTGCTTGTCCGCCTGGTTTGTGTGCGTGTCTCCCTTTTCTTTCATTTTCTCTCATGTGTAATAAAGTCTCTGCTTGTTATATTTTGTCTCAGATTCCCTTGACCAAATGTGTTCTGAGGAACGACGTGAGAGAGTTGGAAGACATTGTGTACTCGAGGCTGTTTTTTGGGGTTTTTGACCATTTTGCAGCAACAGCACCACGTTAAGGCCTGGTTCCAATATCTAATGTTATGCTCTTCTGTTCTGCTTCCTGTTTCAGCCTGCATCTTCATCCCACAGTATTGGGTTAGCTGGTGTTGGGGTAGTCACAGAGTTATGAGTCGTACTTTTTTCTTGTATTGTTTGATATTTTACAGTTAGTGCTGGCAGTGCAAAAATAAGTTTGGAGATTTTTCTATTGGGGAAGGGTGATTATGTGCTATTTGGATTTATTTTGACTAATTGTGCTGTGGTTAAGGGTGCATGAGTTGCTGAATTTTGTCTTCTATCTCTTGTATCTATATATTATATATTTATATATTAATATTTATTTATTATACGTGTTATTTATATATTTTTTTATATTTTATTTATATTATTCACTTCACTAACTTGCACTCACTCACTCACTCATCCCTTGGTCGGTCTGGCTCAGCTTTTGTGGTTGACCGCTTGGTACTGCTGCAAGTGTGACCGACCATTAGTGTTACTTTGTTTCGGCTGGTTTTTGCTTTTTCAGGAGGTTTGTGGAACAGTGAGTGATGAGGGGGGGTCTTGTTCCTTGTAGCTCTTTCTTCATTGATTTTTTTTTTGATTGTTCTTGATATTCTCATGCTAGATTGCGTGGTCGTACTCCTGCACTCCTTTGTGCTCCCTTCACACTATTCCCTGCAGACCTTGTCTTTGACAGGCTGTTATGCCTTGTTGTGTGGCCGCGCAAACCATTTTCATGTTCCTTCCGTTTGACTACTTGTATCTTGCAATGTTTCTTAGTTTTTGCCGCAGCCACAGTGCCTCGATCTGCTGCCAGAGCGTTGTAGCATGGGGTTTAATTGTGTTTTTGTTTTTTTGTGTCTTATCTGTATGGTTTTGTTTATGTTTCAGGATATTAGCCTGTGGTCACTTTAATTCTGTAAAAGGCTTATCGGAATGCGGGGTGAGGTTCTTTATTATCGCGTACAGTAAGTGTCCTATTGCTTTTCACATAGCTGTACTAAGGCAATGGTATGCTGTACAGTAGTGGTAGTTTTCCTTGTAGAGTTTTTTTTTTTTTTTCTGATCCTTAGTGTTGGGTTCTGTTTGTTTTTGTGGTTTTCTCAACACTTTCGCCAGCTTATTATGAAGAGAGTGTCCTACAGTGTAGAAAGTTCTTTGATTCTTTTTGCCCTCTTATTTGTTGTGTTCTGTACCTTTCTTTGGGTGTTGTCTGTCCATATGTGTTACTTGATATATGCGTTATTTCACACCTCTCTTGTGTCTCGCCATTTCATCTTGGATGCTCATTTGGTGGTTATTTGTTGCTGGGTTTCGGTTGTGGATTATTGCTCTTTTTTCCTAGCTGATCTGCCTTTTTACTTTCGTGTTGGTCCTCATTTGGTCTGATGTTTCCGTTCTGTTGTGTGTGAGATTCATGGATTTCTTCTTCACTGCGGCCGATGAGTTCATTATCTGTGTCTTTTTGCGAATCGATACTTTGTATTCTTTTGCAGGACTGGCTTCCTCCATATTGTTGGATTGTGGTATTGATGTCTAGGAGGGCTCCTTGCATGCTACTTGGTTCTCCAATGGAAACCGTTGAAAAAGGAATCGGTGGATTAGCGGGCAGCCTTGTCGTTAGACTCAAATGAAGGTCCGGATAGAATACTCGTCCCCGATTTTTCTTCTCACGCCATTGAGGAATGTCCACTGTGGGTGTGTCATACTGCGGCCTGGATGACTTTGAATCAGGTACCTCGTCGAAGTTATTATGTACTCTTATTGTATACTGATTGCGTCATCAGTAGTTCTAGCCTGTTTACGCTATCCTCTTATTTTCTTGGTCGTAAGGCATTCTTATTTATAGTTCAATTGAATGTTGTTAGAAGCTGTAGTTTGATGGTTGGGATGCTTCTCTATGAGGCAATTTTAATGTATGTTTGAAAGATCTGTTCGACTGTGTGCTTTCTGACCTGGTCTGTATCCTGGCCTGTGTCTTCTATAGGTGATTTCTAACTTGTCTGCTTTTGTGGTTTCGCATGTCTGTTCAAGGGCTTCAATGTCTGTTTTTAGTCATAACCGTTTTGTCTTTGGTATGTGTCTTATCAGTATCTGTTTTGTTCTTGTTATAGTTGTTTTGAAGATTATTATTTTCTGGATTGTCCCCTTCTTTTTTTTTGTGATACTATATGTGGTTAATTTTGGATTGGGTATCACTGGTCTGTACATCCACTCTTTGTCTTGGTTCCCAGATTGGTTGGATTGATGTTTTTTTTTTGTTTAAGTGCCTTTAATTCTATTTATTGGGCCTTCCGTTCTTTTGAGCGTCAGCAGGTGTCTGTTTTGTCAAAGCACTGGTGACTTTCGTCGCACTTGCAAGGTTCGGTGACTGACTTTTCTTCTTAGCCTCTTTCCTTACAGCACCTGTGTTGCATTGTTTCTTTGGATTTATGATGTGTTCTTGGGTTGTGTATCTTGTTGTCTCAGTGATAGTTTTGTTCGGAGGAGACTTCATTGCATTGTTATTAGTCAGGTCGCTGCAATAGTTCTGTCTATCTCTTCATTGGAGTTAGTGGTCGTTGCTTTCCTTCTTTCTTTTGTTAACGTTTGGGGTTTATGGGGCGTACTTTTACCCCTCTTTGTCTTCAATCAACCCGGATGGTCTTTGTGATGCTGGGTACTTGGTTAGTAACTTGATTTGGTCTGGACGCCTTCCTTGTGTCCTTTCGCCATTGCTTCTTCAACTTTGGATTGCATTGTTTTCTACATCCATGTTCTCCCCTATGGTCCTCCAGTCATACTTTTCTTCTTGATTGACCTGTTGACTGTTCTTTACTCTTCGCGGCTCGTTTTTGGTTTTTTGTTTTTCTTTGGCTTTAGGCTCGCGCGCTACGTTGTATTCGCACTAACAGGGTCGCCTATAGTTTAGTGTTTATTTCGTTGTGTTTAACCCAACGGTTGGTTCGTTTTTTTCCTTTCTTTCCCATGGTTCTTACAGCACGCTGTCTCCTGATAATGGTTTCTTACTGATTAGGTATACAGTGAGGTTGTTGGATGGTCATCTTGGAGAAATTTCAATGTGCAATCTGCCCCCATATTCTCAGCTTTGATTTAATGTATTTCATGCGTACTTCTGGTGTGTCCTTCAGATTTTCATGTTTGGAACGCTCAAACGGGGATGTTATCTTCTGGTTATTTTGGTGGATTCAGGCTTGATCTGTAGGGTCATGTGTATTCCATGTCTGTGGTCGCTCTGCCAATTTTCAAGCGCGGATCAGGGGAAGGTTCTTGTGTCTCTTGGGCTTGTTTTTGTTGCTTCATGATTCTTTAATTTCGGTTTTTAGGTGGGTTAGCTTAAGTTTTCGTAGGTACAGTCGTTGGTGGGATGTGTCTTTTCTTATTTGGTTTATGCTTGTGTTACACGCTAAGTGTTCTTCTTGATTGTTCTTGTTGGGGTTATAGGGTGTTGGCGACAGTTAAAGATTGTGGCTGCTTGCGAATTCCAAATCTTTGAGACCTTTTATTCAGTTAGGTTTCGTCGACCACGACTACAAACTGGCCTTTATTGTAACTAGGGCCATTTTTGGTCATAAGGTTCAGGATGTCTGAATTTCGTTGGCATTTCAGTTTTCCATGGATCACGAGAAGTCCTTACTTGGATGTTGATTTGATGGCGCTCTACATAATCCTCGTAGATTAACAAGGTCAGATTTGCTTTTAGGAATTCATCGTAGTCTGATGTTGTAGTCGCATAGACTTGATGTTTATGATTGTGTCATTGTTTGGGTTTTGCTGCCGACAAGCATGGAATGACATGTCTAGCTTGAGATTGGGGTGACAGATGATGACTCTGTTAGTCCTCTTTCTTGTTGACAAGAATTACTACTCAGTGTTGGTGTTTGTAGTCGTAGCTCACTATATACAATTAGTTTGTAGATCTCTGTGGTTGTGTCGCGAAGCCGACACAAACGGTCTTCGGCCAGTGGTCCAAGTATTGTACCATTCGTATTCTTCGTAGGTTTCATTTGGGTTAGTTCTTGGACCCTTCCCCAGCGTGCAGATTGTACGGGGATGTTTCCATGTACCAATGATGGTCCTTCTCAGCCTGGAGTTTGGATCGCTTTGTTTGCGTACAGTCGCATATTTTCCACCTCCATCCTTGAGAACGTCTCATGGAAGGCGCGCGGTTGTTGGTATTCCGGGCCTCAACCGTTCCGCATGTCTTTTCTTGCATTACTGTCCGATGATGGTTATTTGCTGTGGGCGTGTATTGCTTGGCGGCGCGCCCAGATTCCTCTGCCAAGCTGCAGATTTGCCAATAGCTGGGATTTTGGGTCGGGTTATCTCCCCACTGGAGACAGGTAGTACTGGGCTACAGGTTACCCAGTGGAGTCAGAGAACACCTAGACTCTGATATACATATACATATAGTATAGTAAATAGTATCTTCTATTATATACGCGTTACTTTTATTGTAGTTTCTTCGTCGTTTTTCACTTGAGTTTAACTAAATACACATTCCACATGTTCCTAATTACACTCATTTATCCAGACACTTTCAACACGCTTTTTTCATTGACAGGTTTAAGTGTTTTATTTTGGAATTTACAATAGGTTAAATCAACATGGATCGTCTTGTGTTTTTTTGTATATGATGTTTTGATTTCTCTAGTTGAAGCATTAAAGTATTCCCGAATCTGAGTCTTGAACAATAGGCTGCTGCTACGCTAAAATCTTTCATTTTGGGGTCTGACGTACTTTGCATTGGGTGATTCTCAGATTTTATTTAGCATACTTGTATAAGCACTTGGTGGGACGGGATAGCTCAGTGGTAGGTAGCACTCGCTGTCTCAAGGCCATTGTTAAGGCAGCGTGCGAGCGTGGTTACCACTTTGGATGGGTGGCTAGCGTTTGTGCGCCTTGGCTCAGTTAAAAGTTCCAGTTCACAGCTGTATATGGGTACCTGCATCTTTAGGGTCAGTGGAGGTAAGAAGCAGCGAGGGAGAGGAGATGGGCGCCGCCCTCATGTAGATATGCTGCCCTAGATGATAGTGAGGTCACGACCGCCTCGCTCTCCCCTTCTGACCGTATTAGGTTATGGGACACTTGTAACTTTACATTTTTTTATCACAGCACTTTTGGTGTCTTTCACGAAAGTTCTTTAAGTAGCAGTCCCAGTGGTGTCCATGGTGCCTCTTAGTGAGTTGACTTGAAGGCACCAGTGATGATCATGATGCATGGTTCTGAAATGGACAACTTTGTCATAGGTGGATGTTGACAACATCGCCATTTGCAAATATCCTGTACTCAAGAGAGAGGTTTTATAGTCCTAGTACTGTTTCGCCTGAATGTTGGATATGCCTCTCCCAGGATGTTCCAGACAATTGTTTCTTGTGGGGCTCTTTGCAGTCTGGCAATGTCTGTTTGCATTTTTCGAACTGCTCTTCCTGGTCATTACTGGGTATCAAAGCTTAAACCTAAGGATAGACTGGTGTTTTGTCCTGGGGTAGGCTCTGTGGGTGTTTGTTTGTGTGTGTGGTCAAAGTCAAGTCCCAATTCAACTTTTATTTTCAGATGGTACAGTGAATAAAAAAAGGTCCCAAGAGTGCATTTGCTTTTTTTTTATCAAGCCATCTATCTATAAGAAAAAAAGAGAGAAAAACTGATAATATGTATGCATACATGTAGAATAAATAAGCCTATATCAATTATAATTACCCATACAAATCAAACAGAAAAGACAATAGCGTTATGCAATTACATGGTAATTAAGTAAACAAACACGATAAAAGAACCTGAACAATATGTAAACGCTATACTACTCAAATTAAATAATGAAATTCTTGATAAAGATATATCCATCAAATACCAAACAAACAAGCTACAAAGAATAATACCAACTCAACATAGACAGAAGATAGACCAAAACAACATGTTTAAAAAAAAGACGCACACAATGATTCCCTCACCCCTCCTCCTTCCGCACACAACATTTACACACAAGAATCCTTACCTTAATACCATTGCAAATACACTGAATTAATAACAATACAAAAAAGATAAACCAATCAAGAACAACCCACCAACAAGCAAATAAAACGAAAGTAAATATGTTACACAACTACTAAGACAGCAGACTAGTAAACTAACCTTATGCCAAGAAATAACTAACCAAAACATATATGAGAACAAAATTAGAATAGAAAAAGACGAGAACAAAAGATGTTCCAAATACCCCCTCCCCTCTCCTCCAAAGAATACCACCCTAAACCCGCAAAACAAACAATAAAGCTAACATAAAACTTTGAAATCCACACGCTGCACCACTAAACATTTTAAAAATACAACAAACAAAGATGGATATAAACCGAGGATATAACCAAGCAGGACATTGGATTCAGAGCAAAAAAGTATAACAAAGATATACATCCCTCCCTTTCCCTGTGTTCTATATACCTCGCATTGTATTATGTGCTTTTTTTTTTTGTATTTTAGACAGCACAAACTTTAATTCTTCCTATCAAAGAATAAGTTCATGCCAATATTAAACACTCACCCTAGCAATACAGAGATACATGCAAGCAATAACCTATTTAGGTCATTAATACAATGAAAATGAAAATAACAGCGACAGAAGTATAATTAAAACGTCAGAATTTTTTTAGTGTAACACAAAAATGTAAAAAGCCCTAACATCTCATGTGCTTTCATCAGACCCGTGACCTTGGCACGGGTCGGTGGAGGGACGACACGATATGACGATGCCGTGGTAAGCCTCCACCATCCTATCTCGCGGTCCTCAGCTCTACGCAGTTGGTGCCGAGTCCTTTCATCTGGTCTCATGTCTCTGTTGTTGTCCATCCATGTCTTGTTATGTTTTCCCTTCTTTATGCCGCACCTTCGAGTGTTCACTGCAGTGCTGTTTTTGGGCAGAGGTTGTGGCGGGTTACGTGGCAGATACCATGTCAGTCTTTTTCTTCTTGCAGATGGTGAGAGAGGAGGTTCATGTGGATCCTGCCAGGCCGTTTATTTGACTCTTGACAAATCATTGGTCTTTCGCGCTTCTTCAGATATGCGCAGTAGTTTACTTCTATGGCATTTTGTTTCAAATGCAATGGATTCGTTTTGCTGTGTTTCAGCAGTCAACTGTCAGGTTTCACTTCCGATACAGCAGGATAGTCTGATTAGGGCTTTTGTAGAGCTGTTAGGTTTGGATTGGGAAACTGATTCTCTTTTATTTACAATATGGTGGTGAGTTTGTTTCATGGAAGATGTTGCACATGGCTATTATGATCCTGTGTTTCTGTCTCGCGATCGCGCGTCCTTTGTGTGTGTGCGCCAAGTGTATTTAAAGAAGGTCTGACCTCATCTAGTTGTGGCCGTTAATGTAAATTTTTAGGCAGGTGGCGTTGCTCGTACTGGTATCAAGTACTTTTAACTTTTCTCTGAGCTCACATCACATCCAATATGCTACAGCTCTGTTATCATGTCTGGTCGTAAGATCTTGCAGCCTCTGTGTTACGTTCCGGTCCCTTGAGGTCAATGTCATCGGCAAACCGCAGTATGTTGAGGGTCTGCGCCTCAATGGAGATGTAGAGGGAAGTCATGGAGGGTCTCTATCATTATGTTTTTCCAAGTAAATCAGATTAAACAGGAGGGGATAACAAGGCATCCTTGTCGGACCACTACTGTCGGTTTTTTGATGTGTCTCCGACTGGATTGTTCAGAAGAGGAATGCACTGCTTGCGGTGTTGTATAGTGCTTGAATGCGTTTGCACTAGTCCTTCTTCAATGTCATAGAAAATTCTTGAGGACCTGCATAGGCCGTGTGCCATACTCTGTCGAAAGTCTTCTTGAAGTCGTGTGTGTGAAGTTGGGAACAGGTCGCGCGCTCTCTGATGCTGAGATGTTTTTAATCAGGATGTGGGCAGTTAATAAATCTGTTCGATTGTGACTCCTGCCTGCCTTGAACTCAGCTTGTTTCCTCTGCAAGGTGTTCTTCTGGCCTGCATTCTTTAGTCGTTTACTATAAAATAACTTTGTGCATGATCTTTGCCCCAAACAACAAGATAGTGTAATAAAGCCAACACGATCACGCCATTTAGGCAACACACATCACACTATACACGTACAGACGGCACGCGCGCGCACACACACACTCACACACACACAAACACACACACACACATCACACACACAGACACACACACACACACACACACAACCAGATTAAAAACTGTTGGTACGATATCATTTAAACCCATTTGTAGTTCCATTGCTTGCACATGTACTCTTTATGATTATGAAAAATTGTGTATATTACTGATTTAATTACAGGAATAAAACGTCCGTGGACTTTTTAATCTCTCTCTTACGTTTACATGTACCTGTTCTGAACTTTGATTTATATAATATCTTTTTAGATGTGTTTCTCTATTACCACGAATTTTTGCTTTAATACGCATTTCAAATTTTGGGGGAGTTTGATTTTCATTGTGTCAACTGTCTGTATACAAGAGGCTTGATTTTATAGGTTTTTTCTGGGTCTTGGAAATGTTTGGAAAAAGGTTGTGTCTATGTTGGTAAACTGTTAAAATTGGGTAATCTTCGAGGTGCATTTTGATTAACAACTTTTGCATAAACAAAGCTGTATTGTTTGTTTTTAAATAAAGAGTCGATCTCGAAATGTCAAGGACATTTAGTTTGCTTATAATCCTTAATTGTCAGGGTGTCTTGTTTTTAACGCAATATCAAGGTTTTTACTGCTCTCTTTTATATAAACGATGAGAATGAATTTCTAGTTTGTTCACACTGTGTTATCCCAGAAATAGTTGACGAATAGTCAATGAGTTGGTAGAAATGTGTCCCAAAAATTGTTTTCGAGAAATGATTATTAGAAAGTGTTTGAAATTTTGGCATAATTAGAATAGCATGCGTGCTAGGCGTTTGCACTGTGTGATTACATGATCAGTCAAAGTCTCATTTCTTTTGTCAACGCTTATACACCTAACATTTTAGATGAGAGCAAATTTCTGCAACTATTGTCCGTTGAAACCTATCGTTCATTTTTTGCCTTTTCTGTCTTGTATGATACGTAGCTTACACTTTGTTTTTTGCTGCTTTAAGGACATGTGGTGTATTGGGAGTCCAATATAATCAACCCTGTACAATTTACATGTATTGATAGTTTGCGAGTTCTAATCTGCATGAGTCTGATATACTCTTCAAAGGAGTGGTTTTCATAAGCAACATTTCACAGCCACATTTTAATAAAACAGGGTAAAACCATTTACATGGACTGAAAACAGAGTGGTCCATTATCTGAGCTTGTGGCTGTCACTTAACCATATCTAATGGGTAGTAGTTCTGGTTTTGATTATTTACCAGTTACAGGCTGCTTCTACATATTAGGAAGAAAATTTTCTACGTAGGGGACTAACTTCAGGTGCAATTTATAAATTTCTAATTTGCGCGAAATATAATCTAGAAGAATTGTTGATTTCACATCAAATCTGTTTTTCCAAGCGACGCAAAGAAAGGAGGCCCAGTAATCTGTATTGTCTAGATTTTATATTGTGTAGGAGACTGTCAGTGAGGAGTTAGAGCATGTGACAGGAATTGGTTTTTTTCGCGAAACCCTGATTAGATCTAGTGCAATAGAATGCTTTTTTATAGAAAGTAAGAATTTAGGGACGTTTGTATGTGTTTTTCAATGCTTTATGATAGTACAGAAAGGAAGTGAAATGGGCCTTTAATTTGAAGGAGTAGATGACAGTCGTCTGATTTTATGGACTGTATAACTTTTGCCTTTTTTAAACTTGTATGGGAAAAGATCACCTTTTCTCATTACACAGTTGTATAGATATGTCAGTGTTTCAACAATTAACAGTCTAACGAGTTTTATAATCCGAGGCATCTTATTGTTAGATCACGTGTTCTAGAATTCGGTTTGCATTTTTTAGATGCTCTCTAATACGTCGCAAGTTTGTCTATGGCTGGATATTAATGGAAAGTTAAGTATGTTTTTGGTTATTATATTGTTACTAGGTATGTGAAGATCATTTTTGCTTCACTTGTCACATGTGTATAACTTTATCGGACTATTTGGAATAAACGCTTTTTATGTTTCTTCAGCTTACATGCCTTTAATGAACTGTCTGCTTTTGGGAAAAATGTTTATTACATAATGTTTTTGATGGCTCTTTCCGCAATAGTCTGGCGATGAGTCAACTAGTGGTAATTAACTATTGTTGAAAGTAATTACGTGAAGAGTCAGGCAGATACAGTCAAGCGTACTACATGGATGATATGTTGCAACAGGAAAAGCAGAGGAGGCCGCCGCCAAAGGGAGAGCAAGGACAGTGTATATGATCACTAAGACTGTCAGTGGCAAATACTGGGGCAATACGAAACACCACTATCCTAGATAATAACAGCCAAATACTTATACAGATGTCGAGAAACTAGATGCAGAGATGGGCGATTGACATTTCGCAGCATGTTCTCAACGTGCTACACCATCTGAAGAGGCAGTGATGTACAAGATTTCCTTGATGCCGATCTCAATGTGAACAGCTCACCACCAAAGAAGGGAAGAGATCTATAGCAGCAATCCTGCTCTGTCTCGCGCAAGATTGGAAAGAAGCTCCCTGGCCTGGACACCTCAACGCGCAAAACTTTTCAAAGCCAGATCAAGAGTTTGCATCTGTAGTTCTACACAGCCACGTCTTTGCAGCTATTATGGAGTGAAACACGCTACCAAGACAGATTGGACGAAGGAGTCTATCGTGAAGATCACAGAAAGAATGGAGCCACTGTGGAACGCATAGTTGTAACAACTGGTGAGAATCACTCTGCTGATCTGTTCCCAGAAGATTTCTGGACAATGATCATCATCTGGACGGATCGTCAGAGGCAGTGGGACCAGAAAAGCTCAGAAGATAGGAACAGGAGGAGTTTTAGACCTGGAAGGGAAGTTGCGGAGACCAGATCTTCGAGCATCCCTGCGTCAACATCATCGAACAGTGCACGGAATTGCAGCAAAAGTACAAGTAAGCTGTATTAAACTTCGTAGATTTTGATAATTTAAAAGCCTTTGAACAGCCATCATAGAGAAAGTGTATGGGCGAATACGCTCCGAGATATGGAATTTCCACAGGAGATTTTATCCAAGTCATTAAGAGATTCCTTCAGCAATTTCACGTGCTAGTGTGAGGAAAAGCATGAACCTAGTTTCAGTGTACAATCCACCGGCGTTCAGACAAGGATGCACCATGTTCAGCACTGACTCTTCAACCGTGACAATTGATTGGGTAATGATGACAAAACACAGTGACAGTCACGGGCATCAGATGGAATCCGCCCTGCATCTCGTCAACTCTTGAAGACTAGATTTTGCCGACGGTCTGGCAATGCTATCTCATCCCACCTTCTCAGTTCAACAGAAAGATCATCCGGTCTCAGTCACTTTCGGCTTCAGCAGTAGGGTCCTAGAAAAATCAGTCAGAAAGAAGACAGAGGTTGATGACACTGAACGTTTCTCAGAAAACCTCAACCCGTCACAGTGAATGGAGGGAAGATTGTTACCAACAAATGATGGGTTTCACGTAAGCTCTGGGAGCACTGTTAGGCATGGACGGCGGAGTCAGGCAGCACGACATCAAGAACCGATTAATCAAGAAGCAGAAATGCTTATAGAAATCTGAATCAATTGTGAATCGTCCTGTACAGCGACCTGAACGCAAAATAAGACTATATCTAGAGCTGTGTACTTTCCACCCTTTTGTATGGTGGAGTGCTGGAGGTTGACTGAGAGTGACCTCGACAAATGTATCAGCACATTACACACGAAGAGATTCATGAAGATTCTTGGCGCATCTTCTGGCCGGAGACCCATCTCCAACCAAGAACGTTTTGCCCGTGGCACCAAGAAATACATGGAGTTAACATCGATCATTGACGATATAGGCGCACGATGTGGGGCTGGATTGGGCAGTATATCTGGCCGTCGGGAACAGGGGAAAGCGCATCGCCCGAACAGCTTCACGTGGACACCCAGAGGGAAATCGAGGACGACCCAAGAAACACTTGGCGTCGGACTGTCTGAAATACAGTGATGAGTAGACTTTTTTTCCTTTTCCAAATCAATACCGTGGGGAATCCATCAGAAGAAGCTAGGACCAGGACAGACAGGAGTTGGAGAACATTTTGTTGCCGACTCTAAGTGCGCAATTAGGGCACAACTTGCATTGATGATTGCTGAATGTATTACTCGCTTTTGATCTGTGTTTTATGGAATTCACTTTTATTCTTTGTGTCTCATAAATTGTTCATTTGTAACATGGGTTTTCAAGGTGTTTCGTTAGTTTATTCAGTTCTATGTCTTTTTGTATTATCCATGGAGGTTTGGTTTTTTTCTTTAACTCCTAGTTTTTTTTAATAAAGGGAGCTATGTTTGTCATACACCTGAGATAATTGTGCTATAACCAAAAATCTGCAGCTTCATTGGGGTTATCTTGATTTGATATACAATCATGTAATGGTGATTTCTATTGCACACAAAACGTTTACATTGCAAAACAAATCTTCAACTTATATATGTCGGGACTAACTAGTTGATAGTGCAATATGGTTCGTAGCATGCATTCACTGGCCTAGATGGGCCTCCTAGTATACGTCTATTTACTTGCAGTTTCTTCTCATCACAGGTCAGTCTCGGATCTAGTGTGCACATATGTTATTTAAGGAGAACATCCCATCAGATTTGTTGCATCAAGGATAATCAAATCTGGACTTACTTAAATAAAAACTAAAACAGTGTTTCATTGCAAGTCATTCCTTTCCAAAAACTAGATAACGCCCTGCTTCAGAGGACATTTGCCTTCAACATTGATACACTCAGCTCATCCTATACACCATACTACATAGACTTTATTACCAGACCCAGCGCCACAGGAAACTGATTTATTTTGTATTTCTGGAAATGTATGGCCCCGTAACACTTCCACCTGCTCTGTTCATTTCTAGAATGTTGTTCAACCTGACTACTCAGAAAATGGAACTCCCTTGTTGTCCAATGAGAATGCTAAAGATGCCAAACCATCCAGACTGAACTGCAGGAGGAATAATCTTCCACCATCCTTCCATTGTCAGTGTAGCTGTTTATCCATTGATCAACAAGGCACACCTTTGACAGCCTGGTTGGGAAGTTCACAGGTGTGCTTCCAATGCCAAAAAAAATGTATGGCAACGATATTATATATAATGTAGTCATGTGTTCGTAGATACCTTCAACAAACTAGGCCATAGGCCACGTGCAACAAACAATAGAAAGAAATTGTAACTGCACAAGCACTATAATACCTATTTGCATGTTTACAAATAATGTTTTTAAGCATGGATGCTTATAAGTGGTGTAACGTCAGTTCCATAGGGAACTGATTTAGTCTGTCTGAGTCAATTCAACAATTGCCAGTATTGTCTAACCTACGTGTGTAGTAATCAAGTGTGCAGATTAGCAAAATACTTTTTGAAAGTTGTACCTTTGTTGCCCAAATACACATGATAAGCTGAGGTATGAGACATGGAGGTTTAAGGATTGGTAGAAATGGTGGTAACCTAACAAACTGACTCTCAAATTTTCAGTTCTAAAAAATTATTGCTTCAGGAAATGATGGAAAATGGATAAACCTGCAGTTTCAGTCGGGGAGACCCAAGGAACTACTTCTGTACTCAGGGCAGTGGAACTGTACATGCATTTGTAGGTGATTCACGGATGGATTGTCTTTTTACAAAGACACTAGTCTTTCAATTCTGTGTGGTATTTGATAAACCCCCACCAAATGTACGAAAACTATTTGCATTCAACAAAAAACTTTGATTTTTTTTAATCTAGTTTGCATACAAATGTTTTGTAACTGACTAGTTCACCATCTTCATTACTGAAAGCCGCCTCTGTGCTAGAAAGAAAAAGCATCTTTGTCTCCATTTTTTTCTTATAAATAATAATGTTCTTTGCGTGAGTCTAAAGACATATTTAATTTTCAATAGATAAATTTTCATTTCAGCTACAGCTCAACATCTGACCTTTCACATGATAGTGTTTGAGAACCCACAAAATCTTGTGTATGAAATAAAACATTATTCTCTATAAAAACTGATCAAATTGCATTTTCACAAATACAGTGAACCAACGTTATGCAGCATGCCATTTCATGGCTACTCATCTTTTTAAGTGTTTACCCATTTGCAGCCTGGGTAACAATTTCCTAATTTCAAAGTTCAAGGTTTCCTATGTAGATGTTACCTTTACATGTCAGGAATACCTATGGCCATCCTTGTTCAAACATTGCGTAAATGACCATTCACTACAACCTTGAGTGTAGCTAGGTGACTAGTCTTTAAGATGTGACAAACTGAAGTCCCATCTGCAATAGGATTTAGTGCAAAAATAAAGAATCATCTTCAATAAGAAAATTGTCCCTGACAAAATATATGCAGAAAAAGTACTATGTAGGACAAAAGAAATACACATGCAGACAAGGTTTTCTTTGGTATGGACAATTATGTTTCTATGGGATACGCGCTTTTTTTCGGGACTTTCTGTACCATAACACCAACACCAACCCTCTCTCCCCCTACAATATTTTACCCCCTTACAACCCTAAAATAAACCCAATAAAACCCCTCCCCCAAAAATCCTCCCACCTCCACCAAACCCATCCTCTCCCTATTCACACCACCCACCCCTCATCCCTACTCTTAAAATCATCAAAAACTCATCCAAATACCCCAAAACACAATCAGACACAACCCCTATCTCATTCACACTATCCCGCTACCCATGATCAAACCCAATCACATCTTCAGTCACCCGCACCCCATCACCATACATACGGCGCTCCCTCTCAAAATCAATACCCATAGATGTGTTAACCATCCTGTTCATGCAATTCCTCTTAATCCACACCACTCTCCCCCGACCACATATCAAACACCAACAAATTCACCTATATACTCATCCCGACCCCCTCCCACCCCAAGACTCAGTTGTCTAACTCCTACCCCTCATTCCATCAATATGAACGTTCCTATCAATGTCCAAAAGCCCACAAAAGCCCGCTAGTCCATGCAGTCCATTAATCCCATAACCATTAAAAACCTATTTTCACCTACCATTACACACAAGCTCAATATAACTTCACATTAAAACACTTATATCAAAATAAGCAGTCTCCCCTTCAGCCTTACCCAAATACAAACACAAATTACATACTACACCCCGCGTCTCTACTCATTGATAATCACACCCCCCAATAACATAATCCTTAACCAAAATTTTCCAAGAATTTGTCGAACCCCTCTTACTATAGAGTGTCGAGAGGAAGTGTGATTTCGCAGTTGAGGTGTGTCGCTGTGTGTGTGGGGAGAGATTGCTTTGTCGAGTATCTCATCTCATGTCGCCGCACCACCTACCATGCCATGCAAAAATCCAAGACATGAAACAAAGAAATACAACAAGTAGAAGCACACTTTTTTTATCGTAATGCGTGAGTCACTGCCCTGCATGTCTATACGTGACTAATAGTTGTATACAATAAAATGTCAACTATATAACTCTGTTCTCTATTATCAAGTATTAAATATACTGATAAGATAGAAACGAGCGTCTAGCGTCGAAAAGCACTCTACAACCAATTCTATATTGCACTCTCAGACATGTCGAGACGGCTAATCATAAACATAGATGCTTCGCTACATCTTACCATTGTAATCTATTCACCGTTGAAAATCCAGTAAATCATCACACTCAACTGGGTAAGTTACTATGTCCTCCGTTCTGCGCACGCCTCGCGCGTCGATCTTGCGAATAACCTTTTTACGATTAATTGGTGAGTAGCATGAATCGAGTGCTTTTGTCACGGTGCGAGCTGCCTGTGGGTTATGAGGGAGTTGCACCGCTCCTGCCGCATCTCTGGTGGTTAAAACCATCTCTGGTGGCAGCTGGGTCTAGGTTACCGTGCTTGGCACAGCTGTCTGCGGTGCTGTGGTGTCGGGGCCAGTGGATTGGAGCGATTGTTGTGTCAGGTAGTGTTGAAGCAGGTCTGCCCTTTTTGGTATGTTGGTTCTGAGGTGTCCAGTCCATGTGTCTGTCCCGTCATACTGTGTAGGACGACTTGCGTTGGAGTTGAAGACGTGCTCTTATGTGGCGCGTGGTCGACCAATTGGAGCTCCAGTATGATACGAGTTCTTCAGTCCAAGTTATGTTTTGCTCTGGCTAATCGCTGCTCTGACAAAATTTATTTTTTAATTTTCTTTCATGTCCGTTTGTTAGTCGAATCGATGCTAATGGAATATGCAGAGCTTATGTGCATTTTTCGGTCTAGTCCTGTGCTGTGTTTGCGTGGCTTGTTAAAGGTTTTTGTCTGCGAGTTCCACGGGGCAGCAGCACAAGTGATGACATATTAGGAACAAGCGGAAAGGAGTGTTTAACGTGGACGTGCGTGCACGATATGATGTGTAGTGCATGCCTGCTTGACGACTCGACTGGATCTAGATAAAAACAGTGTTGAGGTGTGGACGAAGGAAGGGCATGTGATATGTGTGTGTAGGTGTGTGTTTAAATGTGGTTAGCAAATATTAAATTCGGGGAATTGGTTTACAAAATGAACCAAAAATCTGTTCACACTGACCAATTCATGCACCCAATAGCATTAGAAGCATTAGATCAAAATTGGTTTTAAAGATAACTAACATACACCAATAGGCAGGATAGAAGTTACTCTGTCATCATATTGTCAAAACATAATTCATTCTGATGCAGTACTAATCGCCTAGCACCGATTTTTTCGCGCATAATTGCGCCACGCTACTGTAGACAATTTGTGTTGGACACAATAAAAGCGAAAGAAATAAGTATGAAAAGAGTATCACACAGAAGTATCAAGATAGGGTCTTGGCTTACAGAAATTGAACCCAATTTTAGCACCCCTTTGAAACCTGACATGCAGAAGAAAAACTGTCGCAGAAAACAGAAATATCGGTGGCAGGCTAACAAAGTAAACACAGTTTCCACTGATCAATATCTTCAACATAGGGCAGAGATCATTTTTCACTAATTAGTTGAAATTAAAGCTAGTTTTGAGAAACAGACATTATTCTTTGTCTTAAGCACGCATTCTTGTCCCGAGTATGCAATCGTCAGAAATTGCCAGTTTCACGCGAACCTTTTTTTTTTTCAATAAAAGAGTACAGGACAGAGAAAAGTGTATAGTATATAAAATGATTGATCAGAGCATTCATTGCATAGGAAATTTTAACTTGAAAAATGGCTCAATCTAATCTAGTATCTGGAAACTTCAATTCTATGAACAGTCTGTAGTGTGACCAGAAGCCATCTGCATGAGGTCTGTTGCCGCCTGCATGTTACTGATGCTACCTATTACGAGACTGTATCCACACTGTTCTTCAGTCTTAGTAGTGTGGATGGGTTCTCACTCGCTGTCGTTGATCTTGAGGATCTTGGTTTTGCCTTATGGATTTGAGCCCTAATTGTAGATGAGGAGGGGCTGTCGTTCTGTAGTTTGTGCCTGCAGTTCGATGGCGGTGAGGGAACGAGGGCAGGTCGTCTGAAGTGTCGAGATCATCCGCTGGTCCCCATTGTCCCACTGGATTCCATATCTTAGACTGTGTGATGTCTCATGGTCCAATACGATCGGCAGGAGGAAGAGGAAAGGTGACAGGAGACAGCTTGATGTTGACTGGTCTTCAACCTAAAGCTGTTTGTGAGTTGTCCTCCCCACTATCATGGGACTGACCTCGCGGACGGTCTATCTTTCATAGGAGTTCTTGATCGAGTTGCTCCAGATGGTGGCACTCCATGGGTGGCGACGAAGCAAAATACCAGAGGGTGTTGCGGACCCAGATGTCAGAAAGCTATTATTGTCGAGAGCTAACCAAGTTGATGTGATACGATGAGTTCCACTCTAACGACTTGTCAACGATGATGCGCTAAGGTCGGCAATCTGAAATGATAACGCAGAGATTGTCGATGGACGGAAAGCGGCCTGTCTGGTCTATCGCTCGGAGCTCGGGTCGACTGCATTTATCATTCTCGAGGCGGATCTGTTAAAGACATTTCCTAAGGCCCGACAGCTAACGCATTTATCTCTATAGTTGGCACCAGTTGTGAGTCTTCTTTCATGGTGCTGATGCGGTAGACTCTTCCAGTGGGAATGTATTGTCTGATGTCCCAAATCTTCCCGTGCAAAGTAGGAGGCGTCTTGATCTCTACCATTGGACTCCAGGTCTGCGCTTTGAGTACTTCTGCTTGGGCAGTTGTAGGTCCTGCTTGCTTGCCCATTTCAGACAGCTTTTTGATGGCTTTCCTGATCTCCTCCCTGGTTGGATTGCGTCTCACAGTGAATGTCTAAGGTGTCTATCGCAAGGGTCGATCATGTACCGCAGGGCGTTTGGAAGGGCCGGATTGTTAGTTAGGAGTTCTCAAGAGCTGGCCATTATGTTCAGTTGCCTCTTGTTTAGGATTGAGTTTCCATACTTGTTTTTTGACTGTGCGGTCAGGCCCTGCTGTACGTTCCTCTGAAGTTTCTTAGTGGAGTTCACAAGCAGTTCCATGTTGTTAGGCTGTGCTTCTAGTTCCTCTGCCCGGCAGTCGATGTACTTGCGTTGTTGTTTTGCGCTCCTCTTGAGCGTCGCATCTGTTGGCTTCTCGTGAAGTTCTGCTGTGCCTTGGCTTTGCTGCTCTTGTCCGGGCTGTTTGTTTATGCTGCTATTCCTTTGTTTCCTCTTCTCACTTTTGCCCATTGTGATGCTGGTAACATTTCCTATTGTTGTGTTCTTGGGGTACTAGCTTGAAAGTGGGGTCCTTGTCTCTTTCATTTCTTCCAGAGGTTAGATGTCAGTGTCTGTCGTTCTGTCAGCAGTTTCTGTAGTTAGTACGCGTATTGTTGGTGAGAGGACAGCGGAATTCTCATGTTATGATCTTTGAGTCTATCGTAGAGGCTGGTGTATTCTGCGCATTCTGCCTCTTGTTTCTTCCGCTCTCTCCGTAATACAGACTTTAGCCTAAGATCTCTGGGGGGGGGCTACTCCAAGAGGAGGTCGCGCAGATGGCAAGTATGTTCTTTTCACCTTAGATCTGAGCAGGGATCTCCTGAATATAGTGAGGATGACCAGCTATTGTTGATGAACTTTAGTGTGTCTAGTCTATCTTTTGTGCTAGCAGGGTTGCTTATGTACCTCTTTGTGGGGGAAGAATTCTGCACGCCAGATTACGCTTGTTGATAGCCAGACGTCGTGCGAATGCCTACTTGCCATTCTCAGTCATCTCTCTATCCTGTCTTGCATCGTTTTGTTTGTCCGATTTTGCTAGACATCACCCATAGGATGTTTCTATTGTTTGTGGTACCTTAGGCAAATGCGTCTGCGCAGTCGTCATAGAAAGTGTGGTCTGATGTTCTGCTCGCCCGTATTTGGTAGGCGTGCATAAACCTGGATGATGTTTCATTCTTGCTCTTAGGTCTGAAGGATGCCCGGAGTGATTCTTGATCGTGTGCTTCCGCTTCCTATCTAGGCTTGCTGCGCAGGGTTGACAACATGAGGTACGCCTTCTGTGTGTAGACATGTCTTTTTTTCGTGGCCAGTGATAAAGCAGCATCTCTCCAGTGAGCAGTCTCATTTGTCTGACTGTGTCCAAAGGGTTCTCCTGATGCACGCAATGAGAGCGTTGTAAGCTTTTCATCTTGCTGTCACTTGTGTAGTTTTTCTGTTCATACATGGTCTCACAATTTTCATGTTCAACGTTGATGGTCCCTTGGTCGATTAAAAGGGGGACGGCTTGTTGCTTTCCGTAGACTCGCGCTTTCACACCCAGGCGTCATACATCTGTGTTATTACCTAGTGGCTCGACGGACCCTTCCTCCTTCCAGGGGCAGTGAGTTCTGGTCTGTTGTTGGCGTTTCTGTAGCAGCTTTGATTTTACGGGGATTAGGGTTGCTAGCCCCACGCCACCTCCTCCTTTCTCATCCAGTTGGGACTCATATATATATTTATATGCAGATAAAATCCATCAACGAAGATATAAAGTATGTAATTTTTTTTTATTAATAAGTACTTTTAATATTTATTAAGGAGTTAAAGGATTGTGACTTAAAAAATTTTTTTGGGTGGGGTGGGTGGGTGGTATGGTGCTTGTTTTGGTTTAGTTTTGGTTGGTTTGGTTTAACGCACTTGTGTTGTACAAGGACCAGGGCCACACTAAGACAGTTTGTTGTAGGAATGTTGATAGGAGGGAGATGAGAGGTAGGAAGATTTTTTAAGAAAGTGTAGAATAAAACATTTCTTTTTCTTTCAAACTTCTACGCTTGTGATATGATGTCGATTGTTAGGTTGTGACCTGGGTTTTTTGATGGTACAGGCGTTTCGCAGAGCTCGTTTGTGTAGTTCATTCATGCAGTATTGAGAAAATAATCGTCAGTGCGAATGTCTATGTGCTGAGTTATACAGTGTGAGTGCTGTGCCAAACTTTCCCCTATCCTTCGGCTTGGATAAAAATTTCTAATACCTTGGGTCCTTCGATCTACGAGGTAGAAATTTGATCTGATGTTGTTCCGCTTGTGGATTTTCGCTTTAGACGTAGTCGGAAAGGTCATCGATCACAAGATCATGATCACTCCTAGTCTGTCCTGGAAAATTGTGTCTGTGCGATGATACGCTAGACTGAAAAACGACTTTTCCCTGATGTGTCCTATTTGGTTGTGGTGTTTCTCCCTTGGGCGATGCCATGTCCTTTTCTGGATTGTCTTTGTGGGCGAAGTGTATTCATAGTGGAGTGGTTGTTTACTTGCAAGAACTAAGGAGTTACGCTCTTTCATTTGAGTGAGTTATTACAATTTGGGCCACAAAACGCCTCCCAGTCTTTATGCATATTTTATGGCGTTCCAGGCGGCCTTGCACAACGAGGATGTCGTTATGGGTGTTTGATAAGAACCTCTGTAGCTGTTCATAAACTTCTTCTACGGCTTATCTGTGCTCAGTCTGAGTGATAGGGGCGTATGCGTGTTCTATAGTTAGGTTAAATGGGAGTTTGTGCAGGGCGGCTGGTAATAACGATGTGGCCAGGTGGAAGTCTGACGGTGTTTCAGGTGTTTTGTGAACGAGAAATCCACGCGTGTTCATGTTTATCTGTTTTCCATGAGTCTAATTTGTGGTCATCCTGGGTCGTTGTTTCTCCAGTTGTGTTTTCCACCTGACTTCGCAGAGCCAAGGCTGTGCCACTGAATATCGTGGAATGTCTCATGTGAGTCAGTTCTTCATTAGCTTGCAGCTCTTAGTGTCTTACATTCCAGATGCCAATGCTTGGTCGTATTGTCAGCACGAATTATGCTTCGCTTTAACCTCTCGTAGCATACTTTCCGGAATTGTCAGATAAGGCCTCCAATACGCTATACGGGAAGGAAATAGAGCGCAGAGAAGACGCCAACTGATGATATACCCAGAGCATTTGGCCCTGATATCTGGGTTTATAAGACGCCAGAGAAGCTGGACCAGTTACCACAGCTTCAAGTTACTGGGAGGCGCCATTGTATGCCGCCAGGGATACCGCCAGAAGAAAAGCCTTATCTCGTCTGAGGAACTGCAAGACAATAAAGCGTATGTCAAAACACTAACACCTCAGGAGAGATTCGACTATCTAGTTTCTCAGGGATCAGACTAATGCGCATGCTGGTCATATTACCATATTTCTGTAAGCCTTGTGATCCATGGGACCCTGTCCTGCTGATTTGCCGATGAGATGAGTACAGGCAGAGCGAGATGAGATGGCTTGTCTAGGAGCTCCTTGGCAATCTCCTACACAGACAGACATAAGCACGAAAGCGTGCCTCACAGTATAGCACCAAACATTGTGACCTATGAGATGCCTTTATTACGATCGGGAAGAAAGCGTTAAAACATAAGTGGTATGGGCATGTCACAGATCCTAGGAATTACAAAGACAGTTTTTATGAAGGCACTGTCACGGAGGAAAGAAGTAGGCAGACCCAAGGAAAGGCTGGGAGGATAAATCGTGAATGGACAGGCTAGAATCACAAAAACTGCGACAAGGCAGAACAGCACAGAGAGAAGAATGGAGGGACCTGGTTGCTGAGTCTTTGAGGGTGCCCCACGGTCGTCAGACTACGGGACAGATAGATAGATAGAAATACAACATTGTGAGTGGATAAGGAAACTGGTAGCGGAGACCCAGGCTCTGGCCCCAAACAACATAAGTAGAGGAATGTAGTGAACAGCTCTTGAGTGCCATGTTCCAATGATTCACAACACAGTTAATTAACCTCTTGCAGCTTAGATTTCCTAAGCAAGATGTTTGCTAGTTTTTGGATTCTTTTTGCTAGTTGAGTCTTCTTCTTCTTCGTAGAACACTCGGGCAGCAACTATTGTTGATTGCTATGTGAGTGAAAATGCTTTACCCTGCCTTAAGCCCCTGACACGTCAGGCCCAGCGCATCTGACTTTGGCATAAGACAGAATTGTTATCTTTTAAGTCTTTCTGAAAAAAAGGCAGGAGAATGGATCAAGAAGGCAGAAAACAGACAAGAAGGAGGTGAAAGGAACAGACAGAAACATAGAGGGGGATAGAAAAGAGGGGATTCCTAGCACAGAATTTCCAGAATGTGGAAAACTGACAGGCCCCTGGCTTCCCCATGGAGGAAGTTGATTCTCAGAATGGGGTAAGTGTGAATCAGTGGCAGTGATGCCAGCAGGACAGTGGCATCAACATGACTGTGATGGAAAAGTGCTGCCATCATGTGCTTCCTCCCGCCTACTTCCATTACAAACCTAAGAGGCTTATACATGGGGAAGGAAGAAGAAGAAGACTGTGGTTTGGGGGAATTTGTTGTTGTTGTGGGGGTTTTTTTGTGCTTGAGCTCTGAGGATCCACCAATGGTGAGATTTTGCATATATGTGACTATTTGCTTAGGATAAAGATAGTCTGATTTCAAATTCAGGGATGATGCCTAAAATGATGATACCAGTAACTTTTTTGTTCCTTTTGTCTGTTCCTTTAATGGCATACGGGATAGTCAGTGGTCAGAGCACTCGCTTTCCGAAGCCAATGTTCAGTAGCATCGAGCATGGTTACAAAGTGGATGGGTGACTATTTCGTGCCTTGGCTTCAATAAATGCGTACTGCCTCTTCAGGGTCAGGGAAGGTAAAACAGGAGGGAGAGTAGATGGGTGTCACCCTCAATATGATGGTCACTGGAAAAGCTGAGGTCTCTGATGCCTCGCTCCCCTACTACCACATATGTTATGGGCCCCCTTTACCATTACTTTTTAATGGCATACAATGGCTTATCTAAATCATGGCTGAAAGGGCTTTAACATGTGTTGCAGGATGTTCTGCATGTGGAGGATTTTCAGGGAGAGTTTAGTTGATACTGATGTTTAAACTCCATGGAACCATGGAAAAAACCAGCGCTGTCAGATTGCAAGCTGAATGCTGTAACCACTAAGCTATCCTGCCCCCCACCTCCCTGCCTTGGCTGTGTTTTTGATATCATCCTTCATATCCGGAGAGAAGTGAAAAGGAAACAATGTGCTCACTGTGCTCACTGTGTGTGTGGGTGTGCAGGTGATGTTGGCCAAGATCGAGTCTCAGGACCTGCTGCTGTCCGTGTTTGCCAGCCAGCAGTGCAGCGAGGGGATGCGTCTGACCAACTGCGTCGCTCATGTGCTGCGACTCAACGGCACCGTGAGTTCCCTCTCTGCTTGATTCTTGTTTCGTCTGTCTGTAAGTCAGTATGTGTGTATGGAAGGCATACGTCTAAGCTCACCAATTTTGTTGTTCATATGTTCTGACTGAAAAAAGCACTCTGTCTCTCTCTTTCTTATCCTTTCAGTGTGTTTTTTATTCATTTATTTATTTATTTATTTAATTTTATTATTTTATATCGAGGATGGGAAAAGCTTTTATGTGCTTTTTTACATCCAGTCCCCGTGTGTATGCGGTTTTGTAAATTTTGTCATCTGTTCCCACGGCACACATTGGCTTACTCTTACGAAAAGTGGAACAGGATTTAACTGTGTGCAAGATGTTCTGCGTGCGTTTGCACACGGGGCCTTGGTTTTTAGTGTCATCTGAAGGTGAGTGTGTGTGTGCGTGCGCATATGCAAGCGTGCTTGTTGGCCATGTATGCATAGAGTGGGTAGTTGTCCTCATATATATATATATATATATATATATATATATATATTATATATATATATATATATATTTTTTTTTTTTTTTAAAAAGAAACAAACTCAATATGCTATGCACTTGTACACATAATTTTTTTGCAGTGTGTGGAATTTTCTCCATAACTTATGTGATGCTGTGGTAAGTAGATTACCTCCTATGCGATCAGAGCGATGTGTTCCTATTTTGGGACACACCTGCAAATTGTGCAGTGCTCTGTTTCCTTGGGTGGTGGTTGAAAACTTCCCGTTGCATACACTTTGCTTGTGGTAAAATGTAATATTTATGCAGCCTCTGTCTTAGAGGCCACATCCTCCCTGTTCATACTGTGCTGTGGTAGCCGAGAAGCTGTACAGAGTTGTGGCAGATCAAATATCTCCACTCTGTTACACTTAGTAAGCTGCAGTTGGTTTTCTGCTCTGTTTGCCGAACATTGTTCCAGCCAGGTGACCATCATGGGAAAAAATGGCCTGTGTGTTCCTTCCTCCTGGTGGCAGTGCTGTAACTCTGGCCTTGGATAATCAACACATTGGCATGTTTCAGAAATCACTGAAAACCTTATTGTTTCCTCCCACCAGCAGCTAGAGAAACACGTTGCATTGAGTCAAAGTTAAATTCAAATTCTTATTTTTACATGGTAATTGAATAATCAATGCACTTGATTTTTTCATCAAGCTATCTATCTAGGAACAAAAATTACGCGCTGTGTGTGTGCGTGCGCGCGCACGCATTCGCACGCGTGCGCGTGTGTGTATGTATGTTGGGGGAAAGGATGCATTGAGTGTAGAGCAATTTCTGCTTTAAAAAAATTTTTGTTTAGTAAGCTTACTTTGCAATGTACTCAAGGAGACAGATTCCGGCCTTTCTGCATTCTGTGGAATTTTCCACTCCATTTCAGTGCATTTCGCTGTCTGCTCTGCGGTGCTCCGCTTACCTTAACCGTAATTCTCTCTGTGCCAGGAGGCACACAAGGCTCGAACATCATTCCTCCACTGGTTCCGGTCTGCAGCTGTGTGTCGTGTGGCGTTCCACGTGCTCCAGCCTGCGCCGTTCCGCTCTACTTCTACCATTTGTCGCCATGTTGTTTTTGGGCGTCCCCTTTTCCTTCTCCCTTCAGGTGTCCATCCGAGGGCAACAGCACAGTCGTCACTCCTGTCCTTTCTTAGGACATGTCCAATCCAGTTCCATCTCCGTCTTCTAATTTTCTGGCTGATTTTTTCTACTCCTGCTATTTCCAAGACTGTCTTGTTGGAAATGTGTTCTTGCCATCGGATCTTGAAGATCCTCCTCAGACATTTGGTTTGGAAAATGTCTAGTTTCTCTTCTCCTTTCGTTAATTTCCAGGTCTCACATCCGTAGAGAAGAACTGACAAAACAAGGCTCTTGAAAAGGGATGCTTTGGTTTTTCTGCCGATGTCTCCCATTTTCCAGATGTTGGATAATCGTTTCATCTGCGCACTGGCCAGTGCTACTCTCTTCTTGACGTCTGCTGTTCCTCCTCCGTCTTTGGTGACGTTTGCTCCGAAATAGGTAAAGTTCTCCACCTCTTCAACTTCCTGATCTCCAACCCTCAGACCGTTGATGTTCCTGCTGTTTACTTTCATGGCTTTGCACTTCTGTC
Organism: Rapana venosa; assembly: GCA_028751875.1. Lineage (NCBI taxonomy): Eukaryota > Metazoa > Mollusca > Gastropoda > Neogastropoda > Muricidae > Rapana > Rapana venosa. Next base: position 4,270,060 of record CM054160.1, on the reverse strand, counting down.
CATTCAGCTTGAGTCCAACCTTTGCTGCGTTGTCTTCCAGTCTTTTAGTTTTGTGTTGTAGATGGTTCATGGTTGATGAAAGGAGGGCAATGTCGTCTGCAAAGTCAAGGTCTTCTGACATGTTCATGAAGTCCCATCTTATCCCAGTTCTCTCGCCTTCCACTGTCACGAGAAGGAAGAGGAATCCTGACATGCAGCATCCCTGTTTCACCCCGGTAATCACTGGGAACCAGTCCGTTGTTTCGTTGTCAACAATGACGGAGCACTGAAAGTCCTCGTATATTGTCTTGACCATCTGGATGAGTGAGTTTCTGTGGGATTCCATACTGACGCATGATGATCCAGAGACTGTTTCGGTGTATGGAGTCAAAGGCCTTTTCAAAGTCAATGAAGTGTATGTACAGTGTTGCATTCCCTTCGTTGACTTGTTCCAAGATGTTCCTGAGTATAAATATTTGGCCGACAGTTCCCCTCCCCTTTCAAAATCCAGCTTGTTCCTTTCTGAGAGATGCGTCTACTCCCTCTTGTATTCTGTTGATGAGGATCTTGTTGAGCACCTTACTGGCCAAGGGTAGTAGTGTAATCCCACGCCAGTTTCCACACTCCTGAAGATTTCCTTCTTTGGAATCTTGCATATGAGTTCTTTCGTCCACTGTGTTGGTACTGTCTCCTTTTCCCATACGAGGTCAAAGATCCGTTTCAGTTCCTTGCCGGTCTGTTCAATGTCTGCTTTTAGCATCTCTGCTGTGATCTGATCTGCTCCTGGTGCTGTTCCGTTCCTGAGGGTCTTCAGTGCTTTCTTGATTTCATGGATGGTTGGTTCTTCTGCTGAGATGTCTAGTTCTTCCGCCTCCCCCTGGTCATCTTGTGGCAGTTCATTCGGTGCATCCCTGTTGAGAACTTCCTGGAAGTGTTCTCTCCATCTCCTCAGTCTGGCCTCTTGATTCTTTAGCATCTCCCCGTTCTTATTCTTCACTGCTGCTGCTGGTCTAGTGCCTTGTTTGGTGAGCTGTTTCACAATGCTGTACAGTTCTTTCTGTCTCCCATTCTCTGCTGCGTTCTGCGCTCTCTCTGCTTTTTCTGACATCCATCTCCTCTTGTCCTCTCGTACGCTTCTTTTCACCTCCTTGTCTTTTTCCTTGTATGTTCTTCATTCTATTTTTGTATCCTCTCCTGTACTGTTGATTCTGATCTTGATGCGCTTCCTCTCATCGACCAGCTTCCAGCTGTTCTCACTGATCCATGTCTTGCTCTTCCCTTTCTGTAGCCAAGCACCTCTTCTGCTGATTTGATGTAGGCGTTCTTCTGATGTTCCCACACCTCCTCTACATCTTCAGTTTCGGTTCTGTTCTCATCGAGCTTGGTCTTCACTGCGTTGCAGAACTTCTTCCTTATATCTTCGTCCTTCAGTCGTTCAACGACCAGTCTTCTCTTGGTGTTGTTGTTGTTTCTGCGTGAGCTGAGTCGTAACTTGATCCTCGTCTTCACCAGGTAGTGGTCGCTGTTGGCATCTGCTCCCCTCTGTACTCGGCAGTCTTGTACTGATGATCTCCACTGTCCGCTGATCAATAGGTGGTCAATTTGGTTTTTCACTCTTCCGTCCGCTGATGCCCATGTTGCTTTGTGAATATCTTTGTGTGGGAATAGAGTTCCTGTGATAACTAGTCCATTCAGCTGGCTAAACTCGCACAGTCTCTCTCTATTGTCCTTCTGTCTCCCAAGTCCATGAGTACCCATTGTCCTTTCGTATCCAGTGTTTCATTTCCCACTTTTGCGTTTAAGTCTCCATGATGATGATTGATCGTTCTTGTTGCACCCGTCCACTGTTTCCTGGAGTTGTTGGTAGAACTGCTCCTTTTCCTGGTCTTCCCTCTCGATGTTACACTTGATGACTGTCATCGTCTGTATTTGGAGTGAATCTTGCTGTAATGATCCTCTTGTTGACTGGTGTCCTTCATGAGAGACTTCACTGCGTCTGGCTCATCATGATGGTGACTCCTCCTCGTAGTTGTTCGTCTCCCCTTGTATATCACTGTCTGTCCTGACGCTAGTTAATTTTTTCCAGCTCCTGTCCACCTCACTCGCTGATTCCCCAAAAATGTGCAATTGGTATTCTGCCATCTCCTCGCGATCTGTGCTGTGCATCCTCTGTACATTGTTCTAACATTCCAATGTCCGATGTTAAAGGGTAGTTTTGGGGCTTGCAAAGGACTGGTCCCGCGGTGAGCTTCCCGCAGGCTTTCACCCATCGTTGTCATGATGCCAGTGCCGACGCTCCCCGCTCCCCCCAGGGCTTGAATCGAAGTTATGTTCATAGTTTCTGTAACTTTGGGGTTTTTTCCGGGAGTAGGTAGTTGGCCTTCTGCCCAACCCCCATACGTGGTTTTCTGTCAGGGTGGCCTTCCCTTAGACTGCGTTGGTCCACGGTGAAATCTCCCATCCGCCACCCGGGAGACGCGCCTCTACGCCGGCGCTGCTCCGCTTGCAGACTTTTAGTTCGGTCAAGCGACCATGGAGAAAAAGTCCCATGTGTTCTATTGTGGCAGTGCTGTAACTGTTTGGATAATCAATTATACATTCACACGTTTCTTTGGGAGTCATTGAAAACCTTATTGTTATTGTTTCTTCTGAGGTCCTAGTATCTAGGCGTCCATAAGTGCTCACCTGGATCATATGGTCTAGTTGCATTGATATTGTGGGTGTGTGACTAAGTGTGTATGTGTGTGTTTTGCGTGTGTGTGTTTTGCATGCACATGCGCATGCATGTACATGTGTGTGTGTGAGAGAGAAAGACTATGTGTGTGTTATGTATATGTGTGCATGTGTGTGGTTTTTTGTTTTTTTTAAGTCAAATTCTTTTCTTTCGAGGATAATGATATAGCACTCATGTGCTTAAAATTTTTTTTTCGTTTTACATCTTCCTGTCCCTGTGTCCATGCGTTTGTGTGTGTGTGGTTGATTGATTGATCGATTGATTGATTATCTGATGGATTGATTGTCTGATTGATTGATGTCTGATGGATTGATGTCTGATGGAATGATTTTACAGCTCCGGGTAAAGACTTTCTGCGACAAGAAAGATGTCAAGGTCAGGACTGGCTTTGAGAGTCGTCCAGAGGTCAAGGTTGAGGTCAAACTGACAAATCCGTGCCAGGTGAGTTGAATGTCCTATCTGATTCATTGATTTGGATCTTGATCAATCTCCCTTTGGGTGTTTGCAAAGCAAAACAAGGACTCACTTGTAATTTGTTGTAGTTAAAATATCCTTTCTATCATAAATCAGTCATCTTGCAAGTGGTTTTGTTTGTGCATATGTGTGTGTATATGTGTGTTTGATTGGTGTGTGTATGTATTTTTATTTTATTTAAAAAAAATTTTTTATATCAAGGTTAACTCTTCTACTACTGCTGGCGGGTTGACCAGCCCGCTTACTACTTGTTCCGCTAAGCCGCGGGCAGGTGTGCTCGCTGGATACCTGGGGACACCCTGTGTCTCCCTTTGCGCCATTTTTACACTATGATCTCTCACCCTTTAACACTCGGAACATGCGCAGTGAGCTTAAGGAAAACGTCCTCTTCCGCCATTTGTAATTTCTACGTCAGTTGAGCGATTTTTCTTTGGATTAAAAAAATTTTTTGACGATGTCGACGAGTGATGATTTTTGGAGAGAGCTCCTTCAAGATGGCGATAGCGATGACGACGCGTTCCAAGGTTTCACGCTTGAAGAAGTGGCAGAAGCCGAAAGAATGCGTATAAAAAAAGACGTAGAAGCTGCAGCAAAGATAAGAGAGCTTCAAGGTGAAATCGATTGTGGTGTTTTCTCTGATTCCAGTGATGAGGAAGACGATCGTGGCAGCATAACGATCGATCCTGCTGAGGGGGCGTATGACTGTGACTGGCTGATCGATTTCAGTGAAAATTGTGGCCCCAGAAACGTGGGAAAAAATTGTAGTTAATACGACATTTTTTCCTTATTTTTCAATGAGGAAGTGATTGAAGTGCTTGTGACAGAGACAAACAAATATTACAAGGAGGTGATTGAGAAGAAGGGGGGTGTGGACGCACTTCCCAAACATTCGAACTTCCGCTCTTGGCAAGACACTGATGCCAGTGAGATGAAAGCTTTCTTGGCAATGACTTTGTACATTGGACTTGTGAGGCTTCGAAGTTACGAAATGTACTGGAGTACTGATCATCTCATCGACTTGGGGGATTCAGGAGTATTATGTCACGCAACAGATTTTTGAATCTGCTTACTTTTCTCCACGTTGCTGACAACAACGATCGACAGGCCCAAAACAACCCAGGCCACAAGATAGACAAAATATCCTCTCTGCTTCTTTCCCAACTGGCAGGGAGTGTACTACCCCCACAGAGAAGTAAGTGTAGATGAAACCCTGGTGCCTTTCAAGGGGAGGACCAAGCTACTCCAGTATATCCCTTCAAAGCCTCACAAGTGGGGCATCAAGGTGTGGACTCTGGCTGATGCCAAAACATCATACGTGTACAACTGGAAGTTGTACACTGGAAAAGAAGCAGCTGCCCAACCCTCAACTTCTTCAGGAGAGCCCCAGCCTCAACTTCTTCAGAGGACCCCCAGCCTCCACCAGCCAAGGTCGCCAAAACAGAGGTTTCAACTGCACATGGGATCGGCTATCAGGTTGTTTTCAACTTGTGCATTCCTTTGATGGACAAAGGTCACCACATTTATTGTGACAACTTTTTTACTAGCCCACAGTTGTTCAGTGCTCTGGCAGAAAACCAGACTGGTGCATGTGGCACATTGAGGAAAGACAGGAGGTGTGCTAGTGTTGTGAAAACTGTGAAGCTGAAAAAAAGGAGATCCGACGTCTGTGCACAAGGAAAACAACCTGACTACATCACCTGGGAGGACCGTCGGACAGTCAGGGTTTTGACCTCAGTGCACAATGGGACTACATATGAAAAGAAAGTAAGATCAAAATTCCCCCTGATCATGTGAGGACAGTGAACCAGCCTAAGGCCATCCAGCTGTACACCCAGTTCATGGGGGGTGTGGACCTCTCCGACCAGCAGATGTCCTACTCCATGAAATATGCATCGCTGCTGCCTCAAGTGGTGGAAAAAAACATATTCTGTGCCAACCTCCTGGAGGTGTCTGTCTCCAATGCCAAAGTGATCTGGAAGGAGTTCAACCCCAGGGCAGGGAACAGCTGCAAGACAGACAGGTTTCGCCCGGCCATCATCCACGGTCTGCTGGAAGGGTACGTGAGGAAAAACCGTGCCTTTCGCCGACCTGCTGCACTGGACCCCCCTGCCCATCTGTTGGACAGACACTTCATAGGACTGATCCCCAACAAGCTGCCCAGTGGAAGGAGGTCAGTCAAATCCTGACTGTCAGGTGTGTTCAAACAGAAGTGTGAAACGACACCAGACATCCTACATGTGCATGGACTGCCGTGTTCCCATGTGCATTGAACCCTGTTTTCCGCCGCTACCACACCCTCCTGGATTACAAAATGACTGTGGCCCCGATCTCCATCCCAAATAGAGTGTAGAGACTGCCTCCCCAACCCATATCCAGCTGTACATAAAGTAAGTTCAAATAAATTTGAACTAACATTCAACTTACTGAGTTTGTTATTTTTTGTTTGTCTGTTCGTCAGCCTGTATACTTGTTTGTGAGTGTGTTCGCATATTTTACTAACATTACTTAAACCATTTTACTTATTATGTATGGTTGTATGTCTGCTTTCATTTTACTTTATTTTCTATGATCTTTACCCTTTGAAGTAGTTCATATAATGTACATATAATTGAATAACCACCATAGCCAACCACAACAACAACAACAACAACACTCAACAACCACAAAGCACACAGGAGTCAAATGACAAATTTTATTTTCTTTATTCAAAAGTACAGAAGCAACAGAAATTTCATGCAAATACATCTTCATTCTGATTTTTTATTTTTTAAAGTCAGTAGGTGTAAAACTGAAGGACACTGCAGAAAATACTTGGTATGCAGTGGTAAGTAAGAGAAACAGCCTACTCTTATGAAAAGTGGAACAGGATTTAACGTGTGCTCAAGGTGTTCTGCGTGCGTTCGCACACAGAGCCTCGGTTTATAGTCTCATCCGAAGGACTTTAGGGGAGAGTGGAGTCTGCACTGATGTTAACTCTAGAGGAAAAATACCCTCGGGGCGGTATTTGAACCCGGATCAGCAGATCACGAGCGCAATGTGCATCACTCTAATCACCTGGCTATGCCGACCCGACCGCCTATGTATGTCTGTCTGTCTGATGTTTGCATGTATCCTACACAACTGACACCCCCAAAACTCCTCCTTCCCCCCAAAAAAAAACCCAGCCCCCTAACCAAAACCACCACCACCACCACCTTGCATTAGAACTATAATATTGATTCCTCCCCCTCCTCTCTATCTGTCTCTGCTGCCCCCCCCCTTTATACTTCAGGACCCCTCCACGCTGGCAGACCTAGGGGTGGTGGAGGAGAACGTGCGCAACGCCCTGGCCCTGGCCTGCACCACCCTCACCATCACCCGGCTGCTGATGCCCGGCGACCTCTCCACCCTGCCTGGCCGCCTGCCCAACGAGGACGACGACGCCCGCCCAGCCAAGCCCGGCGAGATCCGCGTGCGCGCCTCTGACGCCGGCTGGGGCATGAGTGCCAACGACATCGCGCTGCTGAACCAGGTGAGAGTGGGGGGGGGGGGGGGGGGGGGGGGGGGGGGGAGGGGGGGGGGGGGGGGGGGGGGGGTCCTGTGCTTGTGTGTTGAGAGAGAGGAGAGGCTTTTTTGTTGATGCATCTTGACTTCAGAATGATTTGCTTACCCCCTTCTCCCCCTCTCCTTCCCACTCCTCCCTTTTCTCCTGTGTGTGAGAGAGGAGAGGGAGAGGCTTTTTTTGATGCATCTTGAATTCATGAATGATTTGCACCCCCTCCCCCCCCCCCCCCTCTCCCCCCTCTCCCCACTCTTGAATTCATGAATGATTTGCACCCCCCCCTTCTCCCCCTTCCCCCACTCCTCCCCTCTCTTCCTCTGTGTGTGTGTGTGAGAGAGAGAGGAGAGGCTTTTTTGATGCATCTTGAATTCGTGAATGATTTGCACACACCACCCCTCCCCCCCTCTCTCCCTACTCCTCCCTCTCTCTCTGTGTGTGTGAGAGAGAAGAGAGAGAGGAGAGGCTTTTTTTGATGCATCTTGAATTCATGAATGATTTGCACCCCCTTATCCCCCCTCTCCCCACTCCTCCCCTCTCTCTCTCCTCTCCTGTGTGTGTGTGTGTGTGTGTGAGAGAGAGTGAGAGATGAGAGAGGGAGGAGAGGCTTTTTTGATGCATCTTGAATTCATGAATGATTTGCACCCCCCTTATCCCACCTCTCCCCACTCCTCCCCTCTCTCTCTCCTCTCC
>CM054160.1:4187232-4257142 GCA_028751875.1 Rapana venosa | reverse complement strand
TAAGGAAAACACGGTTTCTGTATTATGACAAACTTCCAAGGTCGGGATAGCTCAGTGGTCCAAGCACTTGCTTTCCCTAGCCAAGTTAAGCAGCATCGAGCGTGGTTACCAGTTGGATGGGTGATCGTTTGCGCACCTTGGCTCCAGTACAGTTCCCCAGTTCACCCAGCTGTAAATGGGTACCTGCCCTCTTTAGGGTCAGGGAAGGTAAAGCAGCGAGGGAGAGGAGATGGGCGCCGCCCTCAATATGCTGGCCCTAGAGAAGTGAGGTCTCTGACGCCTCGCTCCGCTACGACCTTATAGGTTATGGGACTCCTTTACCTTACCTTTACCAAGGTCCCAAAACACAGCAACTGAGGACATTTTATTCATACAGCTGACCTTCTCACTGAAACCTGAAAATTGTGCTTTGTGCGTGTTTTTATTTATACTGGACACAATCTTATATTGAGTAGTATGCATCATTTAGAACAATTGGTGCCATGTATACGGGATATTTTTATAATAAATTTTAGTGCTGCCTTTACAGTATCCATTTCAAAAAGATGGTACACAACCTGTTTATTCAACCTTTTCAGTTCAAAATCATTCTGTGTGAGCCATATTTTTACTGTTGTGCAAAGGCAGAAAATATAACTGTGTCAGGCACATATTCACAGGTTGGTATTACTTTCTTTGCCATCAAGTTTTCTATCTCTCTATTGAGATTTTCACACTCCTGTATATTCAGGGTGACCTGACTATGCGATACAAATGTCAGCTCTGTTAAAAGACAGTCAAACTCAATATTGTACCTTCAGACTGATAATGATTGCATCTGATGTACAATTTGTCTATGCTCCTTCAAAATGTTTAAATCAACTTGTTTCAAATGTATTTTCATCATTCTCCAGTTGGTCAAATACTCTAGCTGGTACAAGTCAAACTAACTCACCTTGGTTACTGACTGTAGTTTCTGTCTGTCTGTCCCTTTCCATCACCCTTGCCAAACTGAGGGTAGTCTAACTGACATTTGTCTTCTCTGCCATGGTTTGCTGTGATACTTCTGTGACCCTTAGAATTGGTATTTTTGTCACCAGAAGCTTTTTGGGAATACCTGGTTTCGCCTTGTGCATCCATAGATGGGTTGACTTGCACGCCAATGTCCAACATTTACTTCTTGGATGGCTTAAATGGCAGTAAGAAAAGTGTGCAAAAGAGGTTTTTGGTTATATTGACTCTGTTGTGTGATTGAAACATGGTTCAGACAGCGTTAGGCAGGGCTCAATGCCATTTTCCTCCAAAGCAAATTTTTGGAAAAGCTTTTCTGACATTGTTGGCGAAAAACATTTTAAACCCATTCTTTTTGCAAAAAGTAATTGTGCCCCCCGCTTTTTGTCTGCCCAACTTGAAAAAATGCTAGCTGTCTGAGGGTTTTCCCATTTTTAAGAGGGCACTGGTCATAGCAAACTTTTAAGGGCACGTGTGCCACCAATTTGTGTCAAATTTCTAAACTAATTTTGGGCGTTTTTCCCAAAATATTTTTTTGACCATTGAATTGGGTAGGTCAATGTTTTCAAAACCCTCTTTTTTTTTAACAAACTGCTCAAAATTTTTCTGCAATTACTTTTTTCCACCCCTTGAAAAAAACTACTATACAAATTTGTTGGAAAAAAAGGAGATAAAATAAGTCGCATCAACACAACAGTATTAAATTACGTTTTTGGAAATTGGAAAATTATGTATATTTTGAAACTGATGAATTAAAAACCAATCAAAAACAAATCATAAGTGTCAGACTTTTGCAAGCTACAATTCCACTGATCAAAAATGGGAATTGTTTTTTTAAATTTGTGTAAATCAAATCATTTTGGACAGAGTTTTCACATTTTTTGCTTAAAAATTTTTTTACAAAGGTAACTGTAGTGATTCGTTGGGGTTTTATGTAGAAAAAAAAAAAAGCCTTGTTTCGCAGTTTATTTGCTCTGGTTTTATGGTGACATCAGATTTGGATTTCCCATACCTTCTGGCCCTGTGGCAAGCTTTTGTAAAACCCTTTTTGGGGTTGGGGGTTTTGGGGGGGACTTTTGTTGGGGGAATGTGTGGGGGTCACCCTATCAGGGGGGCAAATCACTCAGTCTAACTTAAAAAACTGACCTAACCCTGCTGTTAGTAAGGGGCTTATAGGTGGTGTCGGTAATGCTGGTTTTAAAACTGCCCAAATGAACACAACAAAGAGACCCAGAAGCAGTGCGGGGTCCCTTGCTGTGACTCCACAGCGGCCTGATATTGATAAGCCCCTTTAATTGTGAACTTTGATTGGACCCAAATAAGCAAATTGGGTATGGCGTGAAAGGGAGATTGAAATAAAGGGTTTTGGGAACAGCATAACAGAAACGTCACAGAAACTGGGGCAGAAAAAACCCCCAATCAATAAAGAGAAAACCATTTTAATTAATGCAAATTTTACAAAGCAATGACCAAATAAACACTTTGGACTTCTCTTCAAAAGTCTGGAAAATCATTTAGCATGTTAAGAGCAAAATTTAAAAAGTTCAATGCTGTTTGCTTATCTAAAAAGCTACTACTACAAATTTAATAATCTCTTAAAACTTATACAACGTATTAATTTGCCTCCCTTTGCTATCTGTATCTTTTGGGGATAGTTGCACTAAAATCAAGAAAAAATCTTGGAAAACTGCCCAAAAATCCAAAGGCTTTTGGTTGGGTGTTTGTGGGACCCCAAAAAAAAAGGCGAAGGTAAGGTTCTGCACTCTCAAGATAAACAATGGATAAATTTTTTGGGTATGATAAATTTAATAATAAAAATGTGTCCAGTTTAGTGCCACATTTTTGAAAACACCTCGCTCAAAAAAGCAAATAACCAATAGATAGATCATTGGGAAAAAGATGGTTAAATGAAATAGTGAAATTATTCTAAAACCTTTTTTCCCCTTTCATTTTTTCCTTTTGGAACCTCTCCCAATTGTGTTAAAACAGAAAACTCTCAAAAAAGGTAAGGTAAAGAGCCCCAAAACCTATAAGGTCGTAGGGGGCGAGGTGTCAAGACCCACTTCTCTAGGGCCAGCACATTGGGGGTGGGCCCATCTCCTCTCCCGTGCTTTCCTTCCCTGACCCTAAAAGGGGGCAGGTCCCCTTTTACAGGGGTGATGGGGGAACTGTACTAAAACCCCAAGGACACAAACGGTCACCCATCCAACGGAAACCACGCTCGAGTGCTAACTTGGCTGGGGGGAAAGCAGTGCTCCGCCCACTGAGCCATCCCGTACCCTTAGCAAACTTCAAAGTGCTCTCAAACATTATCTTGCGATGCCTTTCCCATCATGTGGGCTCCTTCGTTCGAAAAGTAGGTTCACTGTAGGTGTCTATTTGGTACAGCATCCATTGTGGCGGGCCTGTCCAACACGGGAATGCAATCCCTATGTCAGGGGCCAATTTGTCGATGCAGGTATGTCTGCTGGGCTGTATCTTCGGGTTTTCTTTTTTCTCTTGTATTGTCACAGCGATTATGACACCCTTTTGTTAATTTGGAAAAAAAAAGGGTTTTCCTGTGTAGGTAAATCAAGTTTCGGGTGAAGGTTGGGGTGGTAGTGTCTATTGTTTTAAAAAAAAAGGTTGGCCCTTGGCACAAAATTTTTAAAAGTTGGGGTGAGAACTTGGGGCCTTTTGTTTCCCCGAAGTTGGTGTTATTTTGGGTTGTTTGCGCAAGTTTCACCTGTGCTTTTATTTTTTGGTTAGTCAGTGAAATTTGGGGATTAATTGTCGGTTTTGGAGTAGGAAAAAGGGTCACGATATGTGGTTTTTTTATGGGAAGTGTTCATTGAAAAAGTGAAAAGCTTGCTTTCATTAGTGCTTTTTGCGTACTCCTTCCCAAAAGGAGTGCCCTGTATGTTGGGGTAGTTGTCTGACCTTCCTGTATAGTCATCAGGTGACAGTATCTGTGTTTCCTGTTCACAGGCTGTAATTTTGTGCAACCCCCTCAGAGGAGGTTGATAGCCGTTTTTTTTTTTGTAGTGTTCTGATGACAGTTCTTGTTATCTATGCTTTTTTGCTGTTTGCCTTGGGCCAATTTTGGAGGTTAGTAACCCAAATCTGTTTTTTCTGTGTCATTTGCTTTTTCCCCTTGCAGGATTTTTTGTGGTTGAGTTGACAGTTTTTTTTGTTTTTGGACTTGAAGTTATATTTTTGGGGTTTTTTTTTGTTGGTTTTTTTTTTTGGGGGGGGGGGGGACCAATGCTGTTTACTGTTTGTGGGTGGAGTGACATTTGGTGAAAATTGGGTTTTAAATTGGTGTTTTTGATTAAATATCTTATTTGGTTTGGGGGGAAGCAAAAGAGGACCATATTTGTTTGGTGAACATTTTTTGTATATGTTGTGCCGAGGAAAAATGGTTATCTTCGGTGTTTTTTTTTTTTTTTATGTGGAAACTTTATTCTTTGGTATACGCTTTGTAACGATATTGCATCAGAGGAAGTTAAAACTTTATCCTCGCTGTGGATTTTTTTTTATGAGTAAACCCATGGAAAGAGGAGGTTCTATCATCTTAAGTAAGTGAATTTTTTCCCCGTGTTTTGAAATTAACCTGAACGTGATTACTGGGGTAAAACAGGGATGCTAAAATGTCAAGTTTATTTCCCTCTCGTGATAGGGGGTGATAAAAGAACAGTGGAAAGCGAGAGAATGGGGATAGACGGACTTCAGAACATGTTAGAAGCCTTGATTCGAGACAACACGCCCTTCTTCAAAAAACCTGAACCCTCTACAGCACAAAAACAAATGGAAAAAAACCAGCAAAGGTTGGACTAAAGCTGAAGGACAAATGCAAAGCCTGAAAGAAACGCAGAAATCGAGGGTTGGGGTTGGAGACGGAAGTGGAAGAGGGGAAAGAACTTCACCTATCTAAAGCAAAGTCCCCAAAGAGGGAGGGAACAGCAGACTAAAGAAGGAGTAGAAACGGGCCCCATGCACGATGAAAAATCATCCAACATCTAAAATGGGAGACATCAGCAGAAAAAAAAAGCTCCCTTTTCAAGACTTTTTTGTGTTTTCTTAGGATGTGAGCCCTGGAAATTAACGAATGAGAAGAAGAGAAGTGACATTTTCCAAAACCAAATGTTGAGGGGTTTTCCAAGTACGTGGCAAAAACACTTTTCCAACAGACGTCTTAAAAATACCGGGAGCAAAAAAATCCCCGGAGATTAAAGGAGAGGGAAACTGATCGGACGTCCTAAGAAGGGACGGGAAATGCGACTGTGCTGTTGCCCTCGGATGGACACCTAAGGGAAAAGGGAAAAAAGGGGACCCCCAAAAAAAACATGGCGAGAAGGGTAGAGGTAGAGACAACGACAAGGTGGAGCACGTGGAACGCGCCGCCCCAAGCTGCAGCCCGGGAACCAGTGGGGGAATGATGTTTGAGCCTTTGTGCCTTGGCACAGAGAGAATGAATTTAGTAAGTAAGTTTGTTTTTTTGGTTGCATGGGTTGGATAGTGTGTTTTGATTTTTGATTAAAGGGTCTTGACTTGGATGTTTATGAAAAATTTTGAACAATTTTTTTTTATTTATTTTTAAAAACTTGAGTGATTTTGGGGTGAGTTTCATAACTGGGATAATGTTTGAGTTTTATGTGGATAAATTTGGGCGTTGTTAATATTGTTCTTGTTATAAATTCTGATTTTGGTTTGGGTTGTCTCATTAAATGTGGGTGGGAAGGAGGGTTACATATACCCAAAAAGGGTGCATCCCTTTTGCATAGTTTGTCTAGGTGCCATTAAAGGGATTCTGTTTTTCAGGGCTTTTAAGTACCTCTTGCACACTGGGATCTGGATTTTGTGTGCTAAATTGCTTGCGTTATTCCATGCTTTTTTGTCGTTTGGTCAGGTGGTACCTGCTTTGTTGGTCTGATCAAGGGGGAGGCATCTGAATGTTGAGCCAGGACACGAATATGGCACATTCAGTTATGCCCATTTATGCTGAGGGGCGGGAAGACCCAATACCCTTTCCCCATCACTTTGTTTCCTCAAGCTAGAAAGCCAAATCTTGGGCTGTATTGCTGTTTTTCCCTCCTTATTTTTACCTTGGGAAAAACATGTAAAAAACACCCACTGTCGCCTGTGTGAGTGATCTAAATGAGGTCTGAACAATATTGCTTAAAAAAAAATGAGGATCCCCTGCCTGTGGTAAGGGAAAAACGAAAGGGGCAAACATTTCTGTTTTTCTTTCCCGTTAAAACACAGTGTGTTTTCCCGCTTTCTAGAATTTACATCAAAGTTATTTTTCTCAAAAAGGGTACCAGTGACTTCCCAACAGATACAAAGTTTAATATTTCACTGTTTGCAAATTTTATTCTAAATTTACAACTTTACTTGTTTTTAAATTTACTATCCAATGTAAACTTTTACCTTCATACATTTAAAAATGTATGATGATTATTGGATTGCCATTGGTAATGGGTTTCCTTCACATTACAATCATACACAATTTCCCCCATAGATAATAATAATAATGAGGAATTTATATAGCGCTAAATCTTGAAAAAAGCAACAAATCAAAGCGCTAGTTTTTTATTTCATCCCATTTTAAGTCGGCAGATTTTCTCCGTAAAATTGGGGTGCCCCCGGGGAGAGGGGGAAGGGGTCGCCACTTAGCGCTGCCCCACCCTTTCACCCTTTTTTTTTCTTTTTTTTCTGCAGCTGTATTTTTTCCCATCGGGGGTTTTTTTCAAAGAATTTTGCCGGGAAACCCCTTTGTTCCCGTGTTTTTTTTTTACGGCGCTAAAAAATTTTCGTGTAAACACGGGACCTCGGTTTTGTCTCACCCGAAAGAAGACCCCGCCACCATCATGGTCTAATGGATGGGGGAAAATTTCCGGTCCAAAGGGGTACAAACCGCCGCCCCTTTCGACCCGGGGACTTTTCGTTTTTAGAAGGCGCGTTACTCTGGGCCCCGGGGGGGAACCCCCTAGAAACTGTGCAAGAACAAAAGCATATGGAAAGACATTCTTCCTGAGTGATTGTTTTCCCCCCTTAAAAATTTTTCTTGATGCTTGTTTGTTGTTTGTTTGTTTGTTTTCTTTGTTTTTTTTTTTGGTGGTTGGGTTGTTGGTGTGTGTGTGTGGTGTGTGGGTGTGTGTGTGTGTGTGTGTGGGGGTTTGTGGTGTGTGTGTGTGGTGTGTGGTGCGTGCGGAAATGCGGGTGTGTGGGGTGTTTGCTTTAAAGCTAAAAGAGAAAATTTTTACCTTGTTTTCTATATGATCGTGTTTAAAAAACCAAAAGCATAGAAAATGGAAAAAGTCATATTCTATTTTTTAATCTAAAAGGGTGTTTTAAAATGCCTTATACTGTTTTTGCTGTTTTGGTGAGGGGAGGAGATGGGCCCCCCCAAAAATCTGGCTCCTATCAAGTGAGGTCTCTGACGTCTTGCTCTACGACCTTATAACGGGGGATTCTTTACCTTTTTTACCTTTATGCTGATTTGATTATGCTTATTAGCTACCAAAATAATCAAATCAAATACTTGTTTTGAGAGTCATGTTTTTTTTCCCTGATATTGCTCTAAATAAGCGTATGCTTTTGCTTATGTTTTCTGAATAAAGACTCAAAAACCCCCTTGGTATATGGCCCAGGTTTTTTTTAAATACTGTATTTTGCTACCATTAGTCACGGCAGTTTTCTCTATGGGTTTTGGGCTGTTTCGCCACAAGAGCAGCAAACCCTCATTGTGTCTGTTGTCATTTTCGCTATTTGAGTGGCTTTTTACGGGCTTTTGTTGGGCCCAACTTTCTTGATGCCATGTGTTTTTTATGCGGTTGAATGTTGGTTGAAATTTGGCCCTCTAAAAGATATCCCCAAAGGTTTGGGCAAAAAACGGGGCCCAAATGACTCTCACTTTAGGCAGAGGGGTTACGTGCAACTAGTTTACTTTCGAAAAAACAGTGCATGCTTTTGTCGTTTTGGATCAAAACAGTTGTTTTTTTGTAACGGAAAAAAAAATTCCTAACTTACTTAGAATCTGTTGTGGTTAAACAGATATTCCATACCGGGCCATCCAAATTTATTAATGGTGTAACATAAACCCCTCCCCAAGTCATTGGTGTATAGGGTAAAGAGAATGGGGGAAAAAGCAGTACCGTGTGGGGAACCAGTAGGTGTTGATCTTTGAGTAGATGGTTTTGTAAATCGTGGGAAACTGATTAAATCCATCAAAACAGCTCATAATTCGGGAGAATGGTAAGAACAGAAATTATTGAAAGTATTTTGAGCATTAAAGATGGGGCAGAATGGCGTAAGGGCAGTGGAGAGGTCATGAAAAAGTTTAAAAACAATAGGTTGCTTTTTGTTTAAAGGGGGAGGCATTGTGCACAAAGTATTTGTAGCTTAGGCACTCTTAAAATGTTATAAAAGGTTGGACTAGAGAAGCCCTACCCCAGGGAAAAACATTTGCGGGTTGATTTTTGCTTTAATACCATCAAATGATAACAACTTAAAGAAACAAAACTCCTTTCAATGCTTTTCTCAATGCTGCTTAAATGGCCTTTTTGCAGTGATGAAAAGATCAAAAAAATTCCCTTGAAACAGGGGGGAAATAGTAAATTTTGAACAGGATATGGGAAACAAGAAGTCATAAAAGCTGATTTCACTCGAATTAAAATCATTCATGGGGTTATAACATCCCCCCGCAGATACAAGCCAAAGAGTAAAGTGGCAGTTGTGATCATGTAGCGACCCGGGGAACCCCTTTCCTGGCTCTTGTAAAAGGGGGAAAAATGGGGCCTGGCTTGTCACATCATGTTCCTAATTCAAAAACCAAGACTAAAAGGGAAATACAATGCAGCACAATAAATACAATGTAATACATAAATACAAAAAAGAATATAACACTTTTTTAAAAATATCAAAACAGAAAAAATTTCACGTGGGTTTCCTTTAAAAGGGTTTTAAACATTAAAGGTAAAAAAAGAAATAGCAAACATGTCATCAAGGCTTACAAACCATTCAGGTCAAGGATTTACCCTTGATGCAAACAAAAATACATGTCCGTACAAGTAAAAAAGTTTGTCCCATACACACAAAACCACACCACCACACCACCCAACACACACCCACACACACACACACCACACACAACACCACCCCCCCACCAGCACGCCCCACCACACAACACACACACACGATTTGTCGATTGCTCTCTTAAACCTAAAGTTCTAAACATTACCGCACTCCTCCTCTAAATCAGCTCTTTACCTCGCAAGGGCCAAAAAAAAAGGGTCTACAGTAGGTACCTCAACATAACAAGCAACCAAATAAAAAAGATACTTTCACTTTCTATTTATGAGGGGAAAAGGGTTTTCTTGTTTGGGCTTTGCTGAATCCCGCCTTTCTTCAAATAAACTGTGCAGACATGCACATTCCAGGATACCAAATATTTCCCCCAGACCCCCAAAAAACCAAAAACCCTAAGGTTATTAAATATTGTGATCTTCTTAGCTGAAAAAGGCTAAAAATTTTGTGGTTGAACGAACGATTTGGTTTAGAAAATAAAATTTAAAGCACAGTACCCCCTTTTTTATTTATTCATTTACAGAAATCCGTCAAAAACCCCCAACTGGTTGATAATTCAATTCCTAATGGATAAAGTTGCACTTTTGAACTTTGAAACATTATTTTGGAGATTTTAAATAGACTGCTAAAACCTAAACAAAAATGGAAATCACCATTATTTGGGTCTGGAAAAAACCATTGATAAACCCACCTATAACAGATAATCAGTAATTTAATTGACAATATACTTAACGAAAAACAAACAAAGCTGAAGTATGTGTTCCATCATGGGGTGCAGCGCAAATCCTGTTGCTGTACTTGGTTTAAATCCCATAAAATTCCTAAATTTGGGGATAAAAAACTTATATACCAAAGATTAAATGCTTCTGTGGGGATAATTTTTTTCAGCCCTGATGAATTCACCATTAAGTGTATATCAAATCAGGACCCAATGAAGCTGTGGTTTTGGGTTTACACATTTATCTCAGTTATGACAAACATCTCCCTTTATTAAAAAAAAAAGGTTTTTTAAAGAAAAAACCAAACCCCCCAGGTAACAAAGAATAGAATCTGAAAAAAACTTAAAAAACCCCAAAAACCCCATGGTACAAAAAAAACAATTTTGGGGACAAAAGGAAAAAGGGGAATTTTCCATTAAAACGATCAAAGCGTAATTCTTTCATCTCTAATGCTTTGTGCCTTATTGGCACTTAGGGCGGCAACAAATTTCTCCATCCGTCTGTCCGGGGCCACTTCTAAATGGTTCCCCGGGTATGTTGGAAGGTTTTCAGCTCTGTTTCGCAGCCGACGCCAGTGTTTTTGGGGGTGTCCTCTTTTTCCCTCGGGTCCCCATGGAAGGCTGTTCGGGCGATTTTTCCCTGTTCCGACGGCAGAATGCCCTATCCCCCCCTCGCTTGCATGAGTTTTTTCCTGCTTCTTGGTTGCAACGGGGAAAACGTTCTTGGTTGGGATGGTCTCGGCCCGAAATGGCGATTTTCTGAGTTCTTCGGTGGAATGTGGTAGTTTGTCGGGGGCATTTCCCGTCATCCCCCGCCCCCGACCTACAAAAGGGTGGAAAAGACACGCTCTGTATAGTCTTTTTTGGTTTTGGTGCTTTACTGGGGGGTTTCCACAAATTGTTGATTTTTATAAGATTTCTTGCTTTGTTAACCGGTTCTGAGTCGCGCCTGCTCCGCCCTCATGCCTAAAAAGGTCCCGAGGTATGAAACCCCTTTAGTTGTGGTAAAATCTTCCCATTCACTGGGACGGGTGAGGGGTTTTTGAACGTTCATTCATCACCTCTGCTTTTTTCTGACGATTTTTAGGCCTACTTTTTGTCGAAAATGCTGAGACGGTGTCTTCTGTTTAAAGTGAGGTGGGTATGTGAGAGCAGCCAGATCGTCGGCAAAATTGGTTTTTAACGTTGAGAAGGGGACCCCTGAGCCCCCTGAGGGGCAGCTGTTGTTTTTCTCATACCCAATCAATTGCAGGTTTTAAGAGTAGGCGAATGGGGCCTTGTCTGACCCGGTTTGTAACTGAAACGGTTTTGCTGTTTCCTCCTGAGAAGTTGTTTTGGGAACTCTTATGATTGGTAATCTCCGTGGAATTCCTATTCGGTATGCGCCATACCTTTTCTCGATATGCTGTCAAAGGCTTTTTTTAAAAAACTACGAAGTTGAATTACAGCTGCTCGCCCCTTCCGTGCACTGCGTGATGTTGCGCAGGGTAAGATCTGGTCTATGCTTTTTCTTCCTGGGCTAAAACCCGCCTTTCCTTTTTGGTTTTTGGTCCATGCCTTAGATCCGTCCATGTGATTTTGCCAGAAACTTGTGGGGGCGATGCCGGTGATTCCTCTCCAGTTGTTTCAATTGTTCAGGGTCCTTTCTTTGGTCTTCCGTACTCTTCTGTCCCAAAACGCTGGGGTGTTTTCCTCCCATATTGCTGCAAAGAGTGGCTTAGAATTTAAAAATGCAAACTTTGGGTCTGCTTTGAAAAAAATTTTTCTTTGGGTTGTCCCCGGCCAGGGGCTTTTTCCATTCTTGAGAGGCTGATTGCTGCTAAATCTCTTTTCCCTTTTTGGGGGTGGTGTTCAATTGAAACGGGATCGGATCTTTTTACATCCCTCTTCAGTTGGGGGGGGTCTGTTGAAACTTTGCTGAAATGTTCGCCCCTTGCTTTTTGTTCGCTTTTGTGATAAAATTTTGGCCCTTTTTTATCTGGTTGGGTTTCGGTATTGCCCAGTATTTGCCACTGACAGTCTGGTGATTTTACACCGTCCCTTTCTCCCCTTTGGGCGGCCTCCCCTGCTTGTCTTGCAATATCACCCTGTGGTTTCCTTTTCTTTCTTCCATTCTCTTCCGAATTACTTTCAACAGTTGTTATTACCACTGTGATCTCGCCCGATTTTGGAAAACCATCAATACATTTTGTATTTAAAAATGTTTCAAAAAGTCGCAGTTCATTAAAAGGGATGTCCTGATGAAATAAAAAAGCCTTTTTTTAAAATTTGGGGTAATTATAAAAAAGTGACAAGTGAAGCAAAAATGATCTTCACTACCCAGAACTTTTTTAACCAAAAATATTAAATTTCCCTTTAAAACCCGCCATTGAAACTTTGACGTATTAGAGGCATAAAAATGCAAAAGAATTTTAGAACAGTGACTAGACAAATTAGATGCGCGGATTATAAAAACTCGTTAGTCCTTTTTGTTTAAACCTGACTATCTATACAAATTGTGTATTGGAAAAGGTGTTTTCCTTCAAGTTTAAAAAGGCAAAAAATACCCGTCCTAAATCAGACGCTGTTCTTCTCCCTTTAAATTAAAGGCAATTCAAAAACTTTCTGTATATCTAAGCCCATTGAAAAAACATACAAACGTCCCAAAATTTTTACTTTTTTAAAAGAGCTTTTGCCGAGGGTCATTTGGGGTTTGTAAAAAAAAATTTCCTGTCACATGCTCTAAAAAGCTCATGACATCTCCCACACAAAAATTAAAAATGAAATAATTCTGGCCCCTTTTTGTTTACTTTAAAAAGATTTTTTGGGGATCAAACCACTCTTTGTTATTGCGCAAATTAGAATTTATTTAAAATTTCCACCTGAAGTTACCCAATATAAAAATTTTCTGTCTAATAGAAGCGTTGTAACGTAAATAACAAACACCAGAACTACTCCCATTAGTATGGGGGGCCCAAGGTCAGTAAAGGGCCCCTCTTGTTTTCAGTCCATGTAAAGGTTTTTTCCCCCTTTTATTTTAAAAGAGCTGTGAAATGTTTTGCTGGGGATACCATCTTTTTGAAAATGATTTAGACTCTGCGTTAAATCGCAAACTTTAAAACAGTATTGACAGGTTGTTTTTTGGACTCAATTAAACCACATTTCCTTAAATGCACAAAAAAACAAAGTGTTTACTATCACAAGACAGAAAAGCAAAAAATGAACGATAGGTTACGGAATAGTTTAAGAAGTTGCATATAAAATGTTTGTGTTAAAGTTGACAAAAATGACTTTGGGTGATCTGTAATCACTAGCAAACGCCTATGCAGGTATTTTAATTTGCAAAATTAAAAACTTTCTAATAAACATTCCGAAAAAAATATTTTTTTGGGGCACATTCTACCAAACTGACTATGCGTCAACTATTGGGTACCCGCAGTGGCAAACTTGAAATTCATTATCGTTTATATAAAAAGCATAAAAATTTTTATTGTTAAAAACAAGCACCCGACAATTAAGGATTAAAGAAAATAAATGTCCTCACATTTCAATATTTTTTCAATAAAGCGTGTTTTGCAAAAAGTTTTTAATCAAAAAGCACCTCCAGGGTTTTCCCAAACTTTAACGTTTAACCCAAAATGACACAACCATTTTCAACATTTCCCAAAACCCGAAATAACCCATATAAATCAAGCCCCCTTGATTCAGGGAGTGCCCATGAAAAAAAACTCCCCAAAAAATTTTAAATGTATTAAAGCAAATGGTATAAAACACATCTAAAAGTATTTGATGAATAAAAAGTTCAGAACGGACTTGTAAACTTAAGAGAGGGGAAAAAAGTCACTGACTTATTCTTGTAATTAAAATCAGATATGACCCATTTTAATTCTAAATAATGGCAACTGGGGGTACTATGGGATATTAGTTGGGAAAATTTTAATTGGTGGTTTTTTTTGTGTTGGGGGGGTTGTTGGTGTTTTGGTTTGTGTGTTGGGGGTTGGGTGTGTGTGGGGGTGGTGATGTAAAAGGGGGTGTTTTCCCTTTGGTTGGTTTGGGTTTTTTTTTTGTTGTTTTGGGGAATTGGGGAATTTTTTGATCCTGGGGGGAGAAACCCAGAGGAAAAAAACCCGGGGGCGGGAGGCGGGCCTCGCGTTTTCTCACACCCGTGGCACCTCGCCAGGGCCGTTTACAAATTTGATTCAAAAAGTTTTGAAGAGTTGGGGGTTTTGGAGGTCCTCAAAAGTTTTTGACATTAAGAAGGACAGGGAAACCTTCAGGCCTTCAACAGCAAGCATGCAGTCCTTTGAAAAAATCAGTCGGGGACTTTACTTCAAAACCAAGGTTCCGAAAGGATGGCCGTTTTCCCCGGGCCTGAATTTTCTTGAAAAATTTTGATAAGGACCCCCTGATTCCCCTCTACCCTTCCCTTTGGCGGGACCCCCAACAATTGGGTTTGCCGATGCTTACCTATGGGCGGAATAACAAGGAGCTCAAGATTCTTACACCAGGGTTAAACAAGCTGGAGCTAAGGGGGAAGAACCAGGGAAAAATAAAGTAATTGAACGCGAGAAAGATGCTAAAAATTTAATGAACCCAACAATGGAGGAGGTAACGCTTTTAAAAACCCTTTGGGGCTACCTCACAAAGACGGGCGATCGACGACGAAATCAAGGTAGAATACCTGGCAACATCTTCCAAAAAAAATCACACCATATGGTAAAGAAAGAGATCGTTTCCCAAACAAACTAAAACTCTACAAAACCCAATTCAGATATCCTGCTGTCGGAAGTGAAAACCTGGGCATTGACTGCTGAAACGCAATCGAATCCGTCATTTTTAAAAAAAATGCCAAGAAAACTATGGGCTATCCTGAAGAGAGCGAAAGACCAATGAATTTGTCAAGAGTCAAAAAAAAGGTGGGGTCCACAGGAAAACCCCTTTTCACATCGTCAAGAAGAAAAAAACTGACATGGTTCGGCCCGTCACCCCCCACAACACTCTGCCCAAAAACGTACTGCAGGGAACACTCGAAAGGGGGCAGAAAGAGGGGAAGACAGAACAAGTCATGGTGGGCAACATCAGAGAATTGGGCCAGGATGAAGGACCGGCACTACTGCGTAGGCTGAGGCCGGATGGATGGAGGAGGCTTACCCCGGCATCTTTTTTTTTTCGGTTCCCCCCGACCCCAAAGGTCCGGGTTTATGATGAGATGATGTTTGGGGCTTTTTACATTTTTTTGGTTTCACAAAAATTGTGGGTTTTTTTTATTTTGTCGCTGTTTATTTTTTTTTCATTGTATTAGTGACCAAATTTTTATTTTGATGTTCGTATTGTGGGTGGGTTTATATTTCATGAATTTTCTTTTTGGAAAAATTTTAAAATTTTTTGTCTTAAATAAAAAAAACACAATCATGGTTATTGACCGGGAAGAGGGAGGGAAAGATACTTTGTTAACTTTTTTGCTCTGAATCCAAGTCTGCTTGGTTTTTTCCTTGTTTATATCCATTTGGTTGTTGTTTTTATTGTTGGGTGCAGTGGTGGGGTTTGGTTATGTTCTTTTTTTTTGTTTTGGGTTTTGGGGGGGTTTTCTTGGGGGGGGGAGGGGGTATTTGGAACTCTTTTGTTTCGCTTTGCTATTTATTTTTTCTTCATTTTTTTTGGTTGTTTTTTTGTCTTATGTTGTTACTGTCGCGTTTTGTTGTGACATTTTTTTGTTTTTTTTTTGCTTGTTGTGGTTGTTCTTGTTGGTTTATCTTTTTTTTTTTTTTTTTTTTTTGTTTTATTTAGTTGTTTTATGGTTGAGGTAAGGGTTTTTTTGTGTAGTTGTGGAGGGGGGGGGGGGAGGGGGAAACAGTTGGTGTTCTTTTTTTAAAATGTTTTTTTGTCCTTCTTTTTTGTTTTGGTTTGGTTTTTTTTTGTTGCTTTTTGTTTGTATTTTTGTTGGGTTATTTTCAAAAATTTTTATTTTTTGAGAGTATAGTTACATATTGTTCAGGGTTTTTTGTTTTTTTTTTAAATTTCCCTGATCATTCTATTGTCTTTTTTTGTTTGATTTTTATGGTTTTTCTTTTATTGGTTATTTTTCTATTTGAACTATTATCTGTTTTTCTCTTTTTTTTTTAGATGTGGCTTGATAAAAAAAAGCAAATGCACTGCTTATTCAAAGTCCATCTGAAAATAAAAGTTTGAATTTTACTTTGACTTTGACACACACAAAACAAAACACACACAGACCTACCCCCCGGGCAAAAACCAGTCTACCTTAAGGTTAGTTTGATCCCAGATGACCTGGAAAAGGGCCCGTTTGAAAATGCAAAGCATTGCCAGACGCAAAAAGCCCCCATGAAAAATTTGTCTGGAACCCTGGGGAGCAGTCGCAAATTTAGGGGAAAAAAATTTCCTTGGCTATAAACCTCTTTTTGAGTAGGAGTATTTGCAAAAGGCGCTGTGTCAACATCCACCTTTGCAAAGTTGTCCAGTTCAAAAACCAGGGCCGGGGCTCACTGGTGCCTTAAATCACTCTCATTGAGGCCTGGAACTCTGGCTGCTCTTGAAAACGGAAAGACACCAAAATGCTGATAAAAAAAAGGGAAAAGGGAAAAAGGGGCCATAACCCATAAGGTGTAGGGGGGCGGGCGTAAGAACCTCACTTCTTGGGGAGATATTGAGGGCGGGGCCCCTTCTCCTCTCCCTCCTCTTTACCCCCCTGACCCCAAAAGGGAGGGACCTTTACAGCTGGGTGAACTGGGAACTGTCTGAAGCCAAGGGCACAAACGGTACCCCCTCCCAAATGGTAACCACGCTCGGCTCTTTAAATTGGCTGGGGGAAAGCGATGCTCCCCATGAGCTATCCCGTCCCCCAAGTGCGTACAAGTTGCTAAAAAAAGTTGAAGAAAACCCAATGCAAGAACGTCAGAGCCCCAAAAAAGGGGAAGATTTAGCGCAGGCTTTTTTTCAAGACTCAAGATTTCGGGGGAAAACTTTAAAAGGGTTAAAAGAAATCATAAAATCATGAACAAAAAAAAAAAAGACAATCCCCTGTTGTACCTTTGTAATTCCAAAAAAAAACACTTAACCTGTCTGAAAAAGCGGTGAAAGTGTGGTAAAAGAGTGTAGGAACTGGGATGTGTTTATTTAAATAAGTGAAACGACGATGAAACTACTAATAATGTCAACCCCAAAAAAAAAAAAAAAAATATTATTATATATATTAAAAAAAATTTTTTATGTAAATATGGGCAGAGGGTTTCCCCTTTTACGGTAATTGCCCAGTCTTACCTGTTCAGGGGGGATAACCCGACCCAAATCCCCCGCTTGGGCAAATAGCAGCTTTGGGGGGAGATGGGCCCGCCAACAATACCGCCCCAGAAATACCAACAGGCAGTAATGCAAGAAAAAAAAACATGCCGGTCGGGTTTAGGCCCGGAATACCAACAAACCCCCCCTTCCCTTGGGCGTTCCAGGATGGAGGGGGGAAAATATGCACGGGACGCAAACACAGCGATCAAACTCCAGGCTGGGAGGACCATCATTGGTACAGGAACATCCGTACCTTGCACGCGTGGGGAAGGTCCCAAAAACAACCCCCTGAACTCAAGTACGATGGGAATACTTGGATGGCCCAATCCGTTGGGTGGATTCGGCGAAACAACCCAAAAAATCACAAACTTGGTATAGTGGCGACGGGGCTCCAAACCCAAAACGGAGTAGGATTTCTTGTCAACAAAAGGGCTAACAGTGTCATCGGTACCCCCAAACTCAAGGCAGATGATTTCCATGGTGCCAAAACAAAACCACACATGACCCCATACAAGTCTATGCCCAACACAGAATACGTATGAAAGCAATGAGGGTTTTTTTTTTACGAGGATTTTGGGAGCGCCACAAAAACAAAACTCCCAAAAAAGGGTTTCTCGTGATCCAGGGCAATGGGAATGCCAAGATGGGCCCGACGCTTATACCCAAAGGGCCGGGACAAAAGGCCCTTTTGGGTGGACGAAAAAACCAAAGTAGAGGTCTCAACTTTTGGAATTCGCAAGCGCCCAATTTACTGTCGCCAACACCCTATCCCAAAAAAAACATAAAGAAAAACGACGTGGCACTCACCAAATGTAAAGACACATAACCAGACTGACTACATCTTTGGAAAAAATTTAAGGGGGGGGGGTTTTGGGGGGGCCACGCATTACCATACCCACCCCTTCAGCTGAAGACCAAGAACAGGAAGAGAAAAATCCCCGTTTTTCGGTTTCAACATGGAAAGTGAGGGCCCCCAATCGCTGAAAACTTTAAAGCTGAGATAGGGGGGCAGATTTGCAGCATTGAATTTCCTCCAAGATGAATCAAAAAACCTCCTGAGACCTTTAGCAAGACCATTCAGGAGACAGCGTGGGGATCCTTGGGAAAGAAAAGGGAAAAAAAAAACCAAACCCTGGGTTACCAACGTATCCTGGACCGTGCGATAACGTGGGAGCTAAAGCCAAAGAAAAACAAAACCCAGAAACGGCCTAAGAGTATAGAAAAGTAAAAGGTCAATCAAAAGAAGGCTGAAAGGGCCCTGGGGAAATGGATTTAGAACAATGCTCCAAGGGTTTAGAAGGCAATGGCAAAGGGGCAGCAAGGAGGCGTACCCGACCATCAAGGGACTAACCAATTTCCCCGCAGCCAAAAAACCCCCTTATTAAGACAAAGGGGAAATCCTTACAGAGGCGCCCCTATCATGAAGAGATGGACAGAATTTGCGCGCCCCGTACAAATACAATGAAGGCGATCCCCAACAACTTCACGAGCAAGATCCCAGCCATAGATCCCCGAAAGACAAGGTGCTGGAGGAAGGGTGAAGAAGCAGTAAGATCCTTAAAAAAAGGCAAGTCACCAGGGTTGACAACATCCCGGCTGGCCCTCAAGAACGGAGGCCCAGAGATATCAAGGCCCTAACAATATCTGCCAACGCATCTGGACCCGCAAAAAAGGGCCCGAACAGTGGACCCAATCCTCTAGTTCCCTTCCAAAGAAGGGGGAAACCCGAAAAAGTGTCAAAATTACAGAAAATCAGTCTGATAAGCCTCCCAAACAAAGTTTTTGCACGCATTGCCCTTTAAACTGAAAAAAAAAGCAGAAGAAAATTCCCATCAGAAAAACAGGCAGGGGTTCAGACCAGGTCGAAACACTTCGAAAATTTTCCAAAATCTAATGCCATAGAGAAGCATTCCAAATCAAACAGTCTACAACTTCATTGACTTCAAGAAGCCTTCGACCGAGTGTGGCTAGAAGCTTGTGGCAAGTCATGAGAGACTATAAAACCCCAGGACCTGTCAAATCTCCAGGCCTTATGACAGCTCCCCATGCAGTCCCCATGGGTTTGGGAAATCGGGAGTTCTTTCCCGGGTTCAGTTGGGGTTGACAAGGGGTGCCCCCTTCCCCCGTTCTTTTTAACGGGTTTCCTGGAGAACATCTGCAGGAGGCCCCCCTTGACTTCAAGAAACAAAACAATAGGGGGAAAAGGCGTCCAATCTTCGATTCGCAGACAATTGCTAAGGGGCCGCAGTGAAGAAGAAATCCAGATCTACCACCAGACTGGAAAATCAGCCAATGCCCCCGGTATGGAGATCGCACGGGAAAAGAGCAATACCAACCGACCACTCCCACCAGCATCAGATGAGTGGCGAGACACAGAGGAGGTGGAAAATTTCAAAACCTTGGAGCGCATCACCAAAGAAGGTAGAAACACAAGAGGTGAGATCAGACCTTTTCTGTGGCACTCTCTTTCCCTGAATAAGCTGGCGAAAGTGTGGAAAAACCACAAATAGAACCCCCTAATTAGACTCTAAAAGGCACCCACATCCATTGCCTTTACAGCGTGAAGATGGGCACTTACTTTTGATTTGAACGCGCTTCGAGGGCCCTTTGGGGTGAAGTGCCTCCCGGGGCCGCTCCCCACAGAGCCATAAAACCCAAGACTACGTTGGAAACAGATGAGGCACTGGGTGGCAAAAAGAAAAAATTGCTAAAACAGTCAAACGGAGGAAACTGAAATGGTTTTGGGGGCCCCCAAAAAGGCATTACAGCCTGTCAAAGACATCCTGCGGGAATGGTGGAAGGAGCAAGGGCAGGGCCACCCCCAATAGCTGGAATCCCAAAATCGGAGTGGCCCGGGCCCCATGTACCAAACCTCCCGAAAGCAGCCCAGGACAGAACCATTTTGGGGGTCCACTTGCAGCGTCCCTGCGGGTTTCCCCAACGGTGTCCGACCAAGGGGTGAGTGAGTGAGTAGTGAGTGAGGGGGTGAGTGATTAAAATAAAATATATAATATATTATATATTATAATTATATATTATATATATATATATATAAAATACAGGAGAGAGAAATTCAGCACTCATGCACCCGTACCACAGCACAATTAGTCAAAATAAATCCATATTGCACATAATCACCCCTTTCCCTATAGAAAAATATCCAACTTTTTTTTCACTGCCAGCACTACTGTAAATATCAAAACATACAGAAAAATTACGAACTCATAACTCTGTGACTACCCCTAACACCAGCTAACCAATACTGTGGGGATGAAGATGCAGGCTGAAACAGATGCAGAACAGAGTGCAGAACATTAGATATTGGACCGGCCTTAACGTGGTGCTGTTGCTGCAAAAGGCAAAACATAAACCAGCCTGGAGTACATTGTCTTCCAACGCCTCTCACGTGTTCCTCAGACAACCATTTTGGTCAAGGGATTGCTGGACAAAATATAAACAAGCAGAGATTTTTCACATGAGAGAAAATGGAAGAAAGGGAGACAGCACACAGAAACAGGCGGACAAGCAGACAGGCTGACTGAGAGACAGATAGACAGATCGCCCAACCAAGACCTTCTTTGCCAGACTAACGATGTACCACTGCAGATCGATAGCTGTAAGTCTGTGTGCTTTACCTGTCCTGGGACAGAAGGCTGCAGCATGTAATGACACACTGTAGTTGACACCTCCACAGCAAGAACCCCATGGTGTGGTAGAGGACAGCAAATCAATCAACATTGAGTGAGACTTTTGCTGTTACTTAGTTTGCTCTTGAAGAAGCTTCCTTGTCTGTCTCTGTTTTCTCCACCCTCTTTCTCTGTCTGTTTGTCTGTGTATGTCTTTTGCTCTCTGAGTCTGTCTGACTGTCTGTCTGTCTGGGGTTTTTTTTTTCTCTCTCTCTCTCTCTCTCTCTCTCTCTCTCTCTCTCTCTCTCTCTCTCTCTCTCTCTCTCTCTCTCTCTCTCCTCCTTACTCTCTCTCTCTCTTCTAGTCTACTCTCCTCTCTCTCTTGCTCTCTTCTCTCACCCACACACACAGGGAGGCAATGGATGACTCCCCTGCCATGACTTATACTGGCGTGAACCTGATGAAATGTAACTTTCATGCCAGTTACGTGACTCCCAGAGAAACTGTTGAAGGACGCTAAATACCCTTTTGCAGAAAACACTTACTGGAAAATCATTGGACAGGGGGACGTCAGTTATGTTTGTGTTGGAACTAGAGCACGCAGGATGTGATCAACATTTAAAACATGGCTAACTTTGGTGTAAGATAGAAGCCTTTCAGCAGTACAGTGAGCAGCAGGAAAAAAGCAGAAGAAAGAAGTAAAAACAATGCAAAGCAACAGCAATGATGGTAAAGATAGGTTTGGAAAAGGGTGACACAAATCCGGATGTAAACAGACTCCCTGTTTTTGGCCACGTTAAGAGCACGCAGGAGGGTTTTTTTTGGGACAAAAAACCCCTGCCACCCCTTTTGCAAACGGGGGCCAAAGGGGCCTGACAGTGGTGTGGTTTTGAAGACCCTTTTTCAAGCGATTATTTGAGCCCAAGGGTTTAAAGTAGTTCTGCAGCACCTCACATAAACCTGAACTTACGGTAGACAGGGGAAATCATTTTTTTCCCGCAAACTTGGAAAAACAAAAAAAGTCATAAAGCTAGTGGGAAAATTTTCTCTGCAAAAATTACGAAAAGTTTAAACACTTAAACAAGTTTAACAAACGTTTTGTTCCCCGATCGGGTTTTCGGAATTTCTTCTGCGCAAATCATTTGATATTGGCTAAAAATTTTGCCTGTATGTGCATCTAAAAAATGTTTTTAATTATTATGTTAAACCCAGGAATGAAAAACATAAAAACCCTAAGATTGTGTTGGTTGGCCAACACGCAGAAGGAAATGAAGACCCCTATTAATAGAAAAAAAGGGCCCAAAAGAAAAATCACGTGCTTTGGGGACAATGTCACACACTCCCCCATAAATCTTTTTTCAACCCTGGTGAGTGTAGCCATTTAAAAATCGTTAAATAGCACAGCTTCGGGGCCCGGTTTTTTTTCTTTGGCGGGAAAAAAGTCCCTTTTTGGTAAAAAAACCCAATTGCAATTGCGGGGAAATCCATGTCAAGGGATATAAAAATTGGGTTAGCCATTTCCCAATATTAAACCCTTTTGCTCTAAGCTTGTAAAGCACAACCACAATCTCTCCCCTCTCTCTCTTTCTCTATCTCTCCCCCTCTCTTAAGGGCTCCCCCTCTCTTCTCCCTCCCCCCCCCCCCCCCCCCCCAAACCCCCCCCCCCCCCCACTCTCACCTCGGTTAAATGATTTTAAAATATTTCTCATTCTTTTGGGTATAAAACACAAAACCACATAACCCAAAATTTTTTCCTCTCTCTCTCTCTCCTCCTCCCCTCTCTCTCTCTCTCTCCCCCACCAAAAGGGTTTTAAATTCATTTTAATTTCTTGTTGTAAAACACACCCCAACAACAAACAAACACACACACACACACACCAAAACCCCAAAAACAACACCACCTCAAAAAACTTCTCTGTCTCCCCCTGTCTTGCTCTATCTCATCTTTTTTTGGGAAAATGATTTACTTAACAAAGGGTTCTGATTCACACACACACACAAAACACATGCACGCACCCCAAAACCCCCACCCCACATCATCTCATAACCCCCTTTTTAAACTTTTTTTTTTTTTCCCTTTTGGGTCTCTCTCCCCTTCAAATTTTTTATCTCTCCCCTGTTTGTCTGTCTGTTTCCCCTCCTCCCGCGTAGGTGCTTTGCGTCTTTCTTTTTGTTTGTGTGTGTTCCCTCCCTCAAAGTTTCTTTGGAAAGGCTTTTGCAGTAGCCCTACTTTTGGTAAAAAAACCCCTGTATTCATTTCACACAAAACATGCCCCAAAAATACACCCACACACCCACCCCAAACACACAAAAAAACCCAAGGGGTAAACGTTAAAGAAAATTTAAAACAACACCCCACACCCAACACACACAACAACACCCCACACCCCAAACACACCCCACACACACAAACCCCAACACCACACACACACACACAACACACAAACACAAACAATCAAAATTGTGTGAAATCTACATTTTTTAAATAAATTTAAAAATAAAAAACGATAATGGGTTTTTTTAACCTTAAAAACAATTTTGGGGCCCCTTTTTAATGGTGAAAATTCAACCAAAAAAAAGTTTTAACGTTTTGAACTGTTTTTTTAAAGCAAAGGCAATAAAAGAACGTCGTTGTTTCAGAACAAAGCAAAAAGGAAAAAACCTTTTGGTTGAACAAAGAATCAAAATTTAAAAATCAACGCCTAAACCCCCCAGGGGCAGAAAAAACCCCTTATTGGAAAAAAAAGGGGTTCAGGTGCAAAGGCCCTAAATTCCGGGGTGAAGCATAAAAAAATTTTTGTCTTAGGCCATATCGTCTGCCCACTGTTTCTTTTGCAAAGCCCTACGGTAGGACTCCACGCAAGGGCCATTCGGATTCCTCACCCCTTTTTTGTCTCTGCAAGCCCAAACAATTTCCGGGTTTTCCTCCCAGCCACTGACCTCATTTTTTGGTCCAATGAAGGATCCCGGTTAGACAGAAAAGACAAGTATTCTTCACACAAGATTTATCTGCATATTCTATTTTTAAAGAACATTTGCTTTAAACTGTATGCTTTAGAGCATCTTATCTGTGATATCAAAAGATCCACAAACAAACAAAGGCAGCTAAAGTACTATGCACATACAAAAAAAACCCCCTTTCGGTGGGGTTTGTTTTGGTGTGGTTGTGTGTGCGTGATGTGCGTGCTTTGCGTTGCGTGCTCGCGCGTGTGTGTATGTTGTGTGTGTGTGTGTGTGCGGCCTCGTGGAAGTCTGCAGGTATCCTATCGTGTTAGGCTCCGTGGGGACACAAGCCAAGGGGTCCTGCACTGCTGCGGGGTCACCATGGTAGTGTTCAGGGGTGTATGTTCTGAGCTGATATACACAGGACCCCCCTACTAAGACTACTACTGACAGCAGTAAAAAGCTCAGTCATGGAACAAAATTCAGTAGCCCGACAACAAGGTCAGTTCAAATGCCCATTCCCCCATGAACCCCCAACCCCGAAGGTTTTTGACACAAACCGCCACATGAACAAAAGTGTATAAGGAATCCAGAAGTTAAGGTCCCACCAGGCCAGAAGGCAACGAATCAGAAGCAAGTTTTTTTATTGCATGATGATCGTGACAATGACGATGATGTACTGATGCTGCTATGGAACTGATTTTCTTTGAGACTACCTGACAGATTTTACTCTAAACCTCCTATCATCAATTTCTTGGTGTCAATCAGGCTCGAGAGATACAGACACCTGCAGTGTTTGGTGAGGTAATGAATCAACACTGGTCCAATAGCCCAAAGCATGTGAATGATGGCCGACTGTGAGGTCCCAGTCTTCCTAACGAGCCCATACACAATCCGACTCTGGAAAGGAGGCACCAGAGTCCGAAAAATCCCTTGAAATCCCTTTGGGCTGGACTTTCCAGTCCATAACCAAAGCACTAACTACTGTTTCAAGGCTGCTGATACAAAAACAAAACCTACAAACTATTCAATTTCATTTACAGCAGGCCCAATTTTCCCTAGTTACACTTTCAATTAGTGTGGGAACACTTCAAAGAGATGTCTGCATTTTTTGAGCAACAATGTAATCTGAAGAGATGGCTGTGTTTAAAACTTCAGGTATTTCATTGTGACTAAGAATCTCATATTTGGCAAATAAAGATAAGGGTACATTGCTAATTCTTCCATACTTGTGCAGAAAAAACAGGGAGAATATATATAGTCATTAGGACTATTTGCATTTATTTCATATTGTGAAAAGCCAAGTCACATTCCCATAAAGTATTCCCTAACATGGCCTTAGCAAAGGTGCAATTTATAATGGCCTTTGTTTTTTGTTTTGCATTTTTTTTACTTGAACTACGAACTACTAAAACCGCTACACACTATCCTGTTTCAACTCTGCTAAAAAAAAAACTCTTGCAATCAGCAACTCCCCTATGTTAAAAAAAAGTCAATCCAGTACGATTCAAGAAAAAAACACGCTTTCGACCCAGTTATTCTTGTTGTTATGCTATAACCGTGCAGCCTTTTATATATATTTTGTGGTGTACAGTCTTCCCACATCCTTGCTGGGATCAGCCGTAAACTAACAGGAAATCTACTGATTTCTTTGCTCATGACTGCATTTGAATTTGCAATACTGATATTCAAATTCTTTGAACAGTAAATAAATGAAAGTGTTGATAATAGAATAAGTTTGCTTTAAGTTTTATGGGTTTTAAAAATGAGTTGGTCATAGAAATGAAATATGTGAAGAAACATTCCAGGAGACTGATTACCAAGAGAAATTTAGCAGCCCCAGATATCAATAACACTCCTTTGCTATGATAGGGCCATATCCATGATCACACGGAGAAAACAGACCTCTTGAACATAATGAAACCTAGATTTTTGCATTGGTTAACAGCCTCAACTTTACTCAATTATAGACCTACTCACCTTGTTTGAAACCCTAGGATACATAACCATTATTTGTTTGATTACTTGAAAGTGGAAATAACACAGAACTGCATACCTCAACCTTGTTGAAACCCCTTGGATACATAAAGAAACTGCCAGTAAGCTACATCAACAAAAACCATTCAGGTAACAATTCTAGGTATGCTTCGGACTGCAATGTGGGTTTACATTGAATACTATTACAGAGTAGACTGATCTCCATGCGTGTCGCAGACAAAAACAAACAACATGACCATCATACAAATCTATGCACCAACATCAGACTGCGATAAATGAAGCAATCGAGTGTTTCTACGAGGATTTGGAGAGCGCCATCAAATCAACTCCAAAGAAGGACTTTCTCGTGATCCAGGGCAACTGGAATGCCAAGATCGGACCTGACGCTTATGACCAATGGCCAGGGACAATAGGTCGTTTTGGCGTGGACGAAACCAACGACAGAGGTCTCAGACTTTTGAATTCGCAAGCAGCCACAATCTTACTGTCGCCAACACCCTATACCCCCACAAGACATCAAGAAGAACGACGTGGCACTCACCAAATGGAAAGATACATAACCAGACTGACTACATCTTGGCCCCCAAACGATTTAAGTCGAGCATCAACAAAGCCCAGACAAGAACTTTCCCTGGCGCTGATATTGGAAGTGACCACGACATGGTACTCATGACCCTACAGATCAAGCTGAAGACCAAGAACCAGAAGAGAAATCCCCGTTTGCGGTTCAACATGGAAAAGCTGAAGGACCCCGAAGTCGTTGAAATCTTTAAAGCTGAGATAGGGGCAGATTTGCAGCATTGAATTTCCTCCAAGATGACATCAACAACCTCACTGAGACCTTCAGCAAGACCATTCAGGAGACAGCGCTGGAGATCCTTGGAAAGAAAGGAAAAAGAACCAACCGTGGGTTACCAACGATATCCTGGATCTGTGCGATCAACGTAGGGAGCTAAAGCCAGAGAAGAACAAAAACCCAGAAAAGGCCGAAGAGTTTTAGAACGGGTCAACAGGTTAAATTTCAAGAAGAAGATGACCGAGGCCATGGGGAACTGGATGTCAGAACAATGCTCCAAGGTTGAGAAGGCAATGGCGAAAGGAGACAGCAAGGAGGCGTACCAGACCATCAAGGTACTAACCAAGTCCCAGCAGCCAAAGACCTCCGTTATTGAAGACAAAGAGGGGTCAGTCCTTACAGAGAGCGCCACTATCATGAAGAGATGGACAGAATATGCAGCGACCTGTACAACTACAAGCTGAAGGCTGATCCGAACAAACTTCACGAGCAAGATCCAGACCATCAGATCCCGAAAGCACACAGGTGCTGGAGGAAGAGGTAGAAGAAGCAGTAAGATCCTTGAAAGGAGGCAAGTCACCAGGGATTGACAACATCCCGCTGAGCTCATCAAGAACGGAGGCCCAGAGATGATCAAGGCATTAACAATCATCTGCCAACGCATCTGGACCAGCAAAGAGTGGCCTGAACAGTGGACCCAATCCATCATAGTTCCACTTCCAAGAAGGGAAACCTGAAGAAGTGCCAAATTACAGAACAATCAGTCTGATAAGCCATCCAAGCAAAGTTATGCTACGCATTGCCTTGAACAGACTGAAACCACAAGCAAAAGAAATCCTATCAGAAGAACAGCAGGATTCGGGACCAGGTCGAAGCACTGTCGAGCAGATCTTCAACATCAGAATGCTCATAGAGAAGCTTTCTCCAACATCAACTACAGCTCTACAACAACTTCATTGACTTCAAGAAGGCCTTCGACCGAGTGTGGCAAGAAGCTCTGTGGCAAGTCATGAGAGACTATAACTTCGACGAGGACCTGATTCAAGTCATCCAGGCGCTTGTATGACAGCTCCCACAGTGCAGTCCTCATGGGTGGAGAAATCGGGAGTTCTTCGGACTTCAGTTGGAGTTCGACAAGGTCTGCCCGCTATCCCCCGTTCTTTTCAACGTGTTCCTGGGAAACATCAGGGCAGGAGGCCCTCCTTGACTTCAAGACCACAATCACAATAGGAGAAGCAGTCTGCAATCTATCGATTCGCAGACGATATTGATTCATGGGCCGCAGTGAAGAAGAACTCCAGGATCTCACCACCAGACGGAAACATCAGCCAATGCCCACGGTATGGAGATCAGCACGGAAAAGAGCAAGATCCTAGTGAACAGTACTACACCAACCACTCCCACCAGCATCAAGATGAGTGGCGAGACACTAGAGGAGGTGGAAACTTTCAAGTACCTTGGAGCAGTCATCACCAAAGAAGGTACGAACACACAAGAGGTGAAGATCAGACTTGCTGTGGCACTCTCTTCCATGACTAAGCTGGAGAAAGTGTGGAGAAACCACAACATCAGAACCCACACTAAGGTCAGACTCTACAAGGCACTCGTCACATCCATTGCCTTGTACAGCTGTGAAGCATGGACACTTACTGCCGATTTAGAACGTCGCATTCGAGCCTTTGAGATGAAGTGCCTCAGGCGGATCCTGAACATCACCTACAGAGACCATAAAACCAATGGCTACGTCTGGCAGCAGATCGAGGCACTGGCTGGCAAAACAAGAACCATTGCTAGATACAGTCCAAACGGAGGAAACTGAAAATGGGTTTGGCCACACAACAAGGCATAACAGCCTGTCAAAGACAGTCCTGCAGGGAATGGTGGAAGGAGCAAGAGGCAGGGACGACCACGCAATAGCTGGATATCCAACATCAAGGAGTGGACCGCCTCACTGTACCAAAACCTCCTGAAAGCAGCCCAGCGACAGAACCATTTGGCGGTTCACTTGCAGCGTCTTGCGGGTACCCCAACGGTCGTCCCGACCAAGGGATGACTGGACTGGACTGGACTATTACTTTGAACTGCCATGCAATTTTACATTTATCACTGTTATACTTTGAGCTGCCTTGTAATTGTTACATTTATCACTGTTATACTTTCAGCTTCCTTGTAATTTTACATTTATCACTGTTATACTTTGAGCTGCCTTGTAATTTTACATTTATCACTATTATACTTTCAGCTGCCTTGTAATGCTAGATTTATCACTTTTATACTTTGAGCTGTCTTGTAATTTTATTTTTAATACTATTATGCTTTAAACTTATATTGTTATTTTATATTGGATACTATTATACTTTGAACTGCCCGTGTAATTTTACATTTAATACTATTATACTTTGAACTGCCTTGTAATTTTATATATGAATATGATACTTTGAGTGCCCTTGTAATTTTACATGCAATACTATTATACTTTGAACTGCCTTGTAATTTTATATTGAATAAGATACTTTGAGTGCCCTTGTAATTTTACATGCAATCTATTATACTTTAGAAACTGCCCTTGCAATTTTACATTTATACTTTGAACTGCCTTGTAATTTTACATTTAATACTACTATACTTTGAACTGCCCTTGTAATTTTACATTTAATACTATTATACTTTTGAACTGCCTTGTAATTTTACATTTAATACTGTTATACTTTAAACTGCCCTTAATTTTACATTTAATACTATTATATTTTGAACTGCCTTGTAACTTTAAATTGAAAAATTTTACTTTGAACTGCCTTGTAATTTTACATTTAATGCTATTAATACTTCGAACTGCCTTGTAATGTTACATTTAATGCTATTAGACTTCGAACTGCCTTAAATTTTTACATGTAATACTATTATACTTTGAACTGCCTTGTAATTTTACATTTAATACTATTATACTTTGAACTGCCTTGTAATTTGACAGTTTATACTATTATAGTTTGAACTGTCTTGTAATTTTACATTTAATGCTATTATACTTTGAGCTGCTATATAATTTTACATTTAATACTATTATACTTTGAACTGCCTTGTAAATTTACATTTAATACTGTTATAGTTTGAACTGCCCTTGTAATTTTACATTTAATGCTATTATACTTTGAACTGCCTTATAATTTTACATGTGATACTATTATACTTTGAACTGCCCTTGTAATTTTACATTTAATACTATTATACTTTGAACTGCCTTGTAATTTTACATTTAACATTACTATACTTTGAACTGCCCTTGTAATTTTACATTTAATACTATTATACTTTGAACTGCCTTGTAATTTTACATTTAATACTATTATACTTTGAACTGCCTTGTAATTTTACATTTAATACTATTATACTTTGAACTGCCTTGTAATTTTACATTTAACATCACTATACTTTGAACTGCCCTTGTAATTTTACATTTAATACTATTATACTTTGAACTGCCTTGTAAATATATATTGAATAATATTATACTTTGAACTGCCCTTATAATTTTACATTTAATACTATCACAATTTGAACTGCCTTGTTTTTTACATTTGATGCCATAGTTTGCTTGCTTTTTAAAGAAAGATCATAACAGTACCTAAAAACTAAATCAAATTTATTCTTAAAAGATAGGAGGGCACAGTGCATATTTCTGTAGCAAGCAAATTGCTTTTAGATCAACAAAATGAGAGTATATAATATGTAGCTGATTGTACAATATGCACATTTAAACCAATCTTGTGTTTCAAGTAGGAGTTTAGGGAACAACGATGACAACGGCGAGGAAGAAGAAGATGATGACAACGAAGAAGAAACCAAACCACCACCACCACCACCACCACGAACAGCAACAACAACCGTTTCATAACTACAAACAATGTTTCCATCAAAAGCCCCCAAAACTATCAAAATGTTGGAAGTTCGTTTGGCGAATAAAGGGGGTACGGACCCAGTTACTCACCACACAGGAATTATGTGAGGCCTTTCAGGGTTGTTATGGGAACACAATTCTTTATTTATAATTGCCAACAACACACACGGCTCAAGCAGGAGAAAGCTGCTGTTTTCCATTCTAAGTCATCTTGTAGACCTTAACAGCCAGCCCCCTCTCTTCAAGAAGAATTAAACGTCACCAGACAGCAAGTGAGAGAATAGACATTGAAAATGTCACACATCCTGTATCATTACAGTTTAGTCGCATAGCTCTGATTTCCACTGACCAATGGATCCATTTGGAAATTGAGACTAACCAATCTGATCACACAATGGAATCAGCTGACAAACAAGTTAATTTAAAAAGCTACAATCAACCAATATTCTGATACGTGACAAGAGAGGAGGGGGACATAAAGAAAGTGTGTGGGGGTGGGTAGAGGGGGTGGATACGGGTCTAGGATGTGAACGAGTTTAGGATTTTAGGGCACTTTTTTCATTTTTAGGCCCCATTTAAGTGTTTACTCCCGATGGTCCTACTCCAGCTGCAAAAGCCTCTATCAGTTTGGCTACTATGATGAAAAGAGGAGAGAAGACACCCGTTTTTAAAAAAAAGGGGGGGGGGCCCCCCCCTTTTTGGGGGGGGGGGGGGGGGGGGGGGGGGGGGGGGGGGGGGGGGAAAATTTTTTTTTCCCCCCCCCGGGGGGGGGGGGG
Organism: Rapana venosa; assembly: GCA_028751875.1. Classification (NCBI taxonomy): domain Eukaryota; kingdom Metazoa; phylum Mollusca; class Gastropoda; order Neogastropoda; family Muricidae; genus Rapana; species Rapana venosa. The sequence goes on along the minus strand of CM054160.1, from coordinate 4,226,055 downwards.
CCCCCTTTTTTTGGGGGGGGGGGGGGAAAAAAAAATTTAAAAAAAAAGGGGGGGGGTTTTTTAAAAACCCCCCAAATTTTCCGGGGGGGGGGGTTTTTTTTAAAAAAAAAAAAATTTTTTTTTTTGGAAAAGGAAAAAAAAAAAAAAAAAAAAAATTTTTTTGGGAAAAAAGGAAAAAAAAGGGGGGGGGGGGAAAAAAAAAAAATTTTTAAAAAACCAAAAAAAGGGGGGTTTTAAAAAAAAAGGGGGGGGGGTTGGGGGGGGGGAAAGGGGAAAAAAAAGGGGGGCCTTTTTTTTGGGGAAAAAAATTTTTTTTTTTTTTTGGGGTTTCCCCCCCCTTTTTTCCAATTTTGGGGAAAAAAAAAAAAACCCCAAATTTAAATTTTTGGGGGGGGCCCCCCCCCCTTTTCTTTTTGGGGGGGGGGGGAAAAAAAAAAATAACCTTTAAAAACCCCAAAACCCCCCAGCCTTCGGGAAGAGAAACACAAAATTTAAAAAACCCAGGTTTAAATTTTTTGAGGCCCCCGGTCAAACGCTAGTTGAAAAAGGATGGGGGGGAATAAAAAAACCCCGAAAGGTGTTGGGAAAAGGGGGGAGGTTAACCGGGGTTTTTGGAAACACTTTTTTCTTTTTTTGGGGAAGGGAAGGGGGTTTGCCCCCCAAAGTTCAAAAATTTGAAAAAACCTATAAAAAAAAAAATGCCCCCATTTTTGCCTTGGGCCTTTTCCTGGGCCCCTTTGGGGGGAAAAATGTCGGGAGTGGTTCTCTTAAAATTTACCTTTTAAATTTCCTAAATTAAAAAATAAAAAAAATTAAAAGTTAAGGGGGGGAAAAGAAGGGAGGAAGGGAAGAGAAAAATTTTAAAAGGGGAAAAAGAAGAGAAAAAAAGGAAGAAAAAGGGGAAATTTTCTTTTATAAAAGGGAATTGTTTTTAAGGGGGCCTGAACTTTAACAAAAAAAATAAAGTGCTTGCCCCTTTCAAAAAGCTTTTGGCATTTTGCAAAAAAATTTTAACCAAAAGAATTAAAAAAATTTTAATAAACCCAAAGAAAAAAAAAAACCAAACAAAAAAGAGTTTTAAAAGATAAAGGGGGGAAGGAAAAAGGAAAAAATTTATAATGAGGCTTTTCAAATTTAAAAAGGGGGAAAGGGGGGAAAAATGGTTTTGAAAAATTAGAAAAGAATATCAAAAATGTTTTGGGTTTAAAAATGGGGCCTTTTTACCAAATACCCAGAAAACCAAAAGGGGGAAAAACGGGAAACCAAAAACAAGAAAAAAAAACCCGTGGAAATTTTCAGAGGATAGGTTTCACAAATTTTCTTTTTTGATAAAGGGAGGGGAAAGGGGAAATGAAAAAAGGTGTGAAATTGTGTTTGTTTTGGGGTTTTTTTTAAAAAGGGCTGGTTCAGCGCAGGGGGAAAAGTAAAAGGGTTAAAAAGAAATTGTTGAAAAGGGGGCCAGCCCAATTTAAAGGGGGAAAATTAAAATTTTTTTCCCGGGGTAAAAAGGTGGGGAGCCGGGGAAGATTGGCAAGGGGGAAGGTTTTCTTTTTTTTTTTCTGAACCTAATGGATTTTTTACCCACAAAGGGCATGTGTTGGTTGGCAACCGGTAAAAGGTTTTTTCCGAAAAATAAAAACCCCTTTTTTAGGAAACCCACCCAGGGGTGGTTTTTGGGTGCAAATGTTTTTTGGAATGTAACAACTCCCGGGTCTTTTTGTTCAAAATTTTTTATAATTTTTTGCAAAAAAAACCTCCTTTCCAGGGGGGGCTGGTTCCCAATTTTTCGGAGAAGCTTAACCCCCGTTGGTTTCCACAAAATTTATTTTCACTAAAAAAATTCCCCCAAAACCCCCAAGAAATTGCCCTAAAAATTCCAAAGTAAAAAAGGGCCCTTTAGGGAAACAATTATGGTTGAGCCCAGGGTTAAAAAAACCCAAAAAAAAAATTTTTAAAAACCCACGGGGTTCTTTGGGGGCAGGCTTTCCCCCAAGGGAAGAGCAGCTGGGGAAATTTCACGGCAGATTTTTTCTCCTTTGACAAAAAGGGGGAATAAAGGCCCTGAAAATGAAAAATTAAAAAACTGGATCCCAAATACTTTCCCACTATGCTTTTTTCAAAATTTGGGGTTTTTTTAAAAATTTATTTTTGGGGGGCAAAGTTTTTTTAAAAACAGTAAAATGAAAATTTCCCGTCTTTTCCCTTTCATTGCATAGCAAACATGGGGCCTTCTTTTTAAATCTGGATAAATTTTCTGTGTATTTTTATTTTATCTGAGTTTTCTTTTTTTACTTTTAAAAAAAACAATCTTCAATCATTTTTTGTCTGTGGAAAACCCAAAAATTAAAAGTTTATGTGAAACAATCCGGGAAATTTTTTCTTGTGATGACATCTTTTCTTTAAGGAAAAGGGCATGGGGGAAAAAAAACCCTTTGGGTTAATGCCAATTTTCTTTGTGAGAAAATTTAAAAAACCAAAAAACCGTTTTGGCCCAGAAAACATACTGTCATGATCAGTTTTAAGGAAATTTTCTTCCATTTATGCCAGAAAAAAAAGACTCCCTTAATGTAAGCATTAAACAACTTGGCGGGGGGGAAAAAATTTGGTTTGGGTCATTAAGAATTTTCTAATTCTTTTTGATCCATCTTTTTTCAAACAAAAAACGCATTTTTGTTTTGAAAATTTTAAGGGAATCCGTTGCTTTAAGCTGCTCTTTTTTTTCTTTCCTGAAAACAAAAGGGGCCAAGAAGTTGCAGAGGGTCTGTGGAAACTGCTCTGTAAAGCACTACCCCAGCTTCCATAAACCCCCGGGCCTTTTAACCTGAAAGACATGGGGTCATGTGGACGTGATGAGACAGGTGATTTCCCAAACACCCAGTCCTGAGTTTTTTAAAAAAATAGCTCTCTGTAAAGATGCAAATCCTTTGGGGAAAGGTCTTGCTGGTTTTGGGAAAGAAACAAAAAAATATAAACGGGGAGTGGGGCAATGATTTTTTTGTAATTCCATGGAGGACAGTTTTGCTTTCCCAAAAGTGCTTTTTTCAACTTTTTTAAAAATTAATTAAAGGGGAAAAAGGAAAAAAATCCCAAATAAAAAAGGTTAAAAAAAGGCTGTGGACAGGCAGGTATTCAAATTTGACATGCCCACTTCAAAGTATTACCCCTTCCCCAGAAAAAATTACATTGAGAAACAGTTCTTTATAAATTTTGTTTGGTTTTTTTCCCCCAAAATTTTCTTTACGAAGTAAAATTTGGGTTTTAAATTTGTAAACCTTTGGGAATTTTGCCCTCTCCTGTAATAAAAAAGGGTGAAAACAGATGGAGTATTTTGGGGGGTTTTCAAAACAAATAAAAACAAAGAACTGATCAAGCAAAAAAATCAAAGACAGATTTTTTAACAGTGTGAAATTTCCCAAACAGGAAAACCCCCATGACAAAAGTGCACTGAAGGCCTTTTAAACTCACACATTCCCTTCTGTGTGGTTCCCGTCAGTTTTAAACATTTGGGGGGCCAAGAAAACCAGGTCCCCCGGGTACCCTTACTCTAATTTTTTTCCCAAGGGGAATTGTTCGGTTACCAGAAACAACCCGTGGCATTCCATTTTCCCATTTTTTTCTTTGGCCAATGGTGGGGCAAAAAACATCCCACACACTTTTGGCTTTTTTATTTAAATTCGATTGTCAGGATGAGAGTGATAAACCCTTTTTCTGCCCCCCAACCCTCCATGTGTCAGACGTTCAGAGGTACTAATGGCCCAGTGTCTTTTCTATTAACAAGGTCTGGGGTTTATGAAACCTTTTTTGGGGCCCAGTCTAGGTGTGTTAAAAACCGGCAAAAAAATGTGAATGTCAAAGGGAAAACCCGGGGTTTAACCCCCTTTAATTTTTTGGGGGGGGGGGGGGGAACCCCTTTTTTGGGGGGGTTGGGGGGGGGGGGGTTTTTTAGGGGGTTTTTTGGGGGGGGTTTTGGGGGGGGGTGGTTGGTTTTGTTAATTAATGAAGTTTGTTTTTTGGTTTTAGCCCTGCCGGGCCGGTCTCACGGGGAAAATTTTTAATGTATGACTGTTTTTCCCAAACCAATAAGGGGGGTTTTTGGGGGAAAATGACAGGTCAGGTTTTTTTCGTTTTAAAAATTTCCCAAAAATTTTGTTTGCCAATGAGCAAATTTGTATGGGGGCCTCAGGGGTCCAATAAACGAGGGGAAGAACTGCCTGTGCCCTTTTTCCCTGCCCTGTAAGCTGTCTATGTCAAGGTCACCCCCATTTATGTTAAAAACCCTATTTCTGCAGTTTCTTTCTCGGGTTCCGCAAACTTAATGCAAACCCATTCGGAATGGCATTGTCAGACAAAAGTAATAATGTTTTACTAAATTGGTGAAAACCTTTGAAATAACTGTTTTCAAAAAAGGCTCTTACCAAAAAATCCGATAAATTTTAAAAAGAGTCTTGATTTTAAATACCAACAAAATGCAATTTTGTCAATTTTACTTCCACCCTTGTTTCAGAAACCTGCAAAAATTGGGCCCTTTCCAAAAACCCCCTTACCTCACTGCCCCTTTGGCTTCCATCTGTAACCCCGGGCACGGGTGTACTCACATTACGGGCCCTTTGTCTTCACCCACCTGACAGTATTGGACACCAACACTGTCACTGTTTCCCTCAGCTGCAGAAACTAAATTTTTAAAAAATCCACCCAAATTTATACAATCAGCGGCACCGGGGGTTTCAGTCCAGCTTAAAAGTTGACTGGCTTATATGGACTACAGCCCTTTTCAAAACTTTTCCCCGGGGGGAACCCTTTTCCCACACACTTTAAAAATTTTGCACTTGTTTTCCACTAAATAACTACAAACTCTGCTTTTGTTGAAATTTTTGCCCTTAAAATTTTTGAAAAGGTTCAGCTTTGCCATGCTCCGGAGAAAAATCTTTAAGGGTGAAATTTTTTACAGTCTGGGACTTTCCGGGGGTTTGGGGGTTTGCCGCGATGGGCCAATTCTGTCCCCGACTGGTTAATGTTTTTTTTTTGCTGTGCACTTTTTTTGGGAAAAAAAGGGCCTGGGGTCTTCTAGTGGTGTTAAAGCGTTTTTCGTCACCAACCCCCAACCATTGTTTTGACTTTTTTGTGGGGGTTTTCCCATTGTTATCATTGGGGTGGCGGGTAAATCTTCCTTTAAAACTGGTACTTCACAACGTTGACATTTGGGAAAACCACGCAAAGGCGGGCAAAGTGGTTTGGTTTTCTGTCTTTGCTGTCCAGTGAGGTTTTGTCACACTGATGTTTGGGGCTTTATTACACGGGAGGGTTTTATTTTTCCCCGTTTCCCCCTTTTAAACCCTGTCAGGTTTAACAGACATAAATGCAGGGCTTTCCTTTCCCCATTTTTTGGGCCCGGGTTTGGGGTCTCTAGCGTGGGGCCATTCCCTTCCCAAAGTGAAATCACACTGGGGAATTTTATAGTCAGCCCAGGCATCTGTTTTCCCTTTGGGCCGTTACAAGGCGAAAAATGCAGGCGGGTGGTTATTCTTTTGGGTTTTGTTTTCATTGTCCTTTTTTTTAAATCTTTTTTTTATTTTTGTGGGGGAAAATTTTTAAATTTATGGACAATACAGACAAACATTTGAAAAAAACCCTCCACCAAGGGTTTGCCCTCATGAAAAAAATTTGCCCAAAAGGCCGGGGCCCGGCTGATCACCTTTGGCGGGTCACAGATTTAAATTTTTCCCTTTTTTTTCCCATACCCTGTTTTCGATTTTTTAAGCTAAAAGTGGTAAAACCAATTCCTGGAAAAACCCAATTTAACCAGGGCTTTTATTTTTTTCCCTTTAAACTCTCCATCAAATCCCATTCATGTATAACCTCTTTCCCTTTTGGGGCCGAGAAGGAGAAAGAAAAACAATGAAGCTAAGCTAGAGAATGGTTAAAACTCACCCTACTTTATTTTAAATTAAATTATTTTTAATTGGGGTTTTTAAAATTCCCTTTAAATTTCCTTTGTGTCTCCTCAAATTTTGGGGCTGGTTGTTTTTTTTCCCCTTTGTTTCCATGTCATGGGGCGTTTGTGGTGTGTGTGGGTTGGGTTGGTGGGTGTTGTGGTGGGTGGTGGGGTTTGTGTGTGGTGTGTTTTGTGTGTGTGTGGGGGTGTGTTTGTGTGTTTTTGTGGTGTTTTGTTGGGTTTGACTTTCTTTTTTACTTCTGTTCATTTTTAGGTGATATTAGACGCCCCCCCCCCCCCCCCCCTCCCCCCCCCCCAAAAAAAAAAAAAACCCCCAAAAAAAAAACCAAAAAAAAAAAACCCAAACCCGGTAGTTGGGGAAATGTGTTTTTTTTTAAAACAAAAAATCTAGAAAAAAAAAATTGGGGCAAATGCAACAGGAAATTTTAAAAAAAATACACATACCAACCCAACAACAAAAACAAAAACAAGTAAAATTAAAACAAAAATTTTAACTATAAACAAATTGTTTTCCTAGGGAAACTGTACAAAAAGACCTTTCCCCAATTTCAAATGCCATTTTAGTTACTGAATATGCTGTGAGGGATTTTTCAAAAAAATGGGGCCCATAAAGGTTTTCCCATTTCCTGGCAGTCAAAAAGTTTTATGATTTTTAGGGGTTTATTTCCCCACAATACAGGCATTACCCTTTTTTTTGCTGAATTTGGTTTTATAAATTGAAAATTTAGTTTCATTCATAGAAAAAAGTTTTAAATTCCCCCTTGGACGAAAAAACCCCAAACTTGTACTAATTCTAAATGATTCCCCACGTTAAATTTAAATCGGTATTGATTCCCATTTTAAATTAAAAAATCTCTTATTTTGTTTGATTACTTTAAAGGTAAACCTTTCTCCTTATTTTTGTTCTAGAAAAGCTATCCCCTTCTTGTAAGGATAAAGCCATTCAATTCAAATTGGGCCCCCCGGGCCTAGTTTTGCCCCCTTTTTTTTGGGCGGGCTTTTAAATTCCCCCCAAAACTCATTAGGAAAAAACCCCCCTTGTGTGTAAAGGGAAACCCAACAAAAATTTTCCCCCACTTAACTTTGTCCTTTTTAAGGTTAAAAAGATGTTTTAACTGAAAATTGTACTCTAATTGTTTTTCAAAGTTTTCTTTTTTAAAAACATGGTGTTTTTAAAAAGCATTCAATCCCGATTTAGAACCCAACGCAAAAAAAAAATTTAAAAATATACACCAACGGAAAATTTCAAAAAAAAATTAAGGTAAAAACCCTTTAAGTATTGCTACCAATTTTGTGAAAATTACCCGAGTGATTTTCCCCAAAAATTATATTTTTTTTCCCAATTTTTAGAAGAAATTTTTAACAAAAGAAAAAAAAGGGGCTTTTAAAAACTTTTTGAAGATGGTAAGTAAAAAAAAGTTTGGGGCCAAAAACCCCTTTAAATTTTAAATATTTAGTACACCCCTTTTATTCGTTCAAAATTTTTTCTTTATGATTTCAAGAAGGTTTTTTATTTTCATTTGGGGGCCTAAGAAATTCCCTTAAACAAATTTAAAAAAGTATAGACTGGCAAAAAAACCTGGCGGGTTTTGGGTGTTGGGGCCTTTAAATCAACGCCCCCCCCTTTGGGAACATTTAACGAAGCCCGGCAATTGCCTTTAGTTTGATTCCCTTTCAACTGGCATGTGTTTAAATTTTTGCTTAAAACAAACGACAAAAAAACTTTTTTTCAGAAGAAAAAAAGTAAAATAAGGGTTTTTAATTTCCTAAAAGACGAAATATATATCCTCTTTAATGCCCATCAGTCTTTAGGGTTGTCTGTTTCTGGGTTACAAAACTCGAGCCCAATAAACAAAAGGCTTGGACACACAAAAGGGCCAATTTTTACCTTTGCCCTTTAAAGGGGAGATAAAATAAAGCACACTTTGATATAGGGTTTCAAATTTTAAAAACCCAAGAAATGACAACCAAAATAATGGTTCTGATGTCCGACCCCAACATCCATCAAAAATTTATTTTGACCTTTTAAACAAATTTATACAGCGGATCAGTCTAGAAAATCAAGAAACAGGTTTTGTTTTGTTTTTCCGGGCAAAAAAAATTTAAAATGTGTGGTTGTGGTGTGGTGGTGTGTGTGCGGTGCAGCGCGCGGGGTACGTGGGGGTGCGGGCTGGAAAAGGGGCCCCTTTTTTCCCTGAACAGGGGAAAATTAGGAACGAAACCCGGGTACCCTTTTTTCTTAAATCTCACACTTTAAAATATTTTTTATTTTTGGTTGTTTGGGGTTTTGGGTGGGTTTTCACACCCAAGGGGAAAAGGTAGTGGGGGAAAGATTCTATTTTGAAATTTATAGTGTCTTGCCAGGGCAAAAGGTTTTCTCTAAGAACATCTGATGGGCCAAAAACCCAAACTTCTTAAATTTTAAAGTATCATTTTTCTGGGGAAAAGGATGAAATGAAAGAACAGGCACACATTGGGAAATTTTGTAGGGGAAATTTTCTGTGTTTGTTTTTTGCTTTTTTTTAAAAGTGGTTAACTTTTGGCACCCATGTTTTTTTTTTAAATTTGGCTTTGATTTTACCCTTTTCCCAAAAAAATTTTTTAAAATGAATCAAAACTTCCCTAAAGTTTAAAGCTAAACAGTAGGTGCAATGCTCCTTTTGTACAGTGTAAAATTCCCACTTGTACGGTACTGGGGGACAAATATTTTAATTCTAAATTTTAACAAATTTTTGGGAAAACCCCATAATGGAACATAGGAAAATTAAGTTAAAAGGGAAAATATTCTTTTTGTGAAGCACAAAAATTTTAAATTTCCACTTGGAAGGAATGAATTAAATACAAATTGTCACAGGGGACTGCCCCCAAAGGATTCCCAAAAAAATTTTTTCCCAATAAAAAACCATGGATTGGTTTAAAGATTTTTTTTATTATCTCATTTGGGAAAGTTTTGGCAGACTCTTGTAAAGGGGGAAATGTAGAGTATTTTTGGAGTGTCATTTGCAATGCTTTTTTCCCTTTTTGGAAATTGAATCCAGTTGTCTGTTTAAAAGGACAGCACTTTGGGAACCTTTCCAGCTTTAACAGGCGGGGGGGGAAATAAATTGGGGTTTTTTTCCCTTCCCGGGAATGTTTCGGGCCCAACTCTGAAAAGGGGGATTGCAATATTTTTCAAAATTTTTTTTAAAAGATAGTAAAGGTTTATTAATCCCCATACCCCCCCAAAATTTCGGGATGCCCGGGGGGCCTATACAAATGGTTTGACGGGGTAATTTTAATTTGAAGGCAAAATTATCAATGTCAGGTGTGACCCTTTAAAGTTTGTTATTTTTTAGCATGATATGATTGCCCTGCTATAGCGGACCTTTCCCATTTTTGGTAAACAAAAAAACCCTGCCCCCCATTGATACCCATTTTCCCGGGGTTTGGTTGTCCCAGTCAGACGGGGTCTCTGTCCTAACCCCGGGGCCAGATTTTTCTTTGCAGTTTTAAATGGCAATGACCCCCCCATTTTCTTCAGTTTAAATGAAGAAAAAACAAAAATTTTTAATTAACTGTGCACATGTGATCATGTCTTTTTTTGTATCCATGCCCCTTTCCCACATAATGAGGCACTTTGAAATTGGATCTCAGTCTCTAGTTGGAAAATGTCTATGACCTGCATTAAAAAAAAAAACAACATTCCCCAATTTAACAGAAAGAACAATTGAAAAAAGGGTAAAACAATCAAAAGAACATTTATTAAAAAAATAAAATGGTTTAGACCCCCAAGAAGTGACAAAAAGAAACCCAAAAATTTTGTTGCATTGTAATCGATGGGTTAGGATGAGGTTTTTGGGTGGGGGGGGAAACGTGTTTAAAAAAAAGAAAAAAAAGGGAAAATCAATATCGCCTTGTACTTTTAGTAAAAGGGAAATAAAGAAAGGGTTACTTTGCTAAAAACTATGTGCGGGAGCATGATTGATCACTCCCCCAAAACACCTTTTTCCAACACCGAGGCCCCCAAATTTACAACCGGGTCCCAAAATGGAACCGACCCTCAACTTTCTCGTCCCCCAAATCGATTTTTTAAACTTGGCGGTTAAAAGGTAACGCGCCTGCCCGAAACCCAAAAAAAAAGCCCAAAGGTCTGAAGTGTGCGGCGGTTCTTTACCCCGTTTGGGCCCAACCCCGGAAAATTTTTTCCCCCCCATCCTTTAAAACCTTGGTGGGGGTCGGGGGGGCTGCCTTTGGGAAATGAAAAGAAAAACCGAGGCCCCCGTGGGTTACACGAAATTATTTAGGGGCACTTAAAAGAACCCCCCCCAACAAGAAGTTGCCCTGGCAAAAATTCTTAAAAAAAAAGCCACTCTATGGGGGAAAACTTTTTCGTTATAAAAAAAAATTAAAAAAAAATTAAAAAAAAAAATTGGGGGGCCCGGCGGGGCGTTTTGTGGCGCGCGCTTTCCCGCCCCTCCCGGGGGGAAAGGGAAAAGCCCAATTTCACGGAAAAATCGGGCCGTTTTTTAAAGGGTTAAAATAATTTTTGGAGCGTTTTTGATTTTTTTGCTTTACAAAAATTTCAAAGGCATTAAATTCCATACATTTTATTTATTATTTTTTAAAGATCTAGAAAAAACTTTAAGCCATCAAAAAATCAAAACCCAATCCCCAATCCCAAACCTTGCTCTAAACCACAGGCCTGTCATTCTAGCCCCCTTTTTTTCCCCAGAAGAAGAAAAAAAACAACTCGGGTGGGAAACCACCTGAAAAGATAAACCCTTCCCCCCAAACTGGAAGAGAAAAGAAGTGCAAAAAACCCATTTTTTCACTTTGTAGAAAGGGGAAAAAATTGCTCCATTGATAAAAACCCCTCTCAACATGGGGCAAGTCTGGGACCCCTTTTCAAGCCACTCTCTTAAAAAACCCTTTAAAGGGAAAAGTTTGCGGAAAAAGGAAATGTGGGGAAAAAACGGGAAAGCTACATTTTGGTGGAAACCAAGAGGTGAAGGAAAACCAAATTAAAAGAAAAAAATGCACCCCCTATAAAAAGCTTGGGCCCAAGACCAAACAGAAGAGGATTTACGCCAATTTACAAAATGGGCAAGAAAAAAAGTAATCGGGGTTGGGGAAACCCCCCAAAAAAAATTTTGGGGCGACCTATGGGGGAAAAAAGTTAAGTAAAATTTTTGAAAGGGAACCCCCCAAGAAAATTTTTTTAAAAGGTGAAACGAAAACCCATTAAACCCCCCAAAATAAAAACAGAAAGAAATAAATCCAAATGGGGGGCACTCCCCAAAAAAGAAGGGGAAATTCTGAAACTTGGGGAAATTACTTTAAAGATCTTTTAAACCCATCTGGAGTACAACTTTCCACTCTAATTCCCCCAACCAAATAAAGACCCGGGTTAAAAGGCCCCCAAACCCTTTTTGAAGCTGAAACAAAAAAAAAACCCAATTAAAGCCCAAAGCCCAAAGGGAAAAAGCGGCGGGTTGAGGGACGGATAAAAACCCTTGAAGCCACCCTTGCCTCGGAAAAAACGGGAGTTAAGTGGTCCCATTCACCCTTCCCCTTAAAAACCCAGGGGAAGGGGGAAGGAAAGTACCAATGGACTGGGCAAAAAATGAAATAGTGGGGGGCCAATTTGGAAGAAAAAGGGCAAGCAAAGTAGAAAACTGCGGGCACCTCTGGAGGCTTTTCACTTTTCAGCCATTTTTAGGGAAAAAATTGAATGAAAAGATTCTGGTAAGCGCCAAAAAGGGCCAAAGCAGAACACCTACTGAGCAATGCCCGGGTTTGGTTTTTGGGAAAAGGGAAAGGGGGGCACAATGCCTTTTTCCCGCACCCCCGACAGTTTGGGGTGAAAGAAGCCAAACCGAATAAAACCCAAAGGGCCGGGCATCCAGTTTTTCGTTGACCCAAAAAAAGTTTTCGACCGATTTAAAAACCAGAGAAAGCTCTGGAAGACCCTGGGGGAAAGTACGACTAAAGGGGGCGTTGCTTGAAACATCAGAGCAATCTATCCCAAACTTTTGAGCGAAAAGCCCCGAACAGCCTTTGGAAATTCCGACTGGTTCCCGGGTTTACACCCGGGGTCGGGCAAGGCGGGCATACCTTTTCCCCCTTCTTTTTCGTGATCAAACATGACCAATCACAAAGGAAGCCAAAACCCAGATTTTAGACCCTTTGGAACAAAACTATTTTTTTGTTGAGACCGGGCCCTGTTTAATTTTCAGAACAAACCCGCTCTTCAAGACCCACACAGACCCAATTTCAAACAAAAGCTGCGAGAGGTTTGACATGAAGTTTCAGTTTTCACCAAAACAGAAGTTATGTCTGTCAGAGAAACCCAGGGAAAAGGAAAAGGGAAAATAAAACATCCAACGGCCCCAGCTGGAAACAGACCAAAAAATTTAAAAAATTTTGGGCAGCTCTTACTGAAAAAGGAAAAATTGGAACAAAAGAGATAGAAAAAAGATGCCAAAAACCCGAAGCAGTCAGTTCCCAACTCCCCCCCCTTCTAAAACTTTTCCAGCTTCCCAAATGAGAAACCAAGGCAAAATTTTATAACCCCCTTTCTTCTTTCCCAAAAAACCAAAACCAAACCATTGCCCGGAAAATGGGCCCAAACAAAAGCCTTTGGGAAGGGGAAAATTTTGGGGGGCAAAATGTAAAAATCCCGCTGAAGGAAAAAGCGCCCAAAAAGGGACCAGAAGGGCGCCCAAAAATTAAAAAATGAGGTGATCAGAGCCCATGGTCGGCCCAAAAACCAAATTTCCCAACCCCCTTTTCGAAACAACAAAGGATCGGGTTTGGTTTGGTCACCTACTAAAATGGGGGGCCCCCAAACCCCCCTTTACGGGCTTTACACCCCCAAAATAAAATTTGGCGGGAAAAAGCCAAAGAGGTAGAAAAAGGAGACGGGGGAGCGACTCCGTGGGGCGGGACACCCCGGGCGACCCTTTTTAAAAGGGGCAATTAAATAAAGGGTTTCCCGCCCTAGCGGGGAAAAGACAGACGTCGGGTGTCTCCCCGCGAAGCCGAAGGGCCCCAGCGGAAGATGAAAAAAGAAGAAAAGTAATTTAAAGCTTTATAATCCTTTTGAAACATTAAAAATCAACAACCATTTGCCGCCCCCCCCCTCCTAAAAAGGGGCTCCCAGTTTAAAAGGGGGTCGAGGCAATGGGGACCTATTTCGTGGTGAAGGTTGCTTTTTACATGTTTGGCCCAAAAGATTTTCCCCTTTTAAAAAAAACCCCTTCTTTAAAGCATTTTTTTACAGCGGGGAAAATCCAACCCCATTGATGTAAAAAACTGTTTTTTCTGTCCCCGGTTAATCTTCCACCTGTTCTTTGTGAAACCCACAAAAACCGCTCCCCAACCGTACGAAATTAAAAGGGGAATTTTTATCTGCCCCCAAGAAAGCTTTTTCCCTTTCCCCCCGGGGGGGCCCCAAAAACCCCCGGGGTGAAAAGTGCAATTTTCTTTTAAAACTTGATGTTTCAATAAACAATAAAGATGTTTAAACCTTTTGCTGTTTAGGGAAGGGGGCTTTTCCCTTTTGAGACTACCTGCCCGGCCCTGTAATCTAAGATTCCTTTTAAAAATTATAAAACCAAAAAATATAAAAAAAATAATAAAAAAAGGTTAATAAGAATGGGAAAATAATAATAGTAATAACAAAAAATTTACAGGGAAATTTTATAGGGCCCGTTTTTCTCTTCCCAAAAAATAATCAAAGGCGGTTTCATTCACCCTACTTTCCCATGCAGCCATTACAATTAATAGTTTTTTTTTTACTTTCAAAGTATACACAAAACCCCCGACGCACCCCACGCCACCCCGACCACATAAAAGGTTTACACTGGGGAAAGGGGAAAGGGGGGTTTTGACTGTTGGGGCCCCGGGGGGGAAAATGAAAATGGAACCAAGGGGGGAAAAATTTCTTAGTTTTTAAAATTTAAATGGTTTTGGGAGGCCCCGGTTTTTAAAAGGGGTGCTTTAAAAAGGCTTTTGGCAAAGGGGAGAGGGGGAGGTCTTTCCAACCCGATGGCCCCAGAAACAAAAAAGAGCAAATTGGCCCAAACCCATGGGAGGGTTTAAAATCTAGGTATTTTTTAAAAGAACAAGGAAAAGGCATCCCAGGGGGTGGGGGGGAACGAGGCGGAGTGTAACGTGAAGACATTCCCATGGGTTTAGGAAGGGGGCTGTTTAGGGATGGCATTTGTAAAGATCTTTAGTTTATTACTCTTATGGCACAGGCTTCCAGTGGAGGATCGAAAAAAAGAGGGAGAAATGTGCCCCAAAGATTTTTTTTCTTTCGGGGAAACTAGGGGGTTTTCAGATTTTTGGGGTACGTTAAGGGGAAAAGTGGGAAAGATGATTCTGGCGGGCCCACCCGAAGAAGAGAATTGGGCCCAAAAAGTCCAGAAATTAGAGAAAAAAGAGATTGATGGGTTTTGGATTTTGGGAAATAAGGGGGACGGGGGTATTTAAAAACCTGAAACTAAATGCGCCAAAATTGAAAAAAGGGGCATGACTGGCGGGTTTTTGGGGGATGAATTTTTTGGCATGGAAAAAGTGTTTTGCCCAATTAACACCCCTTTGAAATTTACAGCAGTATAGACGACAAAACGAAATTGCCGAATTTTATTAAAGCTGTTGTGATGGAAGTTTTTTTTGTGTTTAGTCCCCTAAAAATGCAGGGTTTTCCCGGTTTTTATCTGCGTTTAACTGAAAACTTTTTCTTTTACCCATCCAAAATTTTTGGGATATCTTAAAGGGGGCGGGTTAAGGAAACATATAAAATAAAAGAGAAAAAGGGGGGATGTTCGGAATTTACCCAAAAGGGCAAAAATTTTGTTGAGAAGTCATCAAACAAAAAATATGGTTGATCTGTTGACGATTTTTTTTATGTGTGAAAGAGAAACGTTGTAGGGGATTGAAAAGAACAAGGGCCCGGAGAAACTTATCACTGTGGGAATCCCAAAATTTCCATTTTGGGAAAAGTGTTGATTGAATCTTGTTTACTGAAAAACTGTGTAAAACGGTCTGTAAGGAAATGAACTAAAGATGAGGGCTGTACCTTTTAAATTTACCCCAAAAGTTTTTTGGAGACAGGAAAGAAAAATTGATATTTTTATATTTATGGGGAAGGTGCAGATGATTTAAAAGGAAGAGTTAAGAAGGGGGGTTTTTCCGGGAGTCAACGCGTGTAGAAGCGTGTTTAAAGGTTTTTGGACTAGGAGGGTTTTGTGTTTGAAATTTTGGCGCTTTTTAGGAAAAGATTAAAAGGGGGAAGGGGGACTATTTTTAAAGAAGATGGCTTTTGGATTTGTATAAATTAACAACTTTTTCCCAAGGGGAAATTTAAAAGGGGTTGAACCAGTAGGTTGGTAGTAAAAAAAAAAAGGTAAAGGAGCCCCATAACCCTAAAAAAGGTCGTAGGGGGGGGCGGGGGGGGGTTCAGAGACCTCACTTTCTAGGGCCAGCATATGAGGGCGGCGCCCATCTCCTCTCCCTCGCTGCTTTACCTTCCCTGACCCTAAAGAGGGTAGGTACCCATTTACAGCTGGGGTGAATCGGTGTCTAGAGGTAACGCGCCCCTGTCTAGCAAAGCGAAAAGTCCGGGTCGGAAGTGTGCGTGGTTCGATATCCCGTCTGGGCCCGAAACTTTTCCCCCATCCATTAGACCAGAGTGGTGGTCTTGGCGCTATCTTTCGGATGAGAGGATAAACCGAGGTCCCGTGTGTTACAACAAAAATTATTCAGCGCACGTAAAAGAACCCACGGCCAACAAGAGAGTTGTCCCTGGCAAAATTCTTAGAAAAAAAACACTCTGATAGGGAACAAATTACAGTTGACAACACAAAAAAAAAAAAGGGTGGCGCTGCTCTTGTGGCGACGCGCTCTCCCGGGAAGAGCACCCAAATTTCACGCAGAGAAATCTCGTGACTTAAGTGATATAAATAAATAAATGAACTGGGGGAACTGTACTGAAGCCAAGGCGCGCAAACGGTCCACCCATTCCAACTGGTAACCACGCTCGACGCTGCTTAACTGGCAGGGGAAAGCGAGTGCTCCGACCACTGGATACAGGTCTATAATTCTTCAGAGTGTTAGGATCCCAGCGTCCACCGGGCCCTAAGATGCATGCACCTGTAGTTGGTCAGGTAATTTGAGCAACACTGTCAATAGTGTACAAGTAGATGATTCTCGACTGTGTGATCCTAGTCTTCCTAATGAGCCCATAGCAAACTCACTCTAGGTAGTAGTTGGCCGAGTCCGAAAAAAAATCCATATGAATCTTTGTGGATTCAACACCAGTGACCTTCCAACCATAACCCGAGGGCAGTCACCACTGTGCCATGGCAGCTGGTAGTAAACTCCTTGTTTATTTCAAGTGCTGCTGTTTTCAATCACAATTCACCAAAGCAGTGCTTTTTGGCCTTTACCAGAAAGTTATTCTCAAGCCTCAAACTATTGTTCTTTTGAGTGCCACTTTTTCTCACATCTCCCAACATCTGCACTACAATGACCCCCACTGTACTGCAGGAACAGCAGCAATCAGCTGACCTTTACCTTGGGCCAGTTTCCTATTTGTAAACCTGCCTTTTCTTCTTAAACCAGTACAAACTGTTAAGATCTTTTTTTATTATTCTTTAATAATAATAATAATAATATAATAATCATAAAATAATAATACATGGAATGTATAACAGCGCTATATCTTGCAAAAACAAAATCAAAGTGCTTTCATTCATCATATTATTTATTCTTACTTCTGGTGAAGTGACAATCATTGTCTTTGAGTTAAGCTAACACACCGAAATTGTAATTGTTGTGTTAATGTTAGAACAGACTTCTCAAAATAAACGTAAATTCTAAAAGTGTAAACAACTGTATTGTCTTTTTGATGTTTTCTTGACCTTTCTCTTTACTAGCTTCCTAGTAATAGCTATCATCAATTAAAGATGCTGACAGAAAGACTTGAGATCTGTGACTGGCAAATCAGGTTTTAACAATTTGTTGAAAAGCGTTGGACAACATGAAAGTCCATCGTAGGAATAGAGCTGTCCCTCCACTCAGATATTTTGAAAGCTAATGCCATTGGTAGAATAGTATGCGTGTCAAACATCAACGGATGCCATCCAGCCATCTCTGTGCATGCTATTTCTTGCTGTCTCATTCTCAATGACATTTCAGTCTTACCGTTTCCACGCCATCTTTCAATTTTTAGGCTGAAACTTGCCCAGAACTGTCACATCCCAAGGGTCAGAAGTCCACAGGGAGCCCATCAACATCAGGCCACCATGAGGCTGCCACCCAAAGGGAGTCTGTACTGCTGCTGGATAACTTTGGTAGTGTCCAATAGTGCTTGTTCTGAGCTAACATACGCAGGACACCACACTACTGAGCCCCTTACTGATGACAGTGATAGCTCAGTTATGGAGCCAGACTGAGTGAGATGTCCACCTGATGTGGCGACCACCATAGCATTCCTCCAACGACATACTCCCATGAATAAATAAATAACACAATTAAACTCAAACCTCCAAGACTTTTGACACAAACTCACCACAGGCACAGAAGTGTATGTAGAAACAAAAACTGAGGTGACAATGAGACCAAAGCAGCAAGGGCAACAGAATCATATGTATCTTATTTTATTGGATAATATGATCAGTGATGATGAGATGATGTCATGCTGCTGCTAAGGAAGTGCATGTGCTTTGAGACTTCTTGACAGGGCTGAGCTCTACACTTCCTAGCATTATATATATCCGGCATGAGCTGGCCACAAGAGACACAGCAGATATCAGGTAATTTGAGCAACACTCTCAAAATTGCATCTGTAAAGTAAATGAACCTCGACTGTGTGCTCTCATTCTTCCCAATGAGCCTATAGCAAACTAACTTTTGGAATGACCCAGACCCAAAATCCAAAAATTATTCATATGACTCAAGGAATCAAAACCCATGACCTTCCATCCTTAACCCAATGCACTAACCACCACACCTTGGCAGTAAGTATGTGCATCATATTAGTAAACAGACAGTAGTTTTTCCATGTTAAAGCGAGAGACATGTACCTCAATGAGACAAATGTACTTTTTTCTAGTTTAAATCAACCTGAATGTACCATCTGGTTTTGGTGAAAAGAAAAATAGGTGACACAAATTCCACCTGATCCATGGTAAGGTTTTCATATGACTCCCATGGATAAAAGTTTTCCAATGTCTGTGTCCGTCTCTTAACATAGGTTACTCTGAATTTGATGGTTAAAAAATATTGATTATATTGGAATGGTGGTATGTCTTGGAAAGACATTTCAGCTGCTTGTATCAAGGATACAGTTGGTTCTTTTCATTGGGCTACATATTTCTGCAATATGCCTACCTAAAATGGTCTTTAACAGTCCTGATTTTGTTTACCCTTCCTAGTTTAGACTACATGATGTTCAGGCCTGGGGGTTTAGGTTGACGTGGATACACCATCCATGTCAATCTGCTCAAGGATCATCCCCTCACACCTCTAAACGGGGCTAAAGCTAGGCTGTTTTTCCGTTTTTTTTTACCATGAGGGATTGAAATTTTCTCTTGTATGAAATTTCAACCCACAAAAATTTTTGGGAAGGGGAAATTTAAAAGGCTGTCAAAAATTCCCTTTGAGGAACAATTCCCAAAATAACTGATATTTTGATTTTAATATCATTTATATTTTTTTTTGATACTTTTTGGGGTTTTTTTCCTAAAGGGGTTTAAAAAATTTTTGCTTTTTTCTGTCAACATAGACCCCCTTCGTGAATTTTTAAGTCAGTGCACTGCATCAGTAAGACTTTTTCTTACGGTCTTTTTTTTTAAAACCAGGATCTTTGCCATTTTTCTGGGGGAAAAACTTTTCTCGGGCCACTTTTTCCCTGTAATTTTAAATTCTTAAACCTTTTTTGTTTTGGGAAGTATGCTTGCCATATCCAAAATTTCCTAAATTTTCCCTCCGGGAAAACTGCAAATCACAAAATGGCACTAAAACTGAACAAAGGAAAAAATCAAAAAAAGTCGGTTTTAGTACCAGCCCTAACCAATTGTGAAAAGGGGAATCCCTCTGTCGCCACTGGGATCTGTGTTGCTTTCAACATCCAGCACTAAAGTAGAAAAAATTTTAAAAAAAAAAGGGTAAATGAAAAAGGGGAAAATCAATAAACCAAACAGGTCCTTTTTTGGGAAATTTGTTTAAAAGGGAAAAAGAAAAATTTGTATTTTTAAAAAAGGGAAAAACCCCAAAATTCTCCTTGACAAAAATTTCACACAAAAACCCGAAAAAAGTTTGCCATAAATCAAAAAAACCCGGGCCCCGCGTTTTTCCCTTTTGAACTAAAACCCAAATTTGGCCTTTTCCAGTTCTCCCAAAAACCCAATTTTTTCCCCAGTAAAGTAAGCAGAAAGGAAAATTTTTCGGGCCCAAAATCTAAACCATTAAGCCCAAAGTATTTCCAAACAGGTCTTTCGGCAATCAGAGCTTGACGCAAAGCCATACCCTTTGGGCTGATCCTTCTCATGCTTTGTTTCCAGAATTTAAAAAGTTGCCTTCGAAACGCCGTTTTCAGGGGTCCCATCAAAAAAAACCAACAAAAAAAGAAATTCTTTTGGCCGTAACATTCGACACGGTTTTCACAAATGTTTGACTACCATTTTCTTAAAATTTAACTTCTGAAAAAATCGGGGCCTGGATTTTTCCATTTTTAAAACAAATGAAATCAATACAAAAATTGGTGTGTTTTTGTGTGGGGTTGTTTTTGGTGGGTGGTGCTGGGTGTGTGAAATAAGTCTTGGTTCAGCAACTTTTTCAAAAAAACATTGAAAATTCATATATTGGTGTAATTTTGGGGTTTTTCCCGTGGGCGAAATTCGCACAAACACGTACTTCTTTTTAAACTTTGCGGGGCGTAATGGGGTGCGTTAAAAAAAAAAGTTTTCAATTTTTCCTGCAAAGGGTTTTTTAAAAATTTGGGTTCACAAATTGATGTTTGTGCCCAAAGCGCGGGTGTTGGGGTGTGTGGTGTGTTTTGTTTTTTGTGTGGGTTGACTTTTTTTTAAAAACCCCAATATAAAAATATAGCTTTTGGTGCCCTTTAATATATTTAAAGTACAACTCCCTTTGTCAGTATTGAAATTTGGGCCCTTTCAGGGGATGTTTAAAAGTTTTTTTTGACTTGACTTCCCCTTTGACTTAAATTACAGAATGTCGTATCGCACGGGCTCGCCCGGGGTTTTTTTGGGCACGGGGCGCCCAACCCAGGTATTCAGTCTGAACACAGCAGTGGTGTTGCACCCCTCCCCACAAACTTGTATTTTTTCCGGATTCCCGGGTTTGCCCTTCTTTAAAAGCATTTCAAAAAAAACCCCGCAAAAGCATTTTTGGCAATCCAATCATTTGGCACAGGGAATTGCAAAAGGAAATTTTGGGGAACCTTTCCCCACAAACCCAAAACCCAAAAACAACATTTTCTTTCCCCGCCATGTGACCCGGAAAAAAAGAGAAAAAAAGGAAATAAAAATAAAAGGGGGGAAGAGGGGGAGAGAAAAAAGAGAGAGAGAAGAAGGGGAAAGAGGGAAAAAGGGAGGGGGGGAAGAGGGGAAGAAAAAACAAGGATAGAAAAGCCAGATAACAGAGAAAAAAGACAAAACAAACAAACAGACAACAAAAAACGACAAAAAGGGCTCAGCTGCGCTGCTGTTTTTCGATAAATTAAAAGATGTTTAAAAAGGGGAATTGAAGATGAGTTTGTTTATGATTTTGATGAAAATAAATTGATGAAAAAATTATGAAGGGTTTGTTTGGGGAAAAAAAAAGGTTTGACCCTTAAAAATTTTTCAAAGGGGGTTTCCCAATAAAAATATTTATTTAAATTCCGGGCCCAAAAAAGGGTTTCACATCTCCCCCAAAAAAGGCTCATCTTTTTTCCACTCTAAATTGGGGGTCTTTTTATAACCACCAAACAAATAAAAATACAAAAAAATTTGGAACTTATATGGCAAAATTTTCCCTTCCAAAAGAAAAATCAAACGCATGAAATTAAAACCCTTTAATTTTAAAACACTTTTAAATCCCTTTAAAGGATAAAAAACAATATTTTATATTAAAAAAAAAGGGGTTTTTAAAAACCATGTTCGCCGGGAAAACCCAAAAAACAAAATGAAAAAAAATTTTTCCCCCCAATAGTCAAATGTTTTTAAAATAGAAACCCCACACAAACACACAACACACACATACCACACCAAAACAGGCCCGTATTCTTTAGAAATTTAAAAAAAGGTGGCAATGGGGTTGGGGGAAGGGGTTGGTTTAATCTCTGAAATGAAAAAAGAGGGGGGGGGATTTTTTAATTTTTGAAATTTTAAATATGCCCTTGAGCTTTGGAAAAATTTAAAAAAGTTTTCAACCCCTAGTTTTCCTTTTCGGAAAAAAGAGAGAGAAAAAGGGAGCCATTCCGGGTCGAATGGACCCGAAAAGAGAAAAAAAAGGGCGGGGGGCCCAAAAAACAGTGGTTTTTTAAAAGGTTGAACAAGTATTCTGGGGGGTCACAAGGAAACTGAAAATAGAACCGAAGGGGAACGTTGAATTTTGGGGTTTTTTTAAAAAGGGGTTTAAAGAAAAACCTTTTTTTCCAAACCCAAGGGGGAGGAAAAGGGGATTTGGGGGCGGGTTTTTGTTTGGGGAAAAAAAAGAAAAAATTTTTGGTAAACAAAAAAGGGGGTCCCCTTTAAAAAAATTTTCCTTTTTTAACCCAAAAAATTTTTCCCCTTTTTTTCAAGGACATGGGGATTTTTTTGGAGAAAAATTTTCCCAAAAAAAGGGGAATTTCTCCATTTTTTTTCAAAAGAATTGGGTTCAACTGCAAGTTTTTAAAGTAAAAGGGGGATTTAAAAAGATTTGGGGTTTTTGGGGGGGGACCCCACCGGGAAAGTTTGGCTAGTCCGGAAAAAATTTTAAAGAAAATAAAAATTGTAAAATTTGTTCCTTTCTGGGGGACTTTTTCCCAAATTAAAAAAAATACTTTTTTTTAAGATATTAGCACAATTTTTAAAAACAGGGGCTGGGGGTTTAATTTTTTGGCTTTTAAAAGAAAGACACTAAAAAAAGGGAGAGGTAGGAGGAAGTTTTTGAAAAATTGGGCCGGCCTTTAATTGAAGGGTTTTTAAGGGAAAGTTTGTGTTTGGTTTTAAAAAACTTTTCAAGGGGTTTTATCTAATTAAGCAAAAAATTTTTTATGTTTATTTTTTTTAAAATTATTTTAAAGAGGTTTAATTATTGCCCCAGGAAAGAGGCAGTTTTTAGGAGAAATCCCAAATGGAAAGAAAATTTAAAAATGATGGTTATAATAATTTAAAAAGTGACAGGTGGGGGCAAGGTAAGGGGTGAAAAAGGAACGGGGCCAAAAAATAAATGTTTCCCTTGGAATTTCCGCTTTTCCCCTTTGGGCCGGAAATTGATTGAAATCTTTTTTAACTGCAATTTCTGGAACCCGGTCAGTAAGATAAAATTTAAGCCAGGTGGGGGCTGTGCCAGTAACACAAAAGGGTTTTTTGAAGACGGGAAGAAAATGAGGGGTCTATATTATCAAAGGCCCCCAAAAATCGAGAAAGGGTAAAAAAGGGAAAAATTTTTCCCCTGAGTCAGAACCGAGAAAAGAAGCTTTGTTAAAAGTTTGTACAAAGGGTGTTTTAGGGGCTGTGGTTGACAAAAAAAGGGCGGGACTGAAACTCGGGAAGAAGATTTTGGAAGAAGGGGGTTTTTTTGAGTTTTGAAAACTCCTTTTCAAGGACTTTAAAAAAAAAAGGTAATTGGAAACGGGTCTAAAATTCTTCAAATTTTTAAGGGCCCGGGTTCATGCTTTTTGAGAAAGGGGTGTGAACTAAAACATTTTGGAGTTTAAAGGAAAACCTTTTCCTGAAAAAAGAGATATTTTTACAATTTTCGGATAGGGGTTGTTTTATTTGGTAGGCACTAGTAACAAAAGAACAGGTAGGGGGATCAAAAACACATGATTTTAAAATTTTTTTCAGAATTTCATGTTTCTTTCCCCACTTGTGGGGATAAAAGAAAAGGGAAGGAGTGCCAAAAAATTGGGGGATCAGGAAGTCAGCAAAAAGGGAACCCGGATCCATTTTGGAGCAAAATTTTAAAAGACTTTTTAAAAAAAGGAATTTCAGAAAATAAGAAAATTTTCAAGTGGTTTGGAGGGAAAAGGCAGAGGCTTCCTTTCACAGATCCAAGAAAAGAAAGATTTGAGGAAAAGGGGTTTTCAAAAGACAAAATCAAGAACTTGAGAAGAGTAATACTTTTATTTTTTCTGAAAAATTAAAATTTAAATTTTTTTTAACTTTTTTTTCGGAAAGACTGCTTATTAATTTTACGTTTTTAAATTTTCCCCAAAGGCCGCCCAAATTGCCTTTTTTTTCCTTTGCCCCCAAAAAAGGTCAGGGGGTTTAAAACCCATGGCGCCCCGGGCCTTCAGGAAGGAAAAGGGGTCAGTAAAAAGGTGCTGCTCATCAGATTTTTGGGCTAAGAAATTGTAATTTTTTAGGGGGGTTATTTTTGTCAAGGTTTTTTAAAGGCTTTCACCCGTTTGTGAAAGAAATTTGAATATCTAGGGGTTTAAAGGGTTTGCGACGGGGGGCTACTTTTTTTTTCCCTAAAAGGGGCCTTTGGGAAATTTTAAGAGAGAAAAAAACAGCCAATGATCAGAAGGAAATTTAAATAAAGATAGATAAAGATGTATAACCCTTTGGGGAAACATCAGTAATTACCAGTCAAAAAATGTCCTGACTGTGTTTGCTTCGTTTAACCACTGAAAAAGGGAAGGGGTGGTTCGTCAAAAAAAAGAGACAGACTTTTTGACATCAAAAGAAGACGGGTTAACAAAATGGAATTTAAAGTCACCGAAAAAAAGGGAAAATTTTCCCGGGAGAGAGGTTTTAGTTTTTCCCGGGAGTGACTAAAAACCCTGTTTGGAAAAGGGAAAGATGTCAGATTATTTTTAGGGTTTGGGAGTGGAGGAAAAGACAAAAAAAAGAAATAAAGGGCCAGGTGGGGTTGAATTTTGATTCACAACTTCAAAAAGAATAAAGGAGAAAGGGAAGGGAGTGACAAAAAGAAAGAGCAGTTCGATTTGTATCTTTATAAACGAGGGAAATTTCCAAACCCTACGGAGGGGCGGGGAAGAAAAAGAGTTTAAAAACCGGGTGGTGTCAGTTGTTTTTTTTTGGGTTTCATGACCGTGGGGTTTTTAACCTTTTCTGTAAGAAATGTTGGGGTCAAAGTTCTTTTAAAAAAAGAAATCAAAGTGAGATCCCTTTACTTTCGGGCAGACAGATTGCACTTGAACATGCACATGTGAAGAAGTTAGAAGGGGGCAAAAGGGGTTTGATATAACGGGTTAAATTTTTGGGTAACTGTCAGGGAAGAGGATGCAGGCAAGGGAAAAATTTGGAGAGGGGAAAGGGCAGCAAAAGGGTTTGGATTGAAGCAGGTGTAAAAAAGAAACCCCCCTATTTTGCCCTTACCCCTAAACATAAATGGCTTAGGGGCTGGGGACATTCTCATTGTAAATCCATTTGGGGGGCCCTTTTTTTTGACCTTTCATTGCCCCTTTTTCCCATAAATCTCCACCCCCAAAGGTTTTAAAACGGGAAGTGAAAGGGAAAAAACCGTATGAAGTTTGAGTATTTTTTATAATAAGGGAGATGGGATTAACCTTCTCCATCTACCAGGAACACTTTTTTATTTATTCCCTTAATGATAAAATGATGACAAAGGGTATGTAATTTGGTTTTTCCCTCCTCCTTTGAGAAAAATAGGTCAAGGTAACTTGGACATTAAAAACTTTGATATATAAAATCGGGAAATTGAAAAAGTGCCACCTTTTGATGTAAAAAAGAAAAACGTTGATTTTCTAATCTTTTTAAAGTTTTACATTATTCTTAAAACCCAGCAAAAAGTTGGGCAGTTTTTTTTGTTAAAATATAAGGGGTCACCCCCCCAAAAAGGGAAAACGACGTTTGGCAGCAAACCCCTTCCAAGCTTTTAAAAAGGGTCGTCTGCAAAACATTTCCTTTCCCTCGGCGTGCAAACATTTTTTGAATAAATATATATATATAAATTTTAATAAAAATATAAAAATAACAATATATATTTTTTTCCCATCCCCTTTTGTGGGTGCACGGGCAAAAAAATTGGAAATTGGGATTTATTTCCCCTTATGTATGTTTTTTATCCCTAGATCTAATTCCCAAAGGGGTAATTATATTTTTTCCTCCATAAAAATCAGAGCATTTTTTAAAAAATTTAGGACAAAAAAACCCTGGGGGGGAAATTGCGTGTTTTCTGGTTTTTTGGGTAGCTAATGTTACCAATTTCCAGGGCCCCTTAAAGGGCCTTTTTTGGGAAGTGATGGGGAAACCGCCACGGGTATGCTGAAGACCGAATAAAGTTTAAATTTCCCAAGAAACTGTCTTCCCCTGAGCCCTCTGTTGCAAAGAATTGTTTTGCTGAAAATTGTGGGTTTCCACTCAATCCCTACCCGCCTTTACCCCTTGCCTCTCGGGGTCAATATTTATAAAAATAAAAAATTTTTCGGTAATAAAAAAAAATTTTATGTTTTAAAAAAAAAGAAAATTGTCATACATGTCGGCAGATATTTTTTCATGTTTTTTTAACATGCACGCCCGTGTGTGTGTGTGGGGTGTGGTTTGGGGGTGCGCGCGCGCCCCGCACAGCCCCGGGGAAATCTGTTTTATGACCTGTGCTTTCCCCTGCTCAGGAAAAATTTACAAATAGAAATTTTTCATTTTTTCCCGCCGGGACACAATTCAAATAAAATTATTTTAAAAAAATTTTAACTTTGTTTTCTCCCCTGAATAGAAAATTAGGGGGCCATTTATCAGGATGGAAAATTTAAAATTCTCCCCCGGGGAAACAAACCGGGGATTTGGGGGGGGTTTTTTTTTTTTTGGTTTTTTTTTTTTTTTGTTTTGGGGGGGTTTTTTTTTTCTTTTTTTTTGTTTGGTTTTTTTTTTTTTTTTCCCTTTTTTTTTTTTTTCCCTTTTTTGTTTGGTTAAGTTTTTGGGGGAGGGGAGTTTTTTTTTTTTTTTTTGGTTTTCCTTTAAAAAAAAAGGCTTTTGTTTTGGGTTTTTTGTTTTTTCCCCCCCAAAAATTTGGAGGGTTTTTCTTTAATTGGGGTTTTTTTGGGGGGGGGTTTTTTTTTGGGGGGGGGTTTCCCCCTGGTGGGGGGGGGTTTTTTAATTTTGGGTTCTTTTGGGGGCTCTTTTCTTTTGGGGGGGGTTTTTGGTTTTTGTTTTTTCCCCTTTTTTCCTTTTTTTTTTTCCCAAAAATTTTTTTTTTTTTTAAACTTTTTGGAAAGAAGGTGACTGGAGGATTTTTAAAAAGGGGTTAAAATTTAGGCGGGAATGGATAAAAACCCCCCAAAAGAGTACATATCTTAAAATTAAAAATAAAATTTTGGAAATTTATAAAGCGGTTTGAATCGGGGAAAAAACCAAATGGGCGTTTTGCCCTAATTATTTAAAAGGACGCCCCTCCTTTGAAAAAATTTTTCCCCAGGGATGGCAAGAAACCCCACACCAAACAAAAAACCCACAAATTAAAAAGGGAAACAACCCCAACCGGGCCACAAAATTAAAAGATTTTTTGGAAAAGGAAAATTTTAGGGGGGGGGGAAAACCCAAAGAAAAGTGGGGCTTTTCGGGTTTTATGTTTAATTTGAACTTTTCTAAAAGAAACCCTTTCCATTTTGGAAGGGCCCCTTGAAGGGATCGAAAAATTTTGGGGGAATTTTTCAAACCGTATCTCTGGGGCGGAAAGGGAACCAGGAATGGAAAATGTTAAAATTAAAAGGGGAATTTTTAAGAGTAAAGGGGAAAGTTTGGAGAAAAGAAACGGGAGGTTGGGGATTTAAACCCATTTTTAGACAGGGTGAAAAATTTTTTCCAAAAAATTTAGTTAAGATTTTTTTTGGGGAAAAAACCGATTTGATTTGGGTGTTAATCCCAACCGTAATTATTGGGGGCCCAGAAAAAAGAATTAAAAGATCAAAGGAAAAAGGAGAGTTTACTACGAAAGTTTAGGGAAATTTTCCGAATCGGAACCCCAATTTAAAATGAAACAAAATAGGCCGGGAAGTTTTTTCGGGTTGGGGTTTTGTTTTTCCCCAAAAATTTTAAAATTTGGGGAAAAGGGAATTTTTCTAGGAAATTTCAAAAGTTCTTTGTGAAAAACCAACATTTTTCGGGGCCTATGAGCAAAGGTTCGTTTTGGAAAAAGGGCCTATAATTTCCTTCCCAGTTTTGGGGAATCAAAGGCCGTGGCTTTTTGTAGGGGGGAAAGGGCCGTTTTAAAAAGTTTATGAAATACCCTGGCAAAAAAGAGAAAAAGGGTTTTTTTTTTTTTGGGAAAAGGGAAAATTGAAAAAGGGGTTGGAGAAAACCCCCCTGAGGGGACCCCGGGGGCCCAAAATTTTCCCTTTTTAAGGTTTTTTAAATTTGTTTACTTCTTTTTCAACCTTGTGGGAAGGGAAGGGAAAAGGGGGGGTTGCCATTAAAAAAAGGGTAAGGGGCGGAAGGGGAATTGTTTTAAACCTAGGGAAACTTTTTTTCCAAAAAATTTTTCCAAAAGCCCAAAATAGGAGGAATTTTTTTCCGACAGGAAAGTGGTTATTAAAGAAAGAGATTAAAAAGGTTTTCCGGGGGTTTGGGGGAATGGAGGTAAAAAAGAATTTTAATGGTTGTTGAAGAGTTTTGGGAAAATTTTTCAGTTTTTTAAAAAAAGGGAAAAAGGGTTTTAAACGGTTTAAAAATTCTTTTTTAAAGGGAAAAAGGGGCTGTTTTTGGGTTGATTTTGCGGTTTTGACATGAAAATTTCCCTATTGGGGGATTTCTTTTTTGTATCAAAGTTTGG
Organism: Rapana venosa; assembly: GCA_028751875.1. Lineage (NCBI taxonomy): Eukaryota > Metazoa > Mollusca > Gastropoda > Neogastropoda > Muricidae > Rapana > Rapana venosa. The sequence continues at coordinate 4,198,148 of CM054160.1, read as the reverse complement.
GTATAAAAACGTAAAAGGGTTGGGGTAAAGGGAGGAATAGTTTTTTTTGGGAATTGCATGTTTTTTTTAAACTTTTTGGGGGGGAAAAGGAAAAGTGGTTTAAGGGGGGTCAAAAGGGAGGCAGGTTTGAGATTTTTTGGAAAATTTTTTGGGAATTTTTGGGAAAAAAGGAAAAAAAGGGAGGGAATTCCTGGGCCCTTAAATTGCAAAAGATTTTTTTAAAATAAAATTTAAAGGGGGTTTTTGGAATTTTAGGAGGGAAAAAAATTTTGGGAAGATAAGAATTCGTTTTTCTCTAAGGAAAAGATTTGACAATTTTTTTGGAAAATGGGATTGGTTTTCCCACCCAAGGTTTCAAAATTGCCCGATCGCGTTGTTTCCCAACCATGTTTGGGATAAAAATTTTTGGCCGGGAGAAAGGGGGAGAAAAGAAGGAAATGCATCAAAGCGGTTGCGAAAAGGGAAAAAGTTAAAAGGGGTAAACCAAAAATTTAAAAAGTTTTGGGAAAGAGGGTAGGGGTTTCAAGGGTTTAAATTTTTGGAAAAAAAAATTTTAAATTTTTAATTTAGGTTAATTTGGAAAAAAAAGGGCGGCGGAAGTAAATAGGGGTGGCCAGGTAAGGTTAAGATTGAATGCCGCCAAAATTAAAAGGGGTTCTTTTTTAATTTAAAGGGGGTTTGAGGAAAGAAAGAAAAAGGTTTTTCCAAAAGGGTTTTGAAAGGGAAGGGGCAACCCCCCCCCGAATTTAAAGAAAAGGTTTGGGGCCCAAGGGTCACGGGTTTTAAAAAAAATTTTTTGGTTTTTGGCCCGGGTGGTTTAAAAGGGCCAAGTTTTGAGGGGGGTTTGGGTAATTTTTTTCGGAAAAATTCAAAAACCCTGGAAAAAAAAAATTTTTTTCTAACAAAACAATGGTAAATTTTCTTTAAGAAAATTTTTTTTTCCCCCCTTTTTTGAAGAGTGAGGAAAAAATTTTATTTTTTTACCCAAGGACATTTAAATTTTTTTGGAATGATTAAAAGAAGTTTTGGATGGGTTTTGATAATACTTTTTTTAAGAAAAATTTTTCCCCGGGAAAAAAAAAAATTTTTCCTTTTAAAACCCAAAAAACACCCCCCCCCCACCACCCCCCCCCAAAAAAAAGCACAAAAACCCCACCACCTTTTTGAAAAATTAAAACCCCCCCCTTTTATTCCCCCCCAACCCCCCCCCAGGCCCCCCCCCCAAAAAACCCCCCCCCAAACCCCCCCAAACCCCCCCCCACCCCCCCCCACCCCCCCCACACACCCACCCCCCCACACACAAAAACACACACCACCCCCACCCCCACTCACTCACTCACTCACCACTCAAAATTCTCATCCCCCAAAATGACTGAAAAAGGTTTTTAAAATTTTTCTTCTTTGTTTTGTTTCTTATTTTTATTTTTTGAATGTATGGGTTTTAAAAATTTAATTTCTTTATCATGACTTTTAAAATTTTGTAAAATTTATTTTCAAAATTGGTGTTGATGGGATCGATACTTTTTTGGGGGAATTATATTTTGGGATATTATCTCTGAAATACACCACAAACACTCCCTTTTCTCTCTGCCTCTGCCCTCTTCTCTAAACCTTTTTAAAATCGTCTTTTTTTTTAGTTATAGGGGTATCCGATGAAGGATTCTTTTTTAAAAATATTTTAAAATACTTTTTTTTGGGACTTGCCTTTTAAACTTAAGTTTTAAGATTGCCCTAATTTAAAATATCATATAGGTTTGGTAACAAAAAAATTTTAACCCCCTTTTGGGAAATTTTTAAAGAAGTTTTAATTTCTTTTAGGGCCCTTAAATTAAAGGTTTTATGGTTTGTGAAATTTTTTTTTTGGCCCTCTTTTGGGTTGTTTTTGTTGTTGTTTGCGGTTTTCTTTTTTTTATCTTCTTTTGTTGGTTTTTGGTCTTTTTTTTCTTTTTTAAGGTTTTTTTTTTGGGGGGGGGGGAAATTTAAAAGGGTTTTCTTTTTTTTGGCTTGTTTTTGGGAAAAGGGGGGGGGGGGGTTTTGTTGGGGGGATCTGGTTTTAAAAAGGGGGTTTTTTTTTCCCCCCTTGTTTTTTTTGGGTAAAAACTGTTAATTTTTTGGGTTTTTTTATTTTAAAGGGACCCTAACCCCGGGGGAAATTTGGAGGGAAAAAAACAAAATTTTGGTGCGTTTTTTCCTTACCCTTTAAAATTTTTAAAAAATTTGTAAAAGTTTTTCTTTTGGTTCTTTCTTCTGTTTCCTTCTCTTCTCTCTTCTCTCTCTCACCCCACTCTCTCAACTCCATCTATCTCCCTCCCCCAAATTCCCCTTCCTCCCTCTCCTCTCTCGGGAAAAAAGCTTGTGCAATTTAAAATGTGCCGGGGTGTCCAAAAAAATTTGAAATTGAAAAACACACACACACCCCAACACACACACACACACACACACACACCCCCAAAACACCCCCCAAAAAATTTCCCAATAAAGTTTTCAACAACGGGGCCCAAAAAAGGGCCCTGTACCAACTCCCAAAATTTTCCCAACACTAGAAAAAAATCCTGCAGACTCAAAACAATAGTTTAATAACAGTGCCACTGTGTTTTCCCCTTTTTAATCAACCATTCAAAAATCAGAGATTTTTCAGTAGAAGTCAGAAAAGGGGTTTCCTTTTTTCCCCTTTAACTGAATCACTTTTCTTACTCTTTCCTAAAAAACCAAATAGGACGGGCGAGCCACAATCCACGCTGAAACCAGAAGTTAACACCTGAGCGCATTCCAGTTTTCCCTGCCCCGGAAGGGTTAACTGAATGAAGTCCTTGGGTTTGAAACAATAAACCCGGGGCCCCCGGGTTTCCAACGCATGCAAAAACATCTTTTTCAAAATTTAAAAACCCCTTTTTTCCCGGGCTTTTGAAAGAGAAGCCATTTTTGGTCCCGGGGAACAGATGAAAAAAATTTTAAAAAACCGCATAAAAACCCCCCAAAAAATTTTTTTTAAAAAAGGCGCTTTTGGATTTAATTTTTTTAAACAAATTTAAAGGCGTTTTAACAAATTCCATCCCTTTAATTTTTAATAATTTTATTATTATTTTTAAATTATATTTTTTGTTATTATTATTTTTAAATTTATTTTTAAAAAAATTTTTATTAAGGGAAAACCCCCACCCAAATATCTTTCCCAACCCCTTGCCCCATGATGATTATAAAAAAAAAAATCCTCTTTGAAATGCCCACTCCCTGTATCTCTTGATGGCAGATCCGCTCCCCTTTTTAAAGGTTTTTTCCCGGGTGACTTTAAACCTTCCCCGGAGGGCAAACCTGAGCTTTAAGACTTACAAGCCGCTTAAAAACATCAAAACGGGCGCTTCTGGACGACACAAACCCCAAAGAAAAAGTGCAATGCATTGTAAACAGCAAAAAACCAATTTACAGTTACCCATAAAATTCAAAGGGGAAAGGAACAAATTTTGGAGACTATTTTCCCTTTTAAAAACCCCCCCTGGTAAAAGTTGAGCAGAATTTTAAAAAAAACCCAAAAAAAATGGGTTTCCCCCCCCCCCCCCCCCCCCCAACAAACCGAATTTAGAAGCCTCGTAAATTCAATACTCTTTTATGGGTTAAAAAGTGGGATTATAAAACAAAAAAGGTCAGAGTAGCACCGTTGGTACCTGTTTGCAATTTTTAATTGAAAAAAAAAGGGTTTTCAAAGGTTGGAAAAACATGAACCAACCAAAACTCAAGCAACTGATCCCCCCAAATTAACCATTACAAAAAAAATCAACCAACCAATTAACACCCAAATTCAACCATCCAAGCAGAAACCCCAGTAAAATAATAAATTATTTAAATTAAATTACAAAATTGGAAATTTGTTTTTTTTTCCCCTGTCGGATAGCAAACTTGAGACATAAAACAAACTCAATCTTTGGGAAAAGTCGAATTTTTTTAAAAACATTTAAAAAATTTTTTTTCTTTTGATGGTTTTTACCCCCTGCTTTTAAACAGTCCCAAGACAGAAGTGGTTTAAGAGCGGGGTTTGGATGGTAAAACAAACCCCCCAACATCATAATTTCAGCAAAAATGGCCCCATATCAAAATTTTCTCATAAATGTGGACCAAAACCAAGAAAAACCCAGCACACAGCATAAATTTACCACTTTTCTCTTTGGGGTGAACTGAAAAAAAAGCGATCCTTTTTTGGAAACGGGGACTTTTTCTAACGGGGTTTTTGGGCGAAAAAACACCCTTTACCCAAATCATCACACACAGGAAACCCAGTTTACTAATCACAATGACTGGGGAACCATTTAAAAATCTCCACCTGAAGGCCCCCCAATAAAACCCCAAAGCCAGACAAACACAGACCAACGGCCCCCCACCCCCAATTGGAAAACCCAAGGAAAGAAAGGGAAATTTGTGGATACCCGGGGGATTGCAACGGGCCACTGTCCCACTTGACGTCACTATAAATTCTGTGGTTAAATCTCCACATTGGCCAGGAAAACAAAAGACAACCCGGATATAGAGGGGAATGAACCAGGTAAACCAAACCACAACACAAACAAAGGCCAAAAAAAAAAACCCCCCCAACCCCCTTAAACCCCCCCCAAAATTTTTTTTTAAAAAAAAATTTTTAATTTAAAAAGGGGCTCCCCCCAAAAAAAAATTAAAAAACCCAAAAATTTCCCAAAAAAAAAAATTTTTAAAAAATTTTTTTTTTTGAAGAAAAAAAAAAAACCCCCCAAAAAAAAAACCCTTTAAAAAAATTTTTTTAAGGGGCATTGGGGCCCCGGGGGGGGTTTTGGGCCCGAAATTTTTTTAAAATTTTTTTTTTAAAAAAAAAAAAAAAAAAAGGAAAAACATTTTGAAAATTTTTAAAAAAATTTTAAAAAAAAATTTTTTGGCCCCGGGGGGTTTTTTTTTTTTAAAATTTTTTTTTTTTAAAAAATTTTTTAATTTTTTTAAAATTTTTTTGGGGTTTTTTAAAAAAATTTAAAAATGTTTAAAAAATTTTTAAAATTTTTGGAAATTTTTTTTTTTAAAAAAACCGGGGTTTTTTTTTGTTTAAAAGGGGGGGGGGAAAAACCCCCCGGGGGGGGGCCTTTTTTTTTAAAAAAGGTTTTTAAATAAAATTAAAATTTAAAATTAAAAAAAAAAAATTTTTTAAAAAAGGGGAAAAAGTTTTTTAGGGGAAAAAGGGGGGCCCCGGGGGGGGGCTGGGCACACAAAATTTTTTGACCAAAAAACCCGGGGAAACCAAAAAAAAACCCCCCCCCCCCCCAAACCCCCTTTTTCCCCCCCAAAAACCCCCAAAAACCCCAAAAAACCCCCCCACACCCCCCCAAAAACCCCCCCCCCGAAAAAACCCCCCCAAAAAAGGGGGGGGGGGGGGGTTTTAAAATAAAAAAAACCCCCCAAAAATTCCGGGGGCCCCCCCATCCCCCCCAAAAAAAAAAAAATCCCCGGGGGGCCCCCCCCCCCCCCCCAAAAAAAAAAACCCCCCAAACCCCAAAAAAAAAAGGGGGGGCAAAAACCCCCCCTTTAAAAAAAAAAAAATTTTTTAAAAATTTTTTTTCCCCCTTTTTTTGGGGGGAAAAAAGGGGTTGTTAAACCCCCCGCTAAAAAAAACCCCCCCCCCCCCCAAAAAAATTTTTAAAAAATTAAAATTTTTTTTCCCCCCCCCCAAATTCCCCCAAAAAAAATTTAAAAAGGAAAAAAATTTTTCCAAAAAAAAAAAATTTTTTAAAAAAAAAAGGGGGGGGTTTTTAAAAAATGGGGTTTAAAATTTAAAAAAAACCCGGGGGGTTTTTTTTTAAATTTTTTCAACCCAAAAAAGGTTTTTTTTTAAAAAAACCCCCTTTTAAATTTTTTTTAAAATTTTTTTTATTAAAATTTTTGGAAAATTTTTTTGTTTTTTTTTTAAAAAAAAAAAAAAAAAACCCCCCAAAGGGTAAAAGGGTTTGGGGTTTTTTTAAAAAAAAATTTTTTCCCTTTTTTTAAAAAAAATTTTTTTTTTTTTTTTAAAAAAAAAAAAAAATTTAAAAAAAAAATTTTTTTTTTTGGGGGGCCCCCCCCCCACTGGGGAAAAAAAATTTTTTTTTCCCCCCCCTTTTTAATTTCCCCTTTTTTAAAAAAAATTTTTTAAAAAAAAAAAAAAAAAAAGTAAAAACCCCTTTTTTTTTTAAAAAAAAATTTTAAAAATTTAAAAAAGTTTTTTTTAAAAAAAAAAATCCCTTTTTTTTTTTCGGGGGGAAAAAGGAAAAAAATTTTTTGGGGGGGGGAAAATTTTTTAAAAAATTAAAAAAAAAAAATTAAAAAAAAACCTTTTCTCCCCAAAAAAAAAAGGGGAAATGAACCCCCTTTTTAAAAAAAAAGGGGGGCCTTGGGGGTTTTTTTTTTCCCCCCCCTTTCCCCCCTTTTTTTACCCCAAGGCCCTTTTTTTTAAAAAATTTTAAAAAACCCCCAAACCCAAAATTTTTCCCTTTTTTTTTAAAAAAAAAAAAATTTTTCCCCCAAAAAAAAAATTCCCCCCTTTTTTTTAAAAAAAAAAAAAGGGTTTGGGCCCAAAAAAATTGGGCCCTTTTTTTTGGGGGAAAATTAATTTAAAAAACCCCTTGGGGGGTTTTAAAAAAACCCCCCAACCGAAACCTTTTGGGGTTTTTTTTTGGGGGGGGAAATTTAAATTTAAAAAAGGGGGAAAAAAAAAACCCTTTTGGGGTTTTTGGGGGGACAAAAAAAAAAAAAGGGGGGAAAAACCCCAAAAAAACCCCCGTAAAACGTTTTTAAAAAAACCCCCCAAAAAAAAATTTTTGGTTTTTTTAAAAAAATTTTTTTAAAAATTTAAACCCCAAAAAAAATTCCCCCTTTTTTTAAAAAAGGGGAAAAAAACCTTTTTAGGGCCCCCCCATTTGGGGGCCCAAAAAAAAAATTTTTTTTTCCCAAAAAAAGGGGTTTTTCCCCCCCCCAAACCCCCCCTTTTTTTTTTCCCTTTTTTTTTTCCCGTTTTAAAAAAAGGGGGTTTCCCAAAAAAAACCCCTTTTTTCCAAAAAAATTTTTTGCCCTTTTTTTAAAAGGGGGGGTTTTTTTTAAAAATTTTTTAATTTAAAGGTTCCCCCAAATTTTTTCCCCAAAAAATTTTTTAAAAAAAAAGGGGGGGCCCCCCCTTTTTTTTTTTTTTTTTAAAAAAAAAACCCAAAACCTTTTTAAAATCAAAATTTTTAAAAAAGGGGGGAAAAAAAAAAAAACCCCCCCCCTTTTTTTTTTCCCTTTTTTAAACCCAAAAAAAAAAATTTTAAAAAGAAAACCGGAAAATTTTTTTGGGGGGGCCCCCGGGGGGCCCCCCCTTTTTTTTTAAAAAAAAGGGATTTAATTTTCCCCCCAAAAAAAGGAATTTTTCCCTTAAAAAACTTTTCCCCGGGCCCCCTTTTTGGAAAAAACCCAAAAACCCCCAAAAAAATTTTTTTAAAAAATTTTTTTTTTTTTTAAAAAATTTTTAAAAAAACCCCGGTTTTTTTTTTAAAAAAAAAAAAAAAATTTTTTTTTTCGGAAAAATTTAAAAAAAGAAAAAAAAAAAAATTAAATTTAAACCCCAAAAAAAAACCCAAAATTTTTAAAAAAAAACCCCCGGGGGGGGGGGGGGGGGCCAAAAAAAATTTTTTTTTTTGGGGGAAAAAAATTTTTTTGGGGAAAAATTTTCCAAAATTTTTTAAAAAAAAAACCCCCCCGGGGGGAAAAAAAAAATTTTTTGGAAAATGGTTTTTGGGGGGGGGGTTTTTTTTTTAACCGGGGGAAGGGGGGGGGGGCCCCAAAAAAAAAAGGGGGGGGGGAAAATTTTTTTAAAAAAAAAATTTTTTTTCCCCAATTTTAAAATTTTAAAACTTCCCGTTAGGGAAAAATTTTTTTTAAAAAAAAAATTTTGGGGGTTTTTTAAAAAAAAATTTAAAAAAACCCCCCCAAAAAGGGGGGGTTTTTTTTTTTTCCTTTCCTTCCCCTTTTTTTCCCCCCCCAAAAGGGCCCCCCTTTTTTTTTTTTTTTTAAAAAAAAAAAAAAAAGGGGGTTAATTTTTTAAAAAAAAGGGGTTTTTTGGGGGTTTAAATTTAAAAAATTTTTTTAAAAAAAGGGGGGGTTTGGGGGGGGGAAAAAAAAAAAAAATTTTTTTTTTTGGGGTTTTAAAAAGGGGGGCCGGGGCCCAAAAAAGGGGGGGGGGGGGAAAAGGGGAAAAAAAAAGGGGTTTTTTTTTTAAAAGGGGCCCCAAATTTAAATTTTTTTTTAAAAGGGGGGCCCAAAAATTTTTTTTTTTTAAAAAATTTTAAAAAAAAAAAAATTAACCCCCAAAAAACCCGGGCCCTTTTTTTGGGGCCCCCCGGGGTTTTCTTTTCCAAATTTTTTTGGGGGAAAAAAAAAAAAAAGGAAAATTTGGCCCCCAAAAAACAAAACCCCCCCTTTTTTTTTCCCCCCTTTTTTTTCCGGGAAATTAAAAGGGGGGGTTTTTTAAAATTTTTTCCCCCCAAAAAGGGTTTTTTTTTTAAAACCAATTTTTTTTTAAAAAAAATTTTTTTTCCCCCCCTTTTTTGTTTGGTTTTTTTTTTTAAAAAAAAAAAAGGGGGGGGTTTTGGGGGCCCCCCCCCAAAAAACCCCCAAAAAAAAAAAGGGGGTAAAAAAATTTTAAAAAAAAATTTTTTTTTTTTTTCTTGGGGGAAAAAAAAAAAAACCCCCGGGAAAAGGGGGTTTTTTTTTAAAAAAAAACCCAAATTTTAAAGGCCCAAAAAATTTTAAAACCTTAAAAAATTTTTTTTTTGGTCCGGTTAAAAATTTTTTTTTCCCAAAAAATTTTTTTTTCCCCCCCAAAAAAAGGGGGGGGAAAAAATTTTTTGGGGGGGGGGGTTGGGGGGTTTTTGGGTCCGCTATTTTTTTTAAAAGGGGGGGTTTTTGGCCCCCCAAAAAAATTTTTTTTTTTGGGGGGGGAAAAATTCCCCCGGAAAAAAAAAAGGGGGGGTTTTAAAAAAACCCGGGGGGAAAAGGGGGGGTTTAAATTTAAAAAAATTTTTTTTTTTCCTTAAAAGGGGTTTTTTTTAATTTTTTGGGGGTTTTTTTTTTGGTAAAAAAAGGGGATTTTTTTTTAGGGGTTTTGGGGGGTTTTGGGGGGAAAATTTTAAAAAATTTTTTGGGTTTCTTTGGTTTAAAGGGGAAAAAAAAAAAATTTTTGGGGGGGGGGAAAAAAAAAATTTAAAAAGGGGTTTTTTTTAAAAAATTTTTTTTGGGGGGGGGGTTTTTTTTTTTTTTAAATTAAAATGAAAAACAAAATTTTTTGGGGGTTTTTTTTGGGGAAAAAAAGGGGGGGAAAAAGGGAAAATTTTTGGAAAAAAAAGGGGGGGAAAAAAAAAAAAACCCCCCCCCCCAAAAAAAAAAAAAACCCCCCCAAAAATTTTTAAAATTTTAAAAAGGGGAAAAAAAAAACCCCAAAAAACCCCCCCCAAAAAAAAAAAAAAAACCCAAAGAAAAAAAAATAAAAATAACCCTTAAAAAAAAAGGGTTTAAAAAAAAAACCCCTTTTTAAAACCCCGGTTTTTTTAAAAAAGGGGGGGGGGGGGAAATTTTTGGGGTTTTTTTGGGGTTTTTTAAAAAAATTTTGGGCCCCCGGGGGGGGGTTTTAAAGGGGCCCTTTAAAAAAAAAAAAATTTTTTTTTTGGCCCCTTTTGGCAAAAAATTTTTTTTTTTTTTTAAAAAAAAACCCCCCAAAAAAAAAGTCCCGGGTTTTCCCTTTTAAAAATTTTTCCCCCCCCCCCCTTTTCCCCAAAAGGGGAAAATTTTTTGTGGGGGTTTTTTTTTTAAAAGGGGGGGAAAAGGGGGGGGTTTTTGGGGGGGGGGGGGCCCCAAAAAAAAAAGGGGGGAAAAAAAAAAAAAAAAGGGGGGTTTTCCCCGGAAAAAAAAAAAAAGGGAAAATTTAAAAAAAGGGGAAAGGGGGGGGAATGGGGAAAATTTTTTTTTTTTAAAAAAAGGGGAAAAATTTGGGGGTTTTTTTTTTTTTAAGGGGGGGGTTTTTTTTTTGTAAAGGGGGGTTTTGGGGGAAAAAAGGTTGGGGAAAAAAAAATTTAAAGGGGGGGGGGGAAAATTAAATTTTTTTTTTTTGAATTTTTTGGGGGAAAAAAGGGGGGGGTTTTTTTTTTTATTCTTTTTTTTTTTTTTGTTTTAGTTTAAAAAATTTTTGTTGTTTTTTTAAAATTTCCCCCTTTTTTTTGGGGAAAACCCCCCCTTTTTAAAAGGGAACCTTTTAAAAAAAAAATTTTTTGGGGGGGGTTTTTTTGGGGGGGGGGGTGTTGGGTTTTTTTTTTTTTTTTTTGGGGGGTTTTTTTTTTTTTTTTGGGGGGTTTTTTTTTTTTAAAAATTTTTTAAGGGGGTTTTTTTTTTTTTTAAATTTTTTTTCCTTTTTTTTTAAAATTCCAAAAAGAAAATTTAAACCGGGGGTTTTTTTTGGGGGGGTTTTTTTTTTTAAAAAAAAATTTTTAAATTTTTTTTAAAAAAAATTTTATTTTTAAAAAAAAAAAAAATTTTTAAAAGGGAAAAAAAAAAGGGGAAAAAAAAAAAAAAAAAAGGGGGAAAAAAATTTAAAATTTTTTTTTTTTTTTAAAAAAAATTTTAAAAAAAAAAAGGTTAAAAAAGGAAAAATTAAATTTGGGAAAAAATTTTTTAACTTTTTTTAATTTTTTTTTTAAAGGGGGAAAAAAAAAAAAGGGGGCCGGGGATTTGGGGGGTTCCCCCCCAAAAAAAATTTTTTAAACCCTTTTTCCCCCCCCCCTTTTTTTCCCCCCCCAAAAAATTTTTTTTAAAATTTTTAAAATTTTTTTTAAAAAACCCCTTTTAAAAAAAAAAAAAAATTTTTTAAATTTGGTTTTTTTTTGGGTTAAAAACCCCCTTTTTTAAAA
>CM054160.1:4179732-4184732 GCA_028751875.1 Rapana venosa | reverse complement strand
AAAAAAAAAAAAGAAAAAAAAACGGGAAAACCCCCTTTTTTTTTTTTAAAAAATAAAAAAAAACCCCCTTTTTTAAAAAATTTTAAAAAAAAAAAACCCCAAAAAAAAATAATTTTTGGGGGTTTTTAGGGAAAAAAAAATTTTTTAAAAAAAGGGGGGCCCCCAATTCCTTTAAAAAATTTTTTTTTTTTGGGGGGGGGGCCCTTTTTCCCCCCAAAAAAAAAAAACCCCCAAAAAATTTTTTTTTTAAAAAATTTTTTTTTTTAAATTTTTTGGGGAAAAAAAAAATGGGGAAAAAAATAAAAAAATTTTTTGGAAAAAAAAAAATTTCCTTTTAAAAAAAATTTTTAAAATTTTTTTTTTTTTCCCCCCGGGGGGTTTTTTCCCCCCCCTTTTTTGGGGAAAAAGAAAGGGGCTTTTGGGGGCCCCGGGGGGGGCCCGGAAAAGGCGGGGTTTGGGTTTAAAAACCCCCCTTTTAAAAAAAAGGGGGGCCCCCTTTTTTTTTAAAAAAACCAAACCCCCCCCCTTTAAAAAAAAAACCAAAAACCCCCAAAAAGGGGTTTTTTAAAAAAAATTTAAAAAAACCCCCAAAAAAAAATTTTCCCCCCCAAAAAAATTTGGGGGGGGTTCCAAGTTGGGGGGTTTTGGGGGAAAAAAAACCCCCCAAAAAAAAAAACCCCCCAAAAAGGGGTTTTTTTTAAAAAAAAAAAAAAAATTTTTTTTTCCCTTTTTTTGGGGGTTTTTTTTTAAAAAAAACCCCCCCCAAATTTTTTTTTCCCCCCGGCCCTTTTTTTTGTTTTTTTAAATTTTAAAATTTAAAACCCCGGGGCTTTCCCTTTTTAAATTTTTTTCCCCCTTTTAAAAAAAAAACAATTTTTTTTTTAAAAAAAAAAAAAAGGGGGGGGCCCCCCCCAAAAAAATTTTAAAATTTTTAAACCCCCCCCAAATTTTAAAAAAAAATTTTTTTTTCCCCTTTAAAAATTAAAAAAATTTTTAAAAAAAAATTTGGGGAAAAAAAACCCCCCCCTTTTTTTGGGGGGGGGGGGGAGGGGGGGGGAAAAGGGGAAAAAATAAAAAAAGGGGGGGAAAAAAAAATTAAAAATTTTTTTTTTGGGGTTTTAAAAAAAGGGGGTTTTTTTTTTTAACCCCCCAAAAACAAATTTCCCTTTCCCCAAAATTTTTTAAAAGGGGGGGGGCCCCAAAAAAACAACCCCCTTTTAATTTTTTTTAAAAAATTTTTAAACCCCCAGGGGGAACCCCAAAATTAAAATTTTTTTTCCCTTTTTAAAAAAAACCCCCCTTTTTTTAAAAATTAAAAAAAATTTTTTTTAAAAAAGTAACCCCCAAAAAAAAAGGGGGGAAAAAAAAAAAAAAAATTTTTTTGGGGTTAAAAAAAAAAAAAAAAATTTTTAAAAAAAAAAAATTTTTTTTAGAAAGGTTAAAAAAATTAAAAAGTTTTAAAAAATTTTTTAAAAAAACCCAAAAAACCCCCCAAAAAAAAAAAAAAGGGGGGAAAAGGGGAAAAGGGGGGGGGAAGGGGGAAAAAAGGGAAAAAAAGGAAAAAAAAAAAGGGGGAAAAAAAAGATTGGGGTTTTTTTTAATTTTTGGGTTTTTTTTAGGGGGGTTGGGGGAACCCCGGGGAAAATTTTTCCCCCTTTTTTTTAAAAAAAATTTTTTAATTAAAAAAAAACAAAATTTTTGGGAAACCCCCCCTTTCCCCAAAAAAAAAACCCCTTTTTTTTTAAAAAAAAAAACCCCTACCCCCCCCCCGGGGGCCCCCAAAAACCCCAAAAAAATTTTTTTAAAAAAGGGAAAAAAAAAAATTTAAAAATTTAAAAAAATTTTAAAAAAGGGGAAAAAAATTTTTTTTTTAAAAAACCCCAAAAATTAAAAGGGGGGAAAATTTTTTTTAATTTTTTTTGGTTTTAAAAAAAATTTAAAAAAAAAAAATTTTTAAAAACCCAAAAAAAGGGGAAAAAAAAAACCCAAAAAAAAAAAAAATTTTTTTTTGGGGGCCCCCCCCCTTTTTTTTTTTTTTTTAAAAAAAAAAGGGAAAAATTTTTAAAGGGGGGAAAAAAATTTTTTTAAAAAAAACCCCCAAAAAAAATTTAAAAAAATTTTTTTTTTTAAAACAAGGGAAAAGTTTTTTTTTTAAAAAATTTTGGGGGCCCCAAAAAAAAAAACCCAAAAATTTTTTTTTTTAAATTTTTGGGGGGTTTTTTAAAAACCCAAAAAATTTTAAAACCCCTTTTTTCCCCCCCCCCCTTTTTTTTTTTGAAAAAAGGGGTTTTTTTTTTTAAAATTTTTTTTTTATTAAAAAATTTTTAAAAATTTTAAAAAGAAAATTTAAAAAAAATCCCAAAATTTTTAAAAAAAAAATTTTTTTTTTTAAAGGTTTTTTTTAAAAATTCCAAAGGGCCCCTTTTTAAAAAATTTTTTTTCCCCGGGGGGGGAAAAAAAATTTTTTTTTTTTTTTTCCCCCCCCTTTAAACCCTTTAAAAAAGGGAAAAAAATTTGGGGAAAGGGGTTTTTTTAAAAAAAAAGAAAATTTCCCAAAAAAGGGTTTTTTTTTAAAAATTTTTTTTAAAAAATTTTAAAAAAAAAAAAAAAAAAATTTAAAAAAAAAAAAAAAAATTTAATTTTTTTAAAAAAACAACACAAACAAAGGCCAAAAAAAAAAACCCCCCCAACCCCCTTAAACCCCCCCCAAAATTTTTTTTTAAAAAAAAATTTTTAATTTAAAAAGGGGCTCCCCCCAAAAAAAAATTAAAAAACCCAAAAATTTCCCAAAAAAAAAAATTTTTAAAAAATTTTTTTTTTTGAAGAAAAAAAAAAAACCCCCCAAAAAAAAAACCCTTTAAAAAAATTTTTTTAAGGGGCATTGGGGCCCCGGGGGGGGTTTTGGGCCCGAAATTTTTTTAAAATTTTTTTTTTAAAAAAAAAAAAAAAAAAAGGAAAAACCATATCTGATTTTGGAAGAGGCAAAAGTCTTCTAATCACCTCTGGAGTCTGTGTGGGTGACTACCCAGAGAAGGTTTCAAACTTTTTGACACGCAGTTGTCAAGTGTTAATACAATGATTTAAAAGTGTGAATCTGAACATGATGTCAAAAATAGTACCAAAGAACTTGGTCTCTATCACTACTGGGATAATGGTTTTTCCAAGGATGATGACAATCAGGAAAATGTTCTTGGAATCTCCCATAATAATGAATGCACTTCATCACAGAGGCTGAATAAAAAGATTTTTTTTCCTCAGCTCTTTCTTGGATCTCATTCAAATCTGAAGCCTACACTCAGCTACCGCAAATGTGGCATCCATAAAATAAAGAGTAAACTTGCCAACAAAAAGAGAGGTGATTTACACTGTACTGGATTGAGCAGGGTAAAGGATGTTCCCCTGCAGAGCCCCCACGTCCTGCATAAATATGTCAGAGAGCATGGACCCAACATGTATCTTAGCTTTATTTTGCACAGAAAGTTCTCCAGGAACAGGAGCAGACATCTTTAGGGTTGATTAGAGCTTTAAGCACAATGTCAAAACAGCATCTGTAATTTAGATAGTGCTGAAATGCAGGCTCCATTCTTTCCAGTAAGTCCACACCAGACTCCTTTGAATACTCTAAAACATTTCGCTACTAATGAAAATTGAACCAAAAGCCACCCAGCCAATAATCACAGTGCGATAGTATCTGGGAAACTTTCTATCTGTGTCATTTTTTAAAAAAAATACAAAAAAGTGCAGTGTGGTTTCTGTTCAGGGGGACAACCATTTTACTGGCTGCTGTGTCACCTCTGCCCCTCTGTTTGTCCCTACTCTTTTTCTTTCAATATGTGCTGAAGAAACTGGGTAGGCAAAATAGTACCCTGGTGTAATCAACAAGCCTGGTAAAGATGTCATACTTCCAAATAAAGCAACGGCCATGATGACCTTTGTGGTAAACAAAGGAAACTTGACTGTGTGCCCATAAGAGACAAACGGACATCTGGGAGTAAAGATCTGCTTCTTGCCAGCAATAGCATGGACCAAGATGAAGTTCAAAAACATTCTTGCAAGATGTGTCGTGTCCTATAAGGAACCAGAACTGAAAAGTTTTTGATTTCTCTACTGCTCTGGTAGTGATAGGCTTTTTGATAAGTTTTATGTTTTAACTGGGGGGAAAATAACCAGTCATATTTATTGTTTATTGTGTAATTGAATCAGTTTCTGCTTGGCCATACCAATTTGTTATATTCCGGAGTCACCCATACTCCAGTTTGAAAACCTTGTGCACATTACAGATCAACACTATACACACATCCATTCAGAAATGTATACTGACTTGAAAGACAGAATAGAAAAGCATGCTATCTCTCAAATGTTGCACCCCTTCTCTCACAGCCACAAGCACGTGCATGCAAAATATGGGGAAACACCCCTGAGATTTAGATCATATAATTAAAAAGCAAATCAACACATATTTAAATAAGCAAAGACATGGCACACACACACACACACACACACACACACACACACACACACACACACACACACACACACACACACACACACACTCCCTCACACTGGGTTTTGATAGTTAAACGACAACCTCATTAACTGGTAATAATTCGCATCACTTTTGATGCTGCCGGCTTATCCACCAGCATAACATACTATCAACACTTCAATTCAATAGTTATTCCAAGTCTGTGCTTATTTCACACAAAATAATTCACAGATCTGAGCGCTGGAATCCCATGCTCCAGGCCAACGTGGAAAAGACATCTGGGTCATCTCACACCAGACCCCACACTGCCTGTACTATCCCCTACAAGCCCACGACTGCCTGTTGCACAATACAGTAGTGTACACCTAGCTTAGAACAAACACTCGCAATAGTCCTATCTTCAGTAGCTCACAACTGCTATCATTGCGAGAGACTGGACCTTAATGTGGAAATAGTGCTTTTTGACACTGATGCAATTACAAAAACTGATAAAGTGTTCGACTTAATAATACTG
>CM054160.1:4144619-4179232 GCA_028751875.1 Rapana venosa | reverse complement strand
ATCATCTCCTCTGCCCATGTTCATTAAAGCATGGATAAAAGTGCCTATGTTTTAAATGGGCTGGGCAGAGGAGATGGTTTTGCACTTTTTTTCTGTTTTAAATCAAAAATAATTATATTATTTTCTTTTAGTGAGAGATAGGGAAATAGCCGGAAGGGTAAATGCTTTTTTTTTTATAAAAAAACTATGAAATTTTTGGGTTCGATGGGCGAAGCGAAGGGGACCAAAAGTTGCCTGGTTTTGGATAAACGTAAGGGGTTGGTTGATCGGCTTTTTCCCTATCTTGTGTGGGGCATTTTTTTCAGGGTGATAATGGCAAATTAGGGTATTTAAGGGCTGAAAAGCACTAAAAATTAGAGGTGCAAAAAGGGAAACCCTTAAAGGGGGGGGACCTAACAAACATGAGAAAAAATATGTCTGAACCCAATTGACAAGACATCTTTCATCAGTTAGTTTAGGACGCGCATTCCATACATCCCCTTGAAGAGCGTGGGATGCTTGGTTTTGGGAGCTACAGGCTTTAAAGGGTGTCATTTTGTTATTTGTGGAGAATTTAGTCAGGGTGATGCGGGAAAAAGTACGGGTATTTAAGGGCTGAAATGCCAAAAAAACTATTACATGTGCATAAATTTAAACCCTTTAAAGGGGGGGGGAACCCAAAACAAAATGAGAAAAAAGTCTAACCCAATTTAAAGACTACATGTCATCAGATAGATTGGATGCCTGTTCCATACATCCCAGCAAGCAGCGTGGGATGTTTTGGTTTTGGGGAGTAAGTCGTTTGAAGGTGCATTTTGGTAGTTGTGGGACATTTTTGTCAGGGTGATAAGGGCAAATTATGGTTTTTAAAGGGACAAAAAGCACTGAAAAAACTCAAAAGGTGCAAAAAGGAAACCCTTTAAGGGGGGGGGACCTAACAAACATGAGAAAAAATGTCTGAAGCCAATTGACAAGCATAATGTCATCAGCTAGTTTGGATGCGTGATTCCATGCTCCTTTGCAAGCAGCGTGGTTGCTTGGTTTGGGACTCAGGCTTTTGAAGGTGTGATGTTTATTATTCTGGGACCCACTTTTGTCGGGTGATAACTGGAAAAGGCTGGTATTTGGGGCTGCAATGCACTGTAAACAATTCACGGGTCAAAAAAGGAAACCCTTTAAAGGGGGGGACCTAAAAAAACATGAGAAAAATTTGCCCTAAGGAAATTTGAATGACAATTGTCAGCAGTAGATTGGGAAAGCCTGATTCCAAAATCCCCCTTGCAAGCAGCGGGATGCTTGGTTTGGGAGTACGTCGTTTAAAGGGTATTTTTTTAGTTGTCGGACAATTTTGTCAGCGTGTAAGGGCAAAGGATGGTTTTTGGGGCTGAAATGCACTGAAATCTCACAGGTGCAAAAAGGGTAACCTTAAGGGGGGGGGCCCAAAACAAACATGAAAAAATATGTCTAAAGCCAATTGAGAAACAACATGTCTACTAGATTGGGACCGCTGTTTCCCTGCTCCCTTGCAAGCAGCGGGGGATTTTTGGTTTGAGAGCTAAGGAGTTTGAAGGTGTGATGTTTATTATTTTGTGGGGATTTTGTCAGGGTGATAACTGCAAAGGACTAAATTTTAAAGGGCTAAAAAGCACTAAAAAACTTTTAAAGGGCCCAAAAGGAAACCCTTTAAAAGGGGGGGGCCCTAAAAACTAGAAAATATGTCTGAACCCAATTTTGACATGACAAAAGTATCACTAGTTTAGGAGGGGCTGATTAAACATGCCCCCGCAAAACAGCGGGGAAATGCTTGTTTGGGAGCTAAGGGCTTTGAAGGTGGATTTTTTGTTATTGTGGGAGCATTTTGTCGGGTGATAGCTGGAAAAAGACGGTTTTTAAAGGGGCTGAAATGCACTGAGAACTATCAAAGGGGCATAGGGGAATGGTTAAGTCGTTTGTAGCAAAAAAAAGGGGTTTTTTAGTTGCCCTTAGGGGGAAACCCTTGGGGGGCGAACAAACTAACATGACAAAAAAAAGTCTAAAGCCAATTGCTGACTATATGTTAGCAGTAGATTAGGACCGCTGATTCCAAACATCCCCTTCGCAGCATGGGATGTTGGGTTTTTGGAGCTAAAGGTGTTTAAAGGGTGAAGTTTATTAGTTGTGGGAGACTTTTGTCAGGTTATAACTGGCAAAAAACGGTTTTTTAAGGGTAAAATGCACTGAAAACTATTCACGGGTGCAAAAAGGTAATCAAAGGGGAGGGACCTAACAACATGAAAAAAAAATATGTCTGAAGCCAATTGACTAGAAAAAAAAGCTCAGCTAATTAGACGCCTGTTTCCATACATCCCCTTGCAAGCAGCGTGGGTTTTTGGTTTTGGGAACTACAGGCGTTTAAGGTGTCATGTTTATTAGTTGTGGGAGCACTTTTTCGGGGTGATACTGGAAAAAGAGGGTATTTAAGGCTGAAATCACTGAGAACTACCCCAAAAGGGCTGAGGGAGGGTTAAAGCTTTTTGTGCATAAAAGAAGTGTCTTTAAGTGTCCCTGTGGGGGTAACCTTGGGGGCGGAAAATAACATGAAAAAAAATAGTCAAAACCCCAATTACATACATATATGTCACAGCTAATTGGCACGCTGTTTCCAAACATCCCCTTGAAAGCGAGGGGATGCTTGGTTTGGAGCAAAAGGGTGTTTGAAGGTTGAAGTTTATTAGTTGGGGAGCATTTTTGTGGGGTGATAGTGGAAAAAGAGGGTTTTAAAGGGGTGAAATGACAAAAAAAATTTTTCACAGGTCCATAAAGGAAACCTTAAGGGGGGGGGAACCCTAACAAACAGAGAAAATATGTCTGAACCCAAATTTGACAAACTACTTATCACTGATTGGGGATGCGCTGTTTCCCATACATCCCATGAAAGCAGCGGGGATGCTTGGTTTGGGGCTCAGTATTTAAAGGTGTTTTTTGGGTAGTTGTGGGAGCACTTTTTCAGGGTGATAAGGAAAATTTCTGGTATTTAAGGACTGAAATGCACTGAAAACTACTAAAAGGTGCAAAAAGGGTAACCTTAAGGGGGGGGGACCTAACAAACATGAGAAAATATGTCTAAAACCAAATTTGACAAAATACATGTACAGCTAGATTGGGATCCTGTTCCCAGCATCCCCTTGCAAGCAGCGTGGGATGTTGTTTGGGAGTGGGCGTTGAAGGTGGATGTTTTTAAGTTCCGGGAGCCTTTTTTGTCGGGGTGATAATGGAAAAGGGGACGGGTTTTTAAGGGCGAAAAATGAAAATGTAAATATTCCGGTCCATAAAGGAATTTAAGGGGGGGGGACCTAAAAAACAAAAGAAAATTGTTTTAAACCCAAATTGACATGACTATATGTCACAGCTAGTTAGGGAAGCGCTGTTCCAAACATCCCCTTGCAAAGCAGCGTGGGATTTTTGGGTTTAGGAGACAGGCTTTTAAAGGGTGTGATGTTTTTATTGGGGGAGCACTTTTGCGGGGGGGGTGTTTAGCTGGAAAAAGCTGGTTTTTAAAGGGGTAAAAAGTCTGAAAAATACTAAAAAGGTGCATAAAGGTAACCTTCGGGGGGGGGGGCCTAACAAACATGAGAAAAAAATGTCTAAAGCCAATTGAGAAACATACTGTCTCAGCTGTTAGGACCCCTGACCCATGCTCCCTTGCAAGCAGCGTGGGATTTTTGGGGTTTGGAGTACAGGCTTTTTGAAGGTGTGTGTTTTTTAGTTGTGGGCACTTTTGTCGGGTGATAATTGAAAAGGGGACGGGTTTTTTAAGGGTAAAATGCACTGAAAACTATTAAAGGCCCAAAAAGGGTCCCTTAAGGGGGGGGCCCAAAAACATGAGAAAAATATGTCTGAACCTTTTGACATGAAAAAATTCATCAGTGATTAGGACGGGCTGTTTCCAAACAGCCCCGAAACAGCGGGGAATGCTTGGTTTGGGAGTACAGTCGTTTGAAGGTGTGATTTTTTGTTATTTTGGGGGAGACTTTTGTCGGGTGATGCGGGAAAAAGACGGTTTTTAAAGGGCGAAATGCACTGGAACTCCCCAAAAAGGCAGAAGGGGGTCTAAAGTCATTTGTAGCATAAAAGAAGGGGTCATTAAAGTGTGCCTTGCAGGAGAAACCCTTTAGGGGGCAGCCCTAACTAACATGACAAAATATGTCGAACCCATTGACATGACATACATGTCTTCAGCTAGTTTGGGACGCACTGTTTCCCAAAACATCCCCTTGCCAGCAGCGGGGGATTTTTGGTTTTAGGAGCTACGGGTTTAAAGGGTGTGATGTTTATTTTTGTGGGAGCATTTTGTCGGGGTGATAATGGCAAAGGACGGTTTTTAAAGGGCCCTGAATGCATGAAAAATCACGGGTGCATAAAGGTAACCTTAAGGGGGGGGAACCAAAAAAACATGAGAAAAATATTTTCTGAAGCCAATTACAAGACATACGTCATCACTAGATTGGATGCGCTGATTCCATACATCCCCTGCAAGCAGCGGGGGTGTAGGTTTGGGAGCTACAGCGTTTGAAGGTGTCATGTTTGGTAGTTGTGGGAGCACTTTTGTCAGGTATAACTGGAAAATTTTACTGATTTAAGGACTAAAATGCACTGAAAATACTAAAAAGGTGCAAAAGGTAACCAAAAGGGGGGGACCTAACAAACATGAAAAAAAATATGTCTGAAGCAATTGAAAAGACATAATGTCATCGCTAGATTAGGATGCGCGATTCCTGCACCCCTTGCAAGAGCGTGGGTGCTTGGTTTGGGAGCACGGGGCGTTTAAAGGGGTGTATGTTTATTAGTTCCGGGGCACAATTCGGGTGATAACTGGCAAAGGATGGTTTTAAGGGCTCAATCACTGTAAACTATTACAGGTCCAAAAGTAATTTAAAGGGGGGGACCTAACAAAATGAAAAAAATTTTCCTAAGCCAATTGACATGACATATATGTCAGCAGCTAGTTGGGAACGCTGTTTCCCAAAAACATGCCCTTGCAAGCAGCGGGGGATTCTTGGTTTAGGGAGCAAAAGGGCGTTTGAAGGGTGATGTTTTTTTGTGGGAGCAATTTTGTCAGCGTGATAACTGGCAAAGGACGGTTTTTAAAGGGGCTGAAATACTGACAACTACTCACGGGTGCAAAAAGGAAACCCTTAAGGGGGGGGGCCAACAAACATGAGAAAAAATGTCTGAAAAATTGAGAAGACATAATGTCATCACTGATTAGGACGCCTATTCCATGATGCCCTTGCAAGCAGCGGGGGGATTTTGGTTTGGGAGTACAGGGTTTGAAGGTTGATTTTTATTGTTGTCGGAGCACTTTTGTCGGGGTAAAACTGGCAAAGGACGGTTTTTAAAGGGGCTGAATGCCTGAAAATTTTCACAGGTCCAAAAAGTAACCTTAAGGGGGGGGGAACCCTAACAAACATGAAAAAAAAATAGTCTGAACCCAAAATTGACATGCATACATATCATCAGCTAGATTAGGACGGGTGATTAAACATCCCCCCCAAAACAGCGGAATGGTTTTTTGGGGAGTTTACAGTCTTTTAAAGGTGTGATTTTGTTAGTTTGGGACCCTTTTTTGTCAGGTAAGCGGGGAAAAAGATGGTATTTAAGGGCTAAAATCCCTGGAATATCCAAGGGCAAGGAAGGTTCGAAGTCTTTTGTAGCATAAAAGAAGTGGTCATTATGTCCCTTGCAGGGGGAAACCTTTTAGGGGGCAGACCTAACAAAACATGCAAAATATGTCTAAGCCAATTGACATGACATACATGTCATCACTAGATTAGGACCACTGTTTTTCCAAAACTTCCCCTTGCCGCGCGTGGGATTTTTGGTTTTAGAGCTACGGGCGTAAAGGGGTGTGATTTTTATTAGTTTGGAGCACTTTTTGTCGGGTTGTAACTGGCAAAAACGTATTTAAGGGCTAAATGCACTGAAAACTACTCACAGGTGCATAAAGGAAACCCTTAAAGGGGGGGGGAACCTAAAAAACATGAAAAAATATTCTGAACCCAAATTTGGGACAGACTACATGTCATCAGCTAGTTTAGACGCATGATTCCATGCTCCCCTTGCAAGCAGCGTGGGATGTTTGGGTTTTTGGGAGTACAGGCGTTTAAAGGTTGGTGATGTTTATTAGTTGTGGGAGCACTTTTTGGGGGAAAACTGGAAAAGGGACGGGTTTTTAAAGGGGCTGAAATGCCTAAAACTTTTACAGGCCCAAAAAGGTAACCTTTAAAAGGGGGGGGCCAAAAAAATGAAAAAAAAATATGTCTAAGCCTTTTGACATGACATAATGTCTAGTAAATTAGGAGGGGCTGATTCCAAAATCCCTCGCAAACAGCGTAGAATGTTGGTTTGGGGGTTCAGGGGGTTTAAAGGTGTGATTTTTGTTTTTTGGGGCACTTTTGTCAGGGGTGATAGCGGGAAAAAGAGGGGTATTTAAGGGTGAAATGCATGAGAACTTCAAAAGGGCATGAGGGATGTCTAAGTCTTTGTAGCAAAAAAGAAGTGGTCATTAAGGGTGCCCTGTAGGAGGGTCCCTTAGGGTGCGAACCTAACAAAACCATGAAAAAAAATGTCAAAACCCCAATTGACATGATTTTAATGTCACAGCTAATTAGGACGCGCTGTTTCCAAACATGCCCTTGCAAGCGGGCAGGGGATGTTTGGTTTTAAAGGGGGCTAAAGGTGTTGGGGGGGTGTGAAGTTTATTAGTTGGGGGCATTTTTTGTCGGTTGATAAGGCAAAAAACTGGTTTTTAAAGGGCTGAAATGCACTGAAAACTTTTCCAGGTGCAAAAAGGGTAATCTTAAGGGGGGGGACCTAACAAACATGAAAAAAAATATGTCTAAAGCCAATTGACTAGACGACATGTATCGCTAGATTAGGACCGCTGTTCCAACTTTGCCCTTGCAAGCAGCGGGGGATTTTTTGGGTTTGGGAGCTGCGGGCGTTTAAAGGTGTGATTTTTTTAGTTGTGGGACACTTTTGTCGGGGTGATAGTGGAAAAAGACTGGATTTAAGGGCTAAAATGCACTGAGAACTACCACAAGGGCATAAAAGGATGGTCTAAGTCTTTTGTGCAAAAAAGAAGTGTTTTTTTAAGTGCCCCCTTTGTGGGGAGGGTAACCTTAGGGGGCGGCCCTAACAAACATGCAAAAATATGCAAAAGACAATTGACATGACATATAGGTCAGCAGCTAGATTAGGACACGTGATTAAAAAACATGCCCTTGAAACAGTGGGGGATGTTTGGGTTTTGAGCTAAAGGTGTTTGAAGGGTGAAGTTTATTTAGTTGTGGAGCACTTTTTCAGGTTGATAACGGGAAAAGAACTGGTATTTAAGGCTAAAATGCACTGAAAAACTTTTCCAGGTCAAAAAGGAATTTTAAGGGGGGGGGGACCTAAAAACATGAAAAAATATGTCTGAAGAAAATTGACAAACAGACATGTCTCAGCTAGTTAGGACGCGTTTTTTCCCATAATGCCCTGCTAGCAGCGGGGGAGTTTGGTTGGGAGCTACAGGCGTTTTGAAGGTTGATTTTTTGTTGTGGAGCACTTTTGTCGGGTGAAAACTGAAAAGGAGGGTTTTTAAAGGGGCTGAAATGCACTGAAAACTTTCACGGGTCCAAAAGGTAACCTTAAGGGGGGGGACCTAAAAACATGAGAAAATATTCTAAACCAAATTTGAATGACATACATTCATCACTACATTGGGGACGGGCTGATTCCAAACATGCCTTGCAAGCACCTGGGATGTTTTTTTTGGGGAGCTAAAAGGGCTTTTAAAGGGTTGATATTTTTTGTTGTGGGGCATTTTTGTCAGGTGTTAGCTGGAAAAAGCTGGTATTTAAGGGCGAAATGCACTGAGAACTATCAAAAGGGTTAAGGTTTGGTCTAAAGTCATTTTAGCATAAAAGAAGTGGTCATTATGTCCCTTTGCGGGAGGGTAACCTTTAAAGGGGTGGCCTAAAAACATGAAAAAAATATGTTGAAGCCAATTGACATGACATACATGCTCACTGATTGGGACGCGCTGTTTCCCAAACATCCCCTTGCAAGACGTGGATGCTTGGTTTGGGAGACAGGCTTTTGAAGGAGTCGTTTTTAGTTGTGGAGCACTTTAGCCCAGGGTGATAGCGGGAAAAAAGGGTATTTAAGGGCTGAAATGCACAAAAAACTTTACAGGCCCAAAAAGGTAACTTAAGGGGGGGGAACCTAACAAACATGGAAAAATATGTCTGAAGCCAATTGACAAGACTACATTCATCAGCTAGTTTGGGGATGCCTGATTCCATAATCCCCATGCAAGCAGCGTGGGATGCTTGGGTTTGGGAGTACAGTCTTTTAAAGGGTCATGTTTGGTAGTTGTCGGAGCACTTTTGTCGGGGGTGATAACTGGAAAATTATGTATTTAAGGACTGAAATGCATGAAAAATACTAAAAGGGTTTGCATAAAGGAAACCCTTTAAAAGGGGGGGGCCCTAACAAAATAGAAAATATGTCTGAAGCCAATTGAAGCATACATGTCATCAGCAAAATTTAGGATGCGCGATTCCATGCACCCCTTGCAACCGGTGGATTTGGTTGGGAGTCAGGCGTTAAAGGTGTGATGTTTTTTATTTGGGAGCATTTTGTCGGGGTGATAAACGGCAAAGGAGGGTTTTAAAGTGCAATGCACTGTAACTATTCAAGGTCCAAAAAGGGAAAAACCTTTTAAGAGGGGGGACCTAACAAACATGAGAAAAATAGTCCAAACCCAATTGACTGACTATTGTCAGCGCTAGTTTAGAAGGCTGGATTCAAACATGCCCTTGCAAGCGGTGGTTTTCGGGTTTAGGGGCTACAGGCTTTTAAAAGGGGGAGTTTATTAATTGTGGGAGCAATTTTTCAGCGTGAAAACTGCAAAGGGACTGGTATTTAAGGGCTAAAAATCACTGAAAACGACTCACAGGTCAAAAAGGAAACCCTTTAAAGGGGGGGGGCCTAACAAACATGAGAAAAATATTTTTGAAGCCAATTTGAGAAGCATACATTCACAGTAGATTGGGACGCCTGTTTTCCCATGCTGCCCTTGCAAGCGGGGGTGGATTCTGGTTTAGGAGTACAGGCGTTTAAAGGGGTTTGTGTTTATTAGTTGTGGGAGCATTTTTGTGGGTGATAACTGGAAAGGACTGGTATTTAAGGGCTGAAATGCCGAAAACTACCACGGTGAAAGGGAAACCCAAAGGGGGGGAACCTAACAAACATGAGAAAAATATGTTGAAGCCAATTAAAAGAATCATGTCATCGCTAATTAGGACGCACTGATTCCATGCATCCCCTTCAAGCAGCGGGGGAACTTGGTTTGGGAGCTACGGGGTTTAAAAGGTGTGATTTTGTTTGTTGTGGGAGCACATTTTTTGCGGGTGTAGCGGGAAAAAAAGACTGGTATTAAGGCTGAAATGCACGGGAAACACCAAAAGGGCATGAGGGATGGTCGAAGTCGTTTGTAGCATAAAAAGTGGTTCTTTAAAGTGGCCTGTAGGAGGGTAACCTTAGGGTGCGAACCTAACAAAAATGCAAAATATGTCAAAACCCAATTGAATGACATATATTCAGCAGTAGATTAGGACGCGCTGCCCCAAAACATCCCCTTGAAAGCGCATGGGATCTTGGTTTTAGGAGTAAAGGGTTGGAAGGTGTAATTTATTAGTTGTGGAGCACTTTTGTAAAAAAAATTGTCTGAACCCAAATTTGACAAGACATACATTCATCACAAATTTAGGAGCATGATCAATCATGCCTTGAAACAGCGGGGGAGGGTTTGGTTTGGGAGTACGGGCGTTTAAAGGGGTTCTTTTTGTTAGTTGTGGGAGACCTTTGTCAGGGTGATAGCTGAAAAAGATGGAAATTTAAGGCTGAAATCCACTAAAAACTGTTCACAGGTCCATAAAGGAAACCCTTAAAGGGGGGGGACCTAAAAAAACATGAGAAAAATAGTCTGAACCCAATTGACTGACATACATGTCATCAGCTGATTAGGACGGGCGTTTCCAAACATGCCCTCGCAAGAGCGTGGAATGTTGGTTTTTGGGAGCATTTTTTTTTTTTTTTTAAGAAGGTGTGAATTTTTATTGTGGGAGCACTTTTGTCGGGGTGATAGCTAAAAAAGACGGGTATAAAAGGGGCTGAAATGCAGAGAACTTCAAAAAGGGCATGAAGGAGGGTTTGAAGTCATTGTAGCATAAAAGAAGTGGTCATTAGTGTCCTTGCAGGGGGAAAACCTTAGCGGGGGACCTAATTAACTGACAAAAATTTGTCTGAAGCCAATTGACATGACAAAAATTTGTCACAGCTGATTGGGACGCGCTGTTTCCAAACAGCCCTTAAAGCACGTGGGATGTTTGGGTTTTTCAGCAAGGGTTTGAATGTGTGAAGTTTTTAGTTGTGGGAAGCACTTTTGTCAGGGTGAAAGGGCAAAAAAAAACTGGTATTTAAAGGGGCTGAAATGCACTGAAAACAAATTCACAGTGCATAAAGGTAACCTTAAGGGGGGGGGGACCTAACAAACATGAGAAAAAATATGTCTAAAACCCAATGACAAGACAGACATGTCACAGCTAGATTGGGACGCGCTGATTCCTACTGCCCTTGCAAGCACATGGGGCTTGGTTTGGGAGTACAGGCGTTTGAAGGTGTAGTTTTTTATTGTGGGAGCATTTTGTCGGGTATAACTGGGAAAAGGGACGGGTTTTTAATGGCTGTAAGCACTGAAAACTATTCACGGGTGCATAAATGAAACCCTTAACCCTTTCCTTCGCATTTTTACAGAGAAACTCTCTGATTTTGGGAAATTTCGCTGTTTTTTCAGAGAAAAGGTACCTCAATTCCATAGCCCTGAAAGTTACTTTTTTTTGCAGAGTTTAAATTTTTTGGCCAAATATTAATGATGTCATACTTTGTTCTGCACCCCAAGATGTGTGTCCTACCTACATGTGTCGTGCTGCTGTCCCCTCTTTGTCACCAATACAGGTAACATTGCAGTGACATCATGCTGTTAGTCTACAACTACCCTCTAACATGCGCAATATAGGTATGTGATTAAAAAAAATAATATGTGTGGTCCTGTCTGAATGTGTCCTCCATCGCATCCACCGTCATGGTCATCCAATTGAACATTCACACGTCACCAAATTACTGTCACCAAGTCTACACTTCCTCAGTGGAAGATGTTCAAACATATTGAAAACGACGTTGACTAATGCGCGTATATACATTATTTACAAATATATGCTGACTCCTACTATTTACAGACACTAGTGTGTCCTTCACCAATAGGATGTCACAATGGCTGTCACAATGCAGGTGTTACAGCCAGTGTCGCGTCCAGGTGTGTTGGCGTGTTTCTCAGCTGAAAATACTGATTAATTTTGAGAAATCTGGTTTTCGTCATAATATTACCGATCCGTGACTCAGAAATGTCAAATTAGTAGACCAGTAGAGATGAAGCCTCGGCAAACGCTTGATCCCCATCATGATCAAACTGACAGGTAAGCCCAAATTTCATCAGGTGTTGTTTCTTGTCCGTAATGGATTATGACTAAGCTTTCACAGCGATCTTTTGCCTGACATAGTTGTTAGTTTCATCTGCTACAATTTGAAAAAATGTTGGGGCACAAACAAAAACAAGTAATCTAAGAGCTTGGCATTCAGTGGGAGAGTTTGTGCCAGCCCAGTCAGCAGCATGAAGTCTTGCACTGAGCCAGGCGCTTGTGCGCCGCGCCATGTCGTCTGCTATGAAGCCAACGGAATGTTATCTTCAGCATCACTTTCCGACTCATTACCTTCTCCTATTTCATCTCTTTCTTCTACATCTACTTCAACATCGGATTCAACATTTTATTCTCTTTCGAACTGTTTCACTTGAGCCAAATAGCTTCAATTTCCACATCAGTATATTCCTCCCAAATTGTATGCTCAATCTTTGCTGCCATTTTTAGCTACAAGAAAGCGTGGGAAAGACAAAGCCAGTCACTGGTCAATTTCTTGTGAAAGGGAGGCTTTGTAGCACTGAATTTGGTGTCCATTCCTTCCTTAGTTTACGCTGACCTCAATGGAATGTTCATTCATAGTGTGTGTGTACTAGGTAGAGCTTAGTGCGTGAGGGAAAATCCCCACTAGGCTGAAATGACGTCCGGCGGGCTGCGGCGGGTATAAATAGATGCAGGCGAGCGGGCAGTGGCGGGCTATGGCGGGTAAAAATGGGAAAGGGTTAAGGGGGGGGACCTAACAAACATGAGAAAAATATGTCTGAAGCCAATTGACATGACATACATGTCATCAGCTAGATTAGGACGCGCTGATTCCATACATGCCCTTGCAAGCAGCGTGGGATGCTTGGTTTAGGAGCTACAGGTGTTTGAAGGTGTGATTTTTGTTAGTTGTGGGAGCACTTTTGTCAAGGTGATAACTGGCAAATGACTGGTATTTAAGGGCTGAAATGCACTGAAAACTACTCACAGGTGCATAAAGGTAACCTTAAGGGAGGGGACCTAACAAACATGAGAAAAATATGTCTGAAGCCAATTGACATGACATACATGTCATCAGCTAGATTAGGACGCGCTGATTCCATACATGCCCTTGCAAGCAGCGTGGGATGCTTGGTTTGGGAACTACAGGCGTTTGAAGGTGTGATGTTTGTTAGTTATGGGAGCACTTTTGTCAGGGTGATAGCTGGAAAAAGACTGGTATTTAAGGGCTGAAATGCACTGAGAACTACTCACAAGGGCATGAAGGATGGTCTGAAGTCATTTGTAGCATAAAAGAAGTGGTCATTAAGTGTGCCTTGTAGGAGGGTAACCTTAGGGGGCGGACCTAACTAACATGACAAAAATATGTCTGAAGCCAATTGACATGACATACATGTCATCAGCTAGATTAGGACGCGCTGATTCCAAACATGCCCTTGCAAGCAGCGTGGGATGCTTGGTTTAGGAGCTACAGGTGTTTGAAGGTGTGATGTTTGTTAGTTGTGGGAGCACTTTTGTCAAGGTGATAACTGGCAAATGACTGGTATTTAAGGGCTGAAATGCACTGAAAACTACTCACAGGTGCATAAAGGTAACCTTAAGGGAGGGGACCTAACAAACATGAGAAAAATATGTCTGAAGCCAATTGACATGACATACATGTCATCAGCTAGATTAGGACGCGCTGATTCCATACATGCCCTTGCAAGCAGCGTGGGATGCTTGGTTTGGGAACTACAGGCGTTTGAAGGTGTGATTTTTGTTAGTTGTGGGAGCACTTTTGTCAGGGTGATAGCTGGAATAAGACTGGTATTCAGGATCTGAAATGCACTGAGAACTACTCACAAGGGCATGAGAGATGGTCTGAATTCATTTGTAGCATAAAAGAAGTGGTCTTTAAGTGTGCCTTGTAGGAGGGCAACCTTAGGGGGCGGACCTAACTAACATGACAAAAATATGTCTGAAGCCAATTGACATGACATACATGTCATCGGCTAGATTAGGATGCGCTAATTGCAAACATGCCGTTGCAAGCAGCGTGGGATGCTTGGTTTAGGAGCTACAGGTGTTTGAAGGTGCGATGTTTGTTAGTTGTGGGAGCACTATTGTCAAGGTGATAACTGGCAAAGGACTGGTATTTAAGGGCTGCAATGCACTGAAAACTACTCATAGGTGCATAAAGGTAACCTCAACGGGGGGACCTAACAAACATGAGAAAAATATGTCTGAAGCCAATTGACAAGACATACATGTCATCAGCTAGATTAGGACGCGCTGATTCCAAACATACCCTTGCAAGCAGCGTGGGATGCTTGGTTTGGGAGCTACAGGCGTTTGAAGGTGTGATTTTTATTAAATGTGGGACAACTTTTCTCAGGGTAATAACTGGCAAATGACTGGTATTTAGGGGCTGAAATGCACTGAAAACTACTCACAGGTGCATAAAGGTAACCTTAAGGGGGGGACCTAACAAACATGAGAAAAATATGTCTAAAGCCAATTGACATGACATACATTTCATCAGCTAGATTAGGACGTGCTGATTGCCTACATGCCCTTGCAAGCAGCGTGGGATGCTTGGTTTGGGAACTACGGACGTTTGAAGGTGTGATGTTTGTTAGTTGTGGGAGCACTTTTGTCAGGGTGATAGCTGGAATAAGACTGGTATTTAAGAGCTGAAATGCACTGAGAACTACTCACAAGGGCATGAGGGATGGTCTGAAGTCATTTGTAGCATAAAAGAAGTGGTCATTAAGTGTGCCTTGTAGGAGGGTAACCTTAGGGGGCGGACCTAACTAACATGACAAAAATATGTCTGAAGCCAATTGACATGACATACATGTCATCAGCTAGATTAGGACGCGCTGATTCCATACATGCCCTTGCAAGCAGCGTGGGATGCTTGGTTTGGGAGCTACAAGCGTTTGAAGGTGTGTTGTTTGTTAGTTGTGGGAACACTTTTGTCAGGGTGATAGCTGGAAAAAGACTGGTGTCTAAGGGCTGAAACGCACTGAGAACTACTCACAAGGGCATGAAGGATGGTCTGAAGTCATTTGTAGCATAAAAGAAGTGGTCATTAAGTGTGCCTTGCAGGAGGTAAACCTTAGGGGGGGACCTAACTAACATGACAAAAAAAGTCTGAAGCCAATTGACATGACATACATGTCATCAGTTTGATTGGGAAACGCGTGTTTTCCAAACATCCCCTTGAAAGCAGCTTTGGGAGGCGGGGTTTGGGAATTTACGGCTTTTGGGAAGGGTTGATTTTTTGTTGGTTGTGGGAGACTTTTGTAAGGGTGAAAACGGGAAAATAAAAATGGTATTTAAAAGAGTGAAATAACTAAGAACTACCCAAGGGCTAGGGAGGGAGGGTTCGGGAAGGTCTTTGTAGTTTTAAAGAAGTGGTCTTTAAGGGTCCCTTGTGGGGAGGGAAACCCTTTTTGGGGGGCCGGACCTTAACTAAATGCAAAATATGTAAAAAACCCCAATTGCCCGGGACATACATTTTTTCAGCAGATTAGGGGCGCGATTCCAAAATGCCCTTGAAAACACGGGGGGATGCGGGGGTTTGGGGGGGTTTTTTTAAAGGTTGAATTTTTTGTTGTTTGTTTTTGGGGTTGTTGGAAAACTTTTTAAGGGTGGAAAAAAGCGGGAAAAGTTTTTTGGGGGTCCTTTGGGGGGAGGTTTTTTGGAAAGGGGGGCACTGAGAACTACCCCAAAAGGGAAAGGGGATGGTCTAAAGTCTTTGTTGGCTTAAAAGAGGGGGCCCATTAAGTGTGCCTTGAGGGGGAAAACCCTTAGGGGGGGAAACCCTTTAACGGGAAAAAATTTTTTTCCCTAAAGCCACTTTGACAGGGGATTTATTAATGTCATAGTTGGATTGGGACGCAAGGGGGGTTTAAAATCCCCGGGTTTGAAAGCGGGGGATGGGGGTTTGGGGTCGGGGGGGGTTTTTGGGGGTGGGGGGTTTTTGGGGGGGTGTTTTTGGGGTCAAGGGGGGTTTAAGGGAAAATTAAGATGGTTCTTGGGTGTTGCTTGGGTTGGGGTGGTTGGGGTTTTTGGTGGGTTGGGGGGTTTCCCTTAAAAAGTGGGGGGGGGGGTTTTGGGGGGGCGAATCGCTTGGTTGGGGGTTGGGGGGGTAATTTTCGGTGTTTGGCGGGGGGGTTAAAAACCCCCTTTAAATTTGGTGGGGTGTTGGTTTGGGCTTTAAAAAGGGGGTGATGGGTTTTTGGGGTTTTGGGTTATTGTTGGGGGCCGTGGGTTTTTTTTGGGGAAAAGGGGGGGGTTTTGGGCGTGGGGGTTTGGGGGGGGGTGGTTCCCTAAGGGGGGGGGGTTGGGGGTTTGTGGTAAAGCTGGGGGGATTTGGGTTGTGTGGGGGAATTTGGGCTGGGTGGTTAAGTTTTGGTGGTGTTGGGGGGGGTTTGGGGGGCCTTGTTGGGGGGTTTTTGGGGGGGGGTTTAAATAAAAAATAGGTTAAAGGTTGGGGGGGGGGTTGGGGGTGGCGGGGGGGTTGGGTGGGGGGTTTCCCGGGGGGGTTGGCAGGTGGGGGGTTTTTTGGGGGGGTGGGGTTTGTGGGGGGGTGGGGGGGTTTTCTTGGTTGGGGGGAATTTTTTTTTTTTTGATTTTTTTAAATTTTTAAAATTAAATTTTATTTAAGGGTTTGAAATGCATTTTGAAACTTTTCCAGGGTCAAAAAGGAACCCTTTAAAAGGGGGAAAGGCCCTAACAACATGAAAAAAATTTTATGTCTAAAGCCAATTGACGGGAAACTTTAATGTCATCAGTAGATTAGGATGCGCTGTTTCCTTACATCCCCTTTGGCAACAGCGGGGGGATGCTTGGTTTGGAGCTACGGGTGTTTAAAGGGTGTGTTTGTTTTGTTAGTTTTTTGGGGAGCCTTTTGTGGGGGGGATAACGGGCTTTTTGACTGGTATTTAGGGGGTTTAAAATGCACTGAAAACTATTACAGGTCCCATAAAGGTATTTTTTAAAGGGGGGGGGGAATAACAAACAGGGAAAAAAATTATGTCTGAAGAAAAATTTGGGACAGGGAACCTTACATGTAAATAGCTAAAATTGGGGTTTGCGTGTTTTCCTTACTTTCCCCCTTTCCAAGCAGGGGGGGAAATGTTTTGGTTTTGGGGGAGCTACAGGCGTTTAAAGGGTTTTGGGGATGTTTCTTAGTTGTGGGAGCACTTTTGTCAGGGTGTTTAACTGGCAAAGGACGGGTTTATTTAAGGGCTAAAATGCACTGAAAATTTTTAAACAGGGCAAAAAGGAAACCCTTTAAAGGGGGGGCCCTAAAAAAAACATAAAAAAAAAATATGGCTAAACCCCAATTGGGAATAAACTTTGGGGGTCACAGTAGTTTAGGTTTGCGTGTTTTCCTTACATGCCCTTGCAAGCAGGGGGGGATGCTTGGTTTGGGAGCTACAGGCGTTTGATAGTGTGATGTTTTTTTAAGTTTTTGGGGACTTTTGTCGGGGTGATAGGGAAAAAAACACTGGTTTTAGGGCTGAAATGAAATGAGAACTACTCAAAAGGGAAAGAAGGGGGGTCTAAAGGGCATTTGAAAGTTTAAAAAGAAGTGGTCTTTAAAAGTTTTGCCTTGTAGGAGGGAAACCCTTAGGGGGCGGCCAAAATAACATGACAAAAATTTGTCTGAAGCCAATTGATAGGGACTTACATGTCTTCAGCTAGATTAGGACGCGCTGACCCAAAACTTGCCCTTGAAAGCAGGGGGTTTGTTTGGTTTGGGAGTTTTAAAAGGGTTTGAAGGTGTATTTTTTTGTTAGTGTGGGAGCACTTTTTTCAAGGGGATAAAGGGGCTTAGGACTGGAAAATTAAAGGGCTAAAAATGCATGAAAACTACTCAAGGTGCAAAAAGGAAACCCTTAAAGGGGGGGGGGCCCTAAAAAACTGAAAAAAATAGGGCTGAACCCCCCAAATTGAAAGACATACATTTATCAGCTGTTTTAGGACGCGTGTTTCCCTTTTCCTTTGGCCCTTGACAAGCCCCGGGGATGCGGGTTTTGGGAGCTACAGGCGTTTGAAGGTGTGCTGTTTGTTAGTTGTGGGAGTTTTTTTGTCAGGGTGATAGGGGGAAAAACCGGGTTTTTTTAAAGGGCTAAAATGCACGGGAAAAACTACTCACAGGGGAAGAAGGTTTTGGTCTGTAAGTCATTTGTAGCTTTAAAGAAGGGGTTTCTTTAAGTAGGGCCTTTTGTATGGGGAAACCTTAAGGGGCGGACCAAACAAAAATTGAAAAAAATATGTCTGCCCCCAAAATTGACATGACTTACATGTCATCAGCTAGTTTAGGAGCGATGTTTTCCAAACTTTCCCCTTCCCAGCAGCGGGGGATGTTTAAATTTAAAGGGTGTGGGGTTTTTTAATTGTGGGAGACTTTTGTAAAGGTGTTTTAATACTCACTGGTACTTAAGGTATTTAAAAACACTGGTTTTTAAAGGGTGAAATGCACTGAAAACTACTAAACAAGGGCATAAAGGATGGTCTAAAGTCTTTGTAGCAAAAAAAGTGGTCATAAAGGGGTCCCTTCAGGGGGGTTTACCTTAGGGGGGGGACCTAATAACATGCCCAAAAATTTGTTTTTAAGCCAATTGACATGACATAAAGGTCATCAGTAGTTTGGGAACGCGCTGATTCCAAATCCCCTTGCAAGCAGCGTGGGATGCTTGGTTTAGGAGTTTACAGGTGTTTGAAGGTTTTGATGTTGTTAGTTGGGGGAGCATTTTTTGTAAAGGGGGGATAATTTGGCAAATGATGGTATTTAAGGGTTTAAAATGCCGGGAAAAACTATTTTACAGGTGCACAAAGGAAACCCTTAAAGGGGGGTTTTTAACAAACATGAGAAAAAAATATGTCTGAAGGAAATTGACATGCCCATACATGTCTCAGCTAGTTGGGGCGCGCGGATTCCATAATCCCCCCTTGCAAGCAGCGTGGGATGTTTGGGTTTTGGGGAAAGCTAAGGCTTTTGTAGGTGTGTTTTTTTCTTATTTGGGGGGGGAGCACTTTTTGTCAGGGTATAACTGGCAAATCACGGGGTATTTAAGGCTGAAATGCACTAAAAAATATTACAGGTGCATAAAGGGGAAACCCTTTTAAAGGGGGAGGACCAAAAAAAAACTTTAAAAGAAAAAATATGTCTAAACCCAATTGACAAAAACTTTACATGTCATCAGCTAGATTAGGATGCGTGTTTCCCTTTTACATCCCCTTGCAACCCAGCGTGGGATGTTTGGTTTGGGGCTACAGGCGTTTGAAGGTGTGATTTTTTTTTGTTGTGGGGAGCATTTTTTGGTCAGGTGATTGCGGGAAAAAAAAGACGGGTATTTAAGGGCCCTGAAAGCACTGGGGAATACCCACAGGGGCAAGAAGGAGGGTCTGAATCATTTGTACAAAAAAGAAGGGGTTTCATTAAGTGTGCCTTTTTATGGGGGAAACCAAAAAGGGGCGGCCCTAACTAACATGATAAAAAATTTTCTGAAGAAATTGACATAAATTTAATGTCATCGGGCTGATTAGGACACGCTGATTAAAAACCCTTTCCCCAATTGCAAGCGGCGTGGGTTTGCTTGGTTCGAGAGCTACAGGCTTTTGAAGGTGTGATGTTTTTTTAGTTGTGGGAAAATTTTTGTAGGGTTTTAATGGCAAATATGGTTTTTAAGGGTAAAAAGCACTTAAAACTATTCACAGGTGCAAAAAAGGTCCCCTTAAGGGGGGACCTAACAAACATGAAAAAAAATATTTCTAAACCCAAGGGACAAGACTTAAAATTTCTAAACCCTAGTTTTGGGCCCCCGTGATTAAAAACATGCCCTTGAAGAAAGGTGGGATGGGGGGTTTGGGGCTACAGGCTTTTTAAAGGGTTTGGGATTTTTTTTAGTTGTGGGAGCACTTTTGTCAGGGTGATAGGGAAAAAAGGGACGGGTATTTAAGGGTCAAATGCCTGGAATACTCAAAAGGGCATGAAGGTTGGTCTAAAATAAAATTTGTAGCATAAAAAAAAGTGGCCCTTTAAAGTGTGCCTTGCAGGAAGGGAAACCCTTAGGGGGGGAAACCAAAATAACATGAAAAATATGTCTGAAGCCAATTGACATGACATACATGTCATCGCTAGTTGGGGACCCCTGATTCCAAAATGCCCTTGCAAGAACGTGGGAGGGTTTGGGTTTGGGGATAAAAGGTGTTTGAAGGTGTGATGTTTGTTTTTAGTTGTGGGAGCATTTTTGTGAAGGGGATAACGGGCAAATGCGGGTATTTACGGGCTAAAATCCCACTAAAAACCTACTTACAGGCCCCCTAAAGGTATTTTTTAAAGGGGGGAGGACCTAAAAAACCCATGAGAAAAATTGTTAAACCCAAATTTTGACATGACATACTTTTCACCCAGCTAGATTAGGAGCGTGATTCCATAAACCCCCTTTCAAGCAGGGGGGATGCTTGGTTTGGGAGTTTGGGGTTTTAAAGGGTGGGATGTTTTTTTTTGTGGGAATTTTTGGTCACGGGGGATAGCTGGGAAAAACACTGGTTTTTAAACGGCTCCCAATGCATGAAAAAATATTTCAAAGGGCAAGAAGGAGGGCTGAAGTCTTTTTTTAGCAAAAAAGAAGTGGTCTTAAGTGTGCTTGTATGAGGGAAACCCTTTTAAGGGGGGGCCCTAACTAAATGACAAAAATATGTCTGAAGCCAATTGACTTGACATACATGTCTTCAGTTTAGATTGGGCCCCCGCTGTTTCCCAAAATCCCCTTAAAAGCAGCGTGGGATGCGGGGTTTTGGGGGGTGACCAAGGCTTTTTAAAGGTGTGATTTTTCTTAGTTGGGGGAAGCACTTTTGTCAGGGTGATAATGAAAAATTTGATGGTTTTTAAGGGCTGAAATGACTGAAAACTATTCACAGGTGAAAAAAGGAAACCCTTAAGGGGGGGACCTCCAAAATGAGAAAAATTGGCTAAAGCCAATTAAAATGAAAACATGTCATCAGCTAGTTTGGATGCGCTGTTTCCTTAATCCCCCTTGAAAAGCGGGGGTGGGATGCTTGGTTTGGGAGCACGGGGCGTTTGAAGGGTGATGTTTTTTAGTTGGGGGAGCACTTTTTCAGGGTGATAGCGGGAAAAACACTGTAATTTAAGGGTGAAATGCACTGAAAAATTTACCACAGGGGCAAAAAGGGGATGGTTAATTCATTTTTTGAAAAAAGGAAGGGGTTTCATTAAGTGTGCCTTGTATGGGGAAACCCTTTAAAGGGGGGCCGGGCCCCTAACTAACATGACAAAAATATTTTGAAGCCAATTGACATGACATACATGTATAAGTAGATTGGGGAACCGGCTTTTATTCCAAACATCCCCTTGAAGCGCGGGGATGTTTGGGTTCAGGAGCTACAGGCTTTTTTGGAAGGTGTGATGTTTTTAGTTGGGGGGGAGAAACTTTTGTCGGGTGCTAATGGCAAAGGACTGGTATTTAAGGGCTGAAATCCCATTTAAAAAAATATTCACAGGTGAATAAAGGTAACCTTAAAAGGGGGGCCAAAACAAAATGAGAAAAATATTTTGAAGCCAATTCACAGGGAAATACATTTTCATCAACTAGTTAGGCGCGTGTTTAAATTTAACATCCCCTTTGAAAAGCGGTGGGTTTGCTTGTTAGGAGCTACGGCGTTTGAATTGTGATGTTTGTTAGTTGTGGGGGGGCCCCCCCTTTTTTGTCAGGGTGATAGTGGAAAAAAAAATGGTTTTTAAGGGCAAAATGCACTGAAAAACAAATAAAAGGGGCTTTAAAAGGGGGTTTGTCCGGGAAGTCATTTGTAGCATAAAAAAAGTGGTCATTAAGTGTCCCTTGTATGAGGGAAACCTTAAGGGGGGGGACCAACTAACATGCCCCAAAAATATGTTTGGCCAATTGCATGACATACATGTAAATCAGCTAGTTTTGGATGCGCTGTTTCCCCTTAAAAGGGCCCTTGCAAGAGCGGGGGGATGCTTGGTTTGGGGGGTTTCAGGGGGTTTGAAGGTGTGATTTTTTTTTTAGTTGGGGGGTCCCAATTTTGTCAGGGTGATAGGGGAAAAAAAGGACTGGTTTTTTTAAGGGCTAAAAATGACTGAAAAAATACTCCAAGGGCAAAGGGGGTGGTCTGAGACCCTTGTAGCATAAAAGAATTGGTCTTTTAAGTGTGCCTTGCAGGGGGGAAAACCTTTGGGGGGCGGACCTAAGAAAACATGACAAAAATATGTCTAAAAGCTAAAGGGAACATGCATACATGTATCAGCTAGATTGGGGACGCGCTGTTTCCCAAAACCCTTCCCTTGCAAGCAGCTTGGGATGCTTGGTTCAGGAGTACAGGCTTTTTAAAATTTGTGATTTTTTCTTAGTTGTGGGAGCACTTTTGTCGGGTATAACTGGAAAAGGATGGTATTTAAGGGCTGAATGCACTGAAAACTATTAAACGGGTTTGCATAAAGGAAACCCTTTAAGGGGGGGAGGACAAAAAAACATGAAAAAAAATATGTTGAAGCCATTTGACATGACATACATGTCTTCAGCTAGATTGGACGCGCTGATTCCATACATGCCCTTGCAAGCAGCGTGGGAGGCTTGGTTTAGGAGCTACAGTTGTTTGAAGGTGTGATTTTTGTTAGTTGTGAGTAGTTTTCAGTGCATTTCAGCGCTTAAATACCAGTCTTTTGCCAGTTATCACCTTGACAAAAGTGCTCCCACAACTAACAAACATCACACCTTCAAACGCCTGTAGCTCCTGAACCAAGCATCCCACGCTGCTTGCAAGGGCATGTTTGGAATCAGATCGTCCTAATCTAGCTGATGACATGTATGTCATGTCAATTGGCCTCAGACATATTTTTGTCATGTTAGTTAGGTCGGCCCCTTAAGGTTACCCTCATACAAGGCACACTTAATGACCACTTCTTTTATGCTACAAATGACTTTAGACCATTCTTCATGCCCTTGTGAGTAGTTCTCAGTGCATTTCAGCCCTTAAATACCAGTGTTTACCATCTATCACCCTGACAAAAGTGCCCCCACAACTAAGAAACATCACACCTTCAAACGCCTGTAGCTCCTGAACCAAGCATCCCACGCTGCTTGCAAGGGCATGTTTGGAAACAGCGCGTCCTAATCTAGCTGATGACATGTATGTCATGTCAATTGGTTTCAGACATATTTTTGTCATGTTAGATAGGTCAGCCCCCTAAGGTTACCCTCCTACAAGGGACACTTAATGACCACTTCTTTTATGCTACAAAGGACTTTAGACCATCCCTCATGCCCTTGTGAGTAGTTCTCAGTATATTTCAGCTCTTAAATACCAGTCTTATTTCAGCTATCACCCTGACAAAAGTGCTCCCACAACTAACAAACATCACACCTTCAAACGCCTGTAGCTCCCAAACCAAGCATTCCACGCTGCTTGCAAAGGCATGTTTGGAATCAGAGCGTCCTAATCGAGCTGATGACATCTATGTCATGTTAATCGGCTTCAGACATATTTTTGTCATGTTACTTAGGTTCGCCCCCTAAGGTTACCCTCCTGCAAGGCACACTTAATGACCACTTCTTTTATGCTACAAATGACTTCAGACCATCCTTCATGCTCTTGTGAGTAGTTCTCAGTGCATTTCAGCCCTTAAATATCAGTGTTTTTCCAGCTATCACCCTGACAAAAGTGCTCCCACAACTAAAAAACATCACACCTTCAAACGCCTGTAGCTCCCAGACCAAGCATCCCACGCTGCTTGCAAGGACATGTATGGAATCAGCCCGTCCTAATCTAGCTGATGACATGTATGTCATGTCAATTGGCTTTAGCCATAATTTTCTCATGTTTGTTAGGTCCCCCCCTTAAGGTTACCTTTATGCACCTATGAGTAGTTTACAGTGCATTTCAGCCCTTAAATACTAGTCCTTTGCCAGTTATCACCTTGACAAAAGTGCTCCCACAACTAACAAACATCACACCTTCATACACTTTTAGCTCCTAAACCAAGCATTCCACGCTGCTTGCAAAGGCATGTTTGGAATCAGCGCGTCCTAATCTAGCTGATGACATCTATGTCATGTTAATTGGCTTCAGACATATTTTTGTCATGTTAGTTAGGTACGCCCCCTAAGGTTACCCTCCTGCAAGGCACATATAATGAGCACTTCTTTTATGCTACAAATGACTTCAGACCATCCTTCATGCCCTTGTGAGTAGTTCTCAGTGCATTTCAGCCCTTAAATACCAGTCTTTTTCCAGCTATCACCCTGACAAAAGTGCTCCCACAACTAACAAACATCACACCTTCAAACGCCTGTAGCTCCCAAACCAAGCATCCCACGCTGCTTGCAAGGGCATGTATGGAATCAGCGCGTCCTAATCTAGCTGATGACATGTATGTCTTGTCAATTGGCTTCAGACATATTTTTCTCATGTTTGTTAAGTCCTTCCCCTTAAGGTTACCTTTATGCACCTGTGAATAGTTTTCAGTGCATTTCAGCCCTTAAATACCAGTCATTTTCCAGTGATCACCCTGACAAAAGTGCCCCCACAACTAAGAAACATCACACCTTCAAACGCCTGTAGCTCCTGAACCAAGCATCCCACGCTGCTTGCAAGGGCATGTTTGGAATCAGAGCGTCCTAATCTAGCTGATGACATGTATGTCATGTCAATTGGCTTCAGACATATTTTTGTCATGTTAGTTAGGTCCGCCCCTTAAGGTTACCCTCATACAAGGCACACTTAATGACCACTTCTTTTATGCTACAAATGACTTTAGACCATTCTTCATGCCCTTGTGAGTAGTTCTCAGTGCATTTCAGCCCTTAAATACCAGTGTTTTTCCAGCTATCACCCTGACAAAAGTGCTCCCACAACTAACAAACATCACATTTTCAAATGCCTGTAGCTCCCAAACAAAGCATCCCACGCTGCTAGCAAGGGCATGTATGGAATCAGCGCGTCCTGATCTAGCTGATGACATGTATGTCATGTTAATTGGCTTTAGCCATATTTTTCTCATGTTTGTTAGGTCCCCCCCTTAAGGTTACCTTTATGCACCTATGAGTAGTTTTCAGTGCATTTCAGCCCTTAAATACCAGTCCTTTGCCAGTTATCACCTTGACAAAAGTGCTCCCACAACTAACAAACATCACACCTTCAAACACTCTTAGCTCCTAAACCAAGCATCCCACGCTGCTTGCAAGGGCATGTTTCGAAACAGCGCGTCCTAAACTAGCTGATGACATGTATGTCATGTCAATTGGTTTCAGACATATTTTTGTCATGTTAGATAGGTCAGCCCCCTAAGGTTACCCTCCTGCAAGGCACACTCAATGACCACTTCTTTTATGCTACAAATGACTTCAGACCATCCATCATGCTCTTGTGAGTAGTTCTCAGTGCATTTCAGCCCTTAAATACCAGTGTTTTTCCAGCTATCACCCTGACAAAAGTGCTCCCACAACTAAAAAACATCACACCTTCAAACGCCTGTAGCTCCCAAAGCAAGCATCCCACGCTGCTTGCAAGGACATGTATGGAATCAGCCCGTCCTAATCTAGCTGATGACATGTATGTCATGTCATTTGGCTTTAGCCATATTTTTCTCATGTTTGTTAGGTCCCCCCCTTAAGGTTACCTTTATGCACCTATGAGTAGTTTACAGTGCATTTCAGCCCTTAAATACCAGTCCTTTGCCAGTTATCACCTTGACTAAAGTGCTCCCACAACTAACAAACATCACACCTTCAAACACTTTTAGCTCATAAACCAAGCATTCCACGCTGCTTGCAAAGGGATGTTTGGAATCAGCGCGTCCTAATCTAGCTGATGACATCTATGTCATGTTAATTGGCTTCAGACATATTTTTTTCATGTTAGTTACGTACGCCCCCTAAGGTTACCCTCCTGCAAGGCACACTTAATGACCACTTCTTTTATGCTACAAATGACTTCAGACCATCCTTCATGCCCTTGTGAGTAGTTCTCAGTGCATTTCAGCCCTTAAATACCAGTCTTTTTCCAGCTATCACCCTGACAAAAGTGCTCCCACAACTAACAAACATCACACCTTCAAACGCCTGTAGCTCCCAAACCAAGCATCCCACGCTGCTTGCAAGGGCATGTAAGAAATCAGCGCGTCCTAATCTAGCTGATGACATGTATGTCTTGTCAATTGGCTTCAGACATTTTTTTCTCATGTTTGTTAAGTCCTCCCCCTTAAGGTTACGTTTATGCACCTGTGAATAGTTTCCAGTGCATTTCAGCCCTTAAATACCAGTCATTTGCCAGTGATCACCCTGACAAAAGTGCCCCCACAACAAAGAAACATCACACCTTCAAACGCCTGTAGCTCCTGAACCAAGCATCCCACGCTGCTTGCAAGGGCATGTTTGGAATCAGATCGTCCTAATCTAGCTGATGACATGTATGTCTT
The DNA here is from genome assembly GCA_028751875.1 of Rapana venosa. NCBI lineage: Eukaryota > Metazoa > Mollusca > Gastropoda > Neogastropoda > Muricidae > Rapana > Rapana venosa. The sequence goes on along the minus strand of CM054160.1, from coordinate 4,153,249 downwards.
GTCAATTGGCTTCAGACATATTTTTGTCATCTTAGTTATGTCGGCCCCCTAAGGTTACCCTCCTACAAGGCACACTTAATGACCACATCTTTTATGCTACAAATGACTTTAGACCATCCCTCATGCCCTTGTGAGTAGTTCTCAGTATATTTCAGCTCTTAAATACCAGTCTTATTTCAGCTATCACCCTGACAAAAGTGCTCCCACAACTAACAAACATCACACACTTCAAACGCCTGTAGCTCCCAAACCAAGCATTCCACGCTGTTTTGCAAAGGCATGTCTGGAATCACCGCGTCCTAATCGAGCTGATGACATCTATGTCATGTTAATTGGCTTCAGACATATTTTTGTCATGTTAGTTAGGTCCGCCCCCTAAGGTTACCCTCCTACAAGGCACACTTAATGACCACTTCTTTTATGCTACAAATGACTTCAGACCATCCTTCATGCCCTTGTGAGTAGTTCTCAGTGCATTTCAGCCCTTAAATACCAGTCTTTTTCCAGCTATCACCCTGACAAAAGTGCTCCCACAACTAACAAACATCACACCTTCAAACGCCTGTAGCTCCCAAACCAAGCATCCCACGCTGCTTGCAAGGGCATGTATGGAATCAGCGCGTCCTAATCTAGCTGATGACATGTATGTCTTGTCAATTGGCTTCAGACATATTTTTCTCATGTTTGTTAGGTCCCCCCTTTAAGGTTACCTTTATGCACCTGTGAGTAGTTTTCAGTGCATTTCAGCCTTTAAATACCAGTCATTTGCCAGTTATCACCTTGACAAAAGTGCTCCCACAACTAACAAACATCACACCTTCAAACACCTGTAGCTCCTAAACCAAGCATCCCACGCTGCTTGCAAGGGCATGTTTGGAATCAGCGCGTCCTAATCTAGCTGATGACATGTATGTCATGTCAATTGGCCTCAGACATTTTTTTGTCATGTTTGTTAGGTCAGCCCCCTAAGGTTACCCTCCTGCAAGGCACACTTACTGACCACTTCTTTTATGCTACAAATGACTTCAGACCATCCTTCATGCTCTTGTGAGTAGTTCTCAGTGCATTTCAGCCCTTAAATACCAGTGTTTTTCCAGCTATCACCCTGACAAAAGTGCTCCCACAACTAAAAAACATCACACCTTCAAACACCTGTAGCTCCCAAAGCAAGCATCCCACGCTGCTTGCAAGGACATGTATGGAATCAGCGCTTCCTAATCTAGCTGATGACATGTATGTCATGTCAATTGGCTTTAGCCATATTTTTCTCATGTTTGTTAGGTCCCCCCCTTAAGGTTACCTTTATGCACCTATGAGTACTTTACAGTGCATTTCAGCCCTTAAATACCAGTCCTTTGCCAGTTATCACCTTGACAAAAGTGCTCCCACAACTAACAAACATCACACCTTCAAAGACTTTTAGCTCATAAACCAAACATTCCACGCTGCTTGCAAAGGCATGTTTGGAATCAGCGCGTCCTAATCGAGCTGATGACATCTATGTCATGTTAATTGGCTTCAGACATATTTTTGTCATGTTAGTTAGGTACGCCCCCTAAGGTTACCCTCCTGCAAGGCACACTTAATGACCACTTTTTTTATGCTACAAATGACTTCAGACCATCCTTCATGCCCTTGTGAGTAGTTCTCAGTGCATTTCAGCCTTAATACCAGTGTTTTTCCAGCTATCACCCTGACAAAAGTGCTCCCACAACTAACAAACATCACACCTTTCAAACGCCTGTAGCTCCCAAACCAAGCATCCCACGCTGCTTGCAAGGGCATGTAAGGAATCAGCGCGTCCTAATCTAGCTGATGACATGTATGTCTTGTCAATTGGCTTCAGACATATTTTTCTCATGTTTGTTAAGTCCTCCCTCTTAAGGTTACCTTTATGCACCTGTGAATAGTTTTCAGTGCATTTCAGCCCTTAAATACCAGTCATTTGCCAGTGATCACCCTGACAAAAGTGCCCCCACAACTAAGAAACATCACACCTTCAAACGCCTGTAGCTCCTGAACCAAGCATCCCACGCTGCTTGCAAGGGCATGTTTGGAATCAGATCGTCCTAATCTAGCTGATGACATGTATGTCTTGTCAATTGGCTTCAGACATATTTTTCTCATGTTTGTTAGGTCCCCCCTTTAAGGTTACGTTTATGCAGCTGTGAGTAGTTTTCAGTGCATTTCAGCCTTTCAATACCAGTCATTTGCCAAATATCACCTTCACAAAAGAGCTCCCACAACTAACAAACATCACACCTTCAAACACCTGTAGCTCCTAAACCAAGCATCCCACGCTGCTTGCAAGGGCATGTAAGGAATCAGCCCGTCCTAATCTAGCTGATGACTTGTATGTCATGTCAATTGGCTTTAGCCATATTTTTCTCATGTTTGTTATGTCCTCCCCTTAAGGTTACCTTTATGCACCTATGAGTAGTTTACAGTGCATTTCAGCCCTTAAATACCAGTCCTTTGCCAGTTATCACCTTGACAAAAGTGCTCCCTCAACTAACAAACATCACACCTTCAAACACTTTTAGCTCATAAACCAAGCATTCCACGCTGCTTGCAAAGGCATGTTTGGAATCAGCGCGTCCTAATCTAGCTGTTGACATCTAGTCATGTTAATTGGGCTTCATGACATATTTTTGTCTGTTAGTTAGGTCCGCCCCCTAAGGTTACCCTCCTACAAGGCACACTTAATGACCACTTCTTTTATGCTACAAATGACTTCAGACCATCCTTCATGCCCTTGTGAGTAGTTCTCAGTGCATTTCAGCCCTTAAATACCAGTCTTTTTCCAGCTATCACCCTGACAAAAGTGCTCCCACAACTAACAAACATCACACCTTCAAACGCCTGTAGCTCCCAAACCAAGCATCCCACGCTGCTTGCAAGGGCATGTATGGAATCAGCGCGTCCTAATCTAGCTGATGACATGTATGTCTTGTCAATTGGCTTCAGACATATTTTTCTCATGTTTGTTAAGTCCTCCCCCTTAAGGTTACGTTTATGCACCTGTGAATAGTTTTCAGTGCATTTCAGCCCTTAAATACCAGTCATTTGCCAGTGATCACCCTGACAAAAGTGCCCCCACAACAAAGAAACATCACACCTTCAAACGCCTGTAGCTCCTGAACCAAGCATCCCACGCTGCTTGCAAAGGCATGTTTGGAATCAGATCGTCCTAATCTAGCTGATGACATGTATGTCTTGTCAATTGGCTTCAGACATATTTTTGTCATGTTAGTTATGTCGGCCCCCTAAGGTTACCCTCCTACAAGGCACACTTAATGACCACATCTTTTATGCTACAAATGACTTTAGACCATCCCTCATGCCCTTGTGAGTAGTTCTCAGTATATTTCAGCTCTTAAATACCAGTCTTATTTCAGCTTCACCCTGACAAAAGTGCTCCCACAACTAACAAACATCACACTTCAAACGCCTGTAGCTCCCAAACCAAAGCATTCCACGCTGCTTGCAAAGGCATGTTTGGAATCAGCGCGTCCTTAATCGAGCTGATGACATCTATGTCATGTTAATTGGCTTCAGACATATTTTTGTCATGTTAGTTAGGTAAGCCCCCTAAGGTTACCCTCCTGCAAGGCACACTTAATGACCACTTCTTTTATGCTACAAATGACTTCAGACCATCCTTCATGCGCTTGTGAGTAGTTCTCAGTGCATTTGAACCCTTAAATACCAGTGTTTTTCCAGCTATCACCCTGACAAAAGTGCTCCCACAACTAACAAACATCACACCTTCAAACGCCTGTAGCTCCCAAACCAAGCATCCCACGCTGCTTGCAAGGGCATGTATGGAAGCAGCGCGTCCTAATCTAGCTGATGACATGTATGTCTTGTCAATTGGCTTCAGACATATTTTTCTCATGTTTGTTAGGTCCCCCCTTTAAGGTTACCTTTATGCACCTGTGAGTAGTTTTCAGTGCATTTCAGCCTTTAAATACCAGTCATTTGCCAGTTATCACCTTGACAAAAGTGCTCCCACAACTAACAAAAATCACACCTTCAAACACCTGTAGCTCCTAAACCAAGCATCCCACGCTGCTTGCAAGGGCATGTTTGGAATCAGCGCGTCCTAATCTAGCTGATGACATGTATGTCATGTCAATTGGCTTCAGACATATTTTTGTCATGTTTGTTAGGTCCGCCCCCTAAGGTTACCCTCCTGCAAGGCACACTTACTGACCACTTCTTTTATGCTACAAATGACTTCAGACTATCCTTCATGCTCTTGTGAGTAGTTCTCAGTGCATTTCAGCCCTTAAATACCAGTGTTTTTCCAGCTAGCACCCTGACAAAAGTGCTCCCACAACTAAAAAACATCACACCTTCAAACGCCTGTAGCTCCCAAAGCAAGCATCCCACGCTGCTTGCAAGGACATGTATGGAATCAGCCCGTCCTAATCTAGCTGATGACATGTATGTCATGTCAATTGGCTTTAGCCATATTTTTCTCATGTTTGTTAGGTCCTCCCCTTAAGGTTACCTTTATGCACCTATGAGTAGTTTACAGTGCATTTCAGCCCTTAAATACCAGTCCTTTGCCAGTTATCACCTTGACAAAAGTGCTCCCACAACTAACAAACATCACACCTTCAAACACTTTTAGCTCATAAACCAAGCATTCCACGCTGCTTGCAAAGGCATGTTTGGAATCAGCGCGTCCTAATCGAGCTGATGACATCTATGTCATGTTAATTGGCTTCAGACATATTTTTGTCATGTTAGTTAGGTACGCACCCTAAGGTTACCCTCCTGCAAGGCACACTTAATGACCACTTCTTTCATGCTACAAATGACTTCAGACCATCCTTCATGCCCTTGTGAGTAGTTCGCAGTGCATTTCAGCCCTTAAATACCAGTGTTTTTCCAGCTATCACCCTGACAAAAGTGCTCCCACAACTAACAAACATCACACCTTCAAACGCCTGTAGCTCCCAAACCAAGCATCCCACGCTGCTTGCAAGGGCATGTAAGGAATCAGCACGTCCTAATCTAGCTGATGACATGTATGTCTTGTCAATTGGCTTCAGACATATTTTTCTCATGTTTGTTAAGTCCTCCCCCTTAAGGTTACCTTTATGCACCTGTGAATAGTTTTCAGTGCATTTCAGCCCTTAAATACCAGTCATTTGCCAGTGATCACCCTGACAAAAGTGCCCCCACAACAAAGAAACATCACACCTTCAAACGCCTGTAGCTCCTGAACCAAGCATTCCACGCTGCTTGCAAGGGCATGTCTGGAATCAGATCGTCCTAATCTAGCTGATGACATGTATGTCTTGTCAATTGGCTTCAGACATATTTTTGTCATGTTAGTTATGTCGGCCCCCTAAGGTTACCCTCCTACAAGGCACACTTAATGACCACATCTTTTATGCTACAAATGACTTCAGACCATCCCTCATGCCCTTGTGAGTAGTTCTCAGTATATTTCAGCTATTAAATACCAGTCTTATTTCAGCTATCACCCTGACAAAAGTGCTCCCACAACTAACAAACATCACACCTTCAAACGCCTGTAGCTCCCAAACCAAGCATTCCACGCTGCTTGCAAAGGCATGTTTGGAATCAGCGCGTCCTAATCGAGCTGATGACATCTATGTCATGTTAATTGGCTTCAGACATATTTTTGTCATGTTAGTTAGGTAAGCCCCCTAAGGTTACCCTCCTGCAAGGCACACTTAATGACCACTTCTTTTATGCTACAAATGACTTCAGACCATCCTTCATGCCCTTGTGAGTAGTTCTCAGTGCATTTGAACCCTTAAATACCAGTCTTTTTCCAGCTATCACCCTGACAAAAGTGCTCCCACAACTAACAAACATCACACCTTCAAACGCCTGTAGCTCCCAAACCAAGCATCCCACGCTGCTTGCAAGGGCATGTTTGGAATCAGCGCGTCCTAATCTAGCTGATGACATGTATGTCTTGTCAATTGGCTTCAGACATATTTTTCTCATGTTTGTTAGGTCCCCCCTTTAAGGTTACGTTTATGCACCTGTGAGTAGTTTTCAGTGCATTTTAGCCTTTAAATCCCAGTCTTTTGCCAGATATCAACCTTCACAAAATTTGCTCCCACAAACTAACAAACATCACACCCTCAAACACCTGTAGCTCCTAAACCAAGCATCCCACGCTGCTTGCAAGGGCATGTTTGGAATCAGCACGTCCTAATCTACCTGATGACATGTATGTCATGTCAATTGGCCTCAGACATATTTTTGTCATGTTTGTTAGGTCAGCCCCCTAAGGTTACCCTCCTGCAAGGCACACTTACTGACCACTTCTTTTATGCTACAAATGACTTCAGACCATCCTTCATGCTCTTGTGAGTAGTTCTCAGTGCATTTCAGCCCTTAAATACCAGTGTTTTTCCAGCTATCGCCCTGACAAAAGTGCTCCCACAACTAAGAAACATCACACCTTCAAACGCCTGTAGCTCCCAAACCAAGCATCCCACGCAGCTTGCAAGGGCATGTATGGAATCAGCACGTCCTAATCTAGCTGATGACATGTATGTCATGTCAATTGGCTTCAGACATATTTTTGTCATGTTAGTTAGGTCCGCCCCCTAAGGTTACCCTCCTACAAGGCACACTTAATGACCACTTCTTTTATGCTACAAATGACTTCAGACCATCCTTCATGCCCTTGTGAGTAGTTCTCAGTGCATTTCAACCCTTAAATACCAGTGTTTTTCCAGCTATCACCCTGACAAAAGTGCTCCCACAACTAACAAACATCACACCTTCAAACACTTTTAGCTCATAAACCAAGCATTCCACGCTGCTTGCAAAGGCATGTATGGAATCAGCGCGTCCTAATCTAGCTGATGACATGTATGTCATGTCAATTGGCTTCAGACATATTTTTGTCATGTTAGTTAGGTCCGCCCCCTTAGGTTACCCTCCTACAAGGCACACTTAATGACCACTTCTTTTATGCTACAAATGACTTCAGACCATCCTTCATGCCCTTGTGAGTAGTTCTCAGTGCATTTCAGCCCTTAAATACCAGTCTTTTTCCAGCTATCACCCTGACAAAAGTGCTCCCACAACTAACAAACATCACACCTTCAAACGCCTGTAGCTCCCAAACCAAGCATCCCACGCTGCTTGCAAGGAGAGATAGGGAAAAAGCCGAGTCAAGCTCAACCACATACTGTTTATCCAAAACCAGGCAACTTTGGTCCGATTCGGCTTCGCCTCATCGAACCAAAACTTGCATAGTTTTATATAAAAACTAAGCAGTTTACCTTGACTCGGCTTTTACCCTATCTCTCTACTAAAACTGAAAGTAATACTAATTTATTTTTTGATGGGTAAAACTATAAAATTATGGGAATTTATGCTAAAACAATATCTTATCAAGAACTTGACAAGAACTTGTCAATAACTTGTCAAGAACTTTATTAACAACTTGTCAAGAACTTTATCAACAACCTGTCAAGAACTTTATTAACAACTTATCAAGAACTTTATCAAGAACTTGTCAAGAACTTAATCAAGAACTTATCAAGAACTTATCAAGAATTTGTCAAGAACTTATCAAGAACTTACCAAGAACTTATTAACAACTAATACAAGAACTTACCAAGAACTTATCAAGAACTTATCAAGAACTAAAACAAGAACTATATTAAGAACTTGTCAAGAACAACAACAATTATTTTACACAAAATATATTGATAAAGATAGACAACATGAATTGCGACGAACTTTTGTTGATGACATCTACTGGTTCTAGTCAAGAAGAAATAACAGATGAGAAGAGTCTACTGGATAAGAAGGAGAAGTTGTACTCTCTTGCTGCATGTAATAAAACAAAGCAATACTTAGGAACACAACTAACAGTAGAACAGGTGCAGCAGTTATCACCACAAGACATTATTAAGTATTTTAATAGGTATGAATCTCTTCTTGGAGCAAAAATGGTGAAAAGTCTAGGGCATACTGTTATTGGTCTATATGCTAAAGCAACAAGTAGGGTCTTTAATGTGGACTCAGAAGCTGACTTAGCATATGACCTCTCACAGGATCCTATTTTGTCTAGAACATTGGAGACACTTGGCTGTGATATGTATTACCGTTTTGGCTCTCTGTTAGCACCAGTAGCTGCTAGTATGATAACTTTAAAACATATAAAATTTAACCACATAGAGAAAGATGGAGGAACAGAACACACCCCAGAACCAAACACAGGAGAATGTCAAGAACCAAGAGCAACCCTCCCTTACACAAGTGACATCTGTCACCAAAAAACCTGGGAGAGTTAAAGCTGGCAAGAGGTTAGCAGAATGGAATCGACAGAAAAAACTTAGCAATCAAGCAAAGCAAAAGATCTTATCTGGAGAAACATTAGAAAAACAGATGCCTATAGAAACACAGAAAAAAGACACAGCACCACCAAAAACAAACATTCAGTCTTACTTAATATATGGTATAACAGCTATGGGAATTGGTTATACAGCCTATAGAGTATGGAGCAACAAGCAACCAGCAAGACAAGAACCGCAGCAAGAACAAAAGCCAAAACCACAACAACAGCCACAACCATTGCAAAGCAAACAGCCTGGGGCAAAGTTTCCCTTCAAAAA
>CM054160.1:4113533-4144119 GCA_028751875.1 Rapana venosa | reverse complement strand
AAGCCAGTGCAGATGTGCCCGCCAGCCCCACCTACAACCATACAGTGTAGACAGGAGTCTTTCCTACAGTGGCTCCTGATGTGACATTTCCACGATGACGACCAAGTTGGAAAAATGGAAAAACCTATTAAAGTAAAACAACGGAGTGTATGAAGAACGAGATACAGTTGTTGACAAACAGTGTTGATGCCTTGAAGGAGGAAATGTGTGGTATCAAAAAAGATGGTGAACGATCTTAGGGCTGAAAATGCTGTGTTAAAACAATCAAATACAGAACTAATGGACAGAGTGGAAAAAACTAGAAAAGAAAGCAGATGTTCAAGAAGGCGGTCAAGACGAAACAACAAAAATTATTCATGGCGGGGAAAAGAAAAGTAACGAGACTGGAGCTGATTGTGAAATGTTCGTGAAAAATCTTCTTTCAGAAAAAATGGATGTAGCTGATGTTAAGTTTGATGTGTGCAAGGATAAATTCTAAATCCCAACTCTCCCATTATTGCCAGGTGTTGTTTTTATCAAGATAAGCTTGAAATTAAAGGCTAAAAACTCGTTTGAAAGGTTAAAAGGATTTTTGTAGACGACGATTTTTCCAAAATGTTAGAGATATTAGGCACATCTGACCCCATACTTGAAGAGTGCTAGGGCAGAGGGAAAAAATGTGAGAATGGTCTTTGATCATTTGATCATTAATGGCGAAAGGATGACCTTAATGATCTTCAAAGAAGGGTATAGCTTGTTGGCCGGCCCTACATCATCCTGCCATAGTCTCAATTTACGGGGGGTAGGAAAAGAAAACAGACCCCGGTCACTCAGCCTCAGTTAGGACATCATGTAATAGGGCTTAGCCAAGTGAGGCTTGATGCATTTGAGGCGTGACACTTCACCACACACAGGGCTAGACAAAGACGGGTCTGACTTTGACCTACAGCTAACACAAGCTGACCATGGTATTGTAGGCAGTCTTTTAATAAAGAGCCTTCTTTAACCATGTTGAAAGCATAAATGCCCTGTTTGTCATTGTCAATGTAATTGGTGAAAGTGTCAGTCTAGATGCTGTGGATCAATGGAATTGTGGCAATACAGATAAAACAATAAAACTTTTTTATTTTTGTCTTGGAACGTAAATGGATTGTTTTTCAAAACTGGCTGATAGAGATTTTGTATTTATGTGCGTTTGCTTTGACTTTATATGTCTGACAGAAAACGTTCCTGGAAAATGTCCAGCCAGATGTTTTTATGGTTACAAGGCCTTCTGTAAGTCAGCAATTAAAGTTAGCCCTCAAGGGAGGCGATTAGTGGTTTTGTTTGTTTAATAAGGCATGAGTTATTGCCTTTGTGAATTGTTTAGATGTTCCTTATCCTATTATTTGCATTTTTCTCTGTGAAAATCTCTGTTGTGTACAGCAAGAAATGTTTTGCTTGTCTGTGTGTATATCCCACCTGAAGGTTCGCCTTTTTATAACATTTTTTGACAATGATAATGGAATTTCTATGTTGGAAGAAAAGTTTAGTAAATTGTGTGGTGACACTGGATGAAGTTAGATATAATACTATGTGGAGACTTAAACGCAGGACCTCAAACTTTTCTTGTCAGCAGGTAGAAATGACTTTAGTTCAGATGCCCAAAGTAAAGTATGTCTCTCAGCAGCAATCGTAATTCTGAAGTTTGTGTTATCAACAATTATGGTAAATTACTATTGAATATGTGCACTGCTTTTATTTTTACAAATTCTAAAGGGGCAGTATGTAATGGTGACCAACAAGGACGCTTATAATACATCTCTGATGGAGGGTGTAGTGTTAATGATTATTTTTTAGTGTCAGATGATTTGTTCTCTAAAGATTTTTAACTCATGTGTTTGTTTGTTGCTGAGCGTTCTGATTCCCATCCCTTCCTGTTGAATTATATATTAATCCAGTATTTAATACAGAGGTGGGGAAATGAGAAGCCATCTGTTATGGAAAAGTTTGTTTTGGGATGAAAACAAACTCTCAGTTTATAAAGAAAATCTCCCAGGATGTGAACATGTGTGAAATTTTTATTAATGCCTTTCAGATGATTGATGAGAACATTAATGAAGCTTTAGATTTGTTTAACGGTTTCATAAAAGCCAGGCTGATTGTTGAAGAAACAGGTTACATATCAATTTAAAAGGGCCATCAAATGATATTGGTTTGATAATGAATGTAAAAGTATGAAATATTTGGTCAGAAAACTTCTGAAGACTTTCCGAAAAACATTAAGAAATGAGGACAAAAACGTGTACTGTGTCACAAGAAGGGAATATAAATGCATGCTTGAACGAAAAAAGAAACAGTATAATAAAACCTTACTTGCAGATTGATGTCATCTATCTCTTCTCAATCTTGTTTGGAAAGTGTTAAGAAGGGTCATTTAGAAAAGTCGCCAAAGAATAGTATATCAGTTGACAGATGGTTTCAACTTTTTCAAAACCTTGTTGGAGAAAGACTCATTAGCCAACTCCATGTTTATGATGTTGACGGTGATGGAACTGAGGAAGATTTCGATCGTCCCATATCTAAAGATGAAATATTAGGGGCATTAGAAAATTAAAGACTGAGAAAGCAGCGGTCCTGATAAAACATTGGTGAATTGCTAAATTATGGAGGTGAAAATATTGTGTTTTTCCCTTCTAAAACTATTCAAAAATTTTTGATGATGGTCTTTTTCCAGATAACTGGGCTGAATCTTTTAATATAACATTGCATAAAAAGGGTGTGTTGATAACCCTAATAACTACGGGGGAATTTCTCTTACAGACATAAGTTAGTAAGATATATAGTACTATTATTAACAATAGGTTACAGGAATGGGTTATGAAGAATTATATTACAGGAGTGCACCAAGCTGGTTTTAAGAGAGGTTACTCCACTATTTGATATATGTTTACTCTGCTTGCGTTTGTACAGAAACAGTTTGCTCATAACCGTAAGCTCTATGTAGCATTTATTGACTTTGAAAAAACATTTGATTCTTTTTAACAGGGGAAATTGTTGTGGCCTATTCTCCTGAAAAATGGTGTGAAGGGTAAACTATTACGATGTTTGAGAGCCATGTATCAGAATGTCAGAAGCAGAATAAGATGTGGAACTAAAGTGACTGACATAATATACTGTACCCCTGGTGTTAAACGGGTGATGTATGTAGCCCCTTATTTTTTTTGTTTTTATCAATGAGTTTGCCAGAGGACATCATCAATAATGGTAAACACGGTGCCACTTTCCCCAAATTTCTCAGAGTTGTTTTTTTCTTTGCTTGCTGATTTATGTTATTCTGCTATCTGAAACAGTTGTAGGCTTACAAAAGCAGTTAAACAGCTTAAACAGTGCTGCAACATCACTGGATCTTAAGGTTAATCTGAGCAAGAGTAAAATCGTTGTATTCAGAAAAGGTGGATTTTTTGCTGTCATGAAAAATGGTTGTACAATGGAAATTTCATGCCTGTGATAAATGTATATAAATATTTAGGAATCTGTTTTTCTACTAAGCTTAGTTTCACAACTGCATGTAAAGATCTGGCAAATCGAGGTAAACGAAGCTTGTTATTTGTGTTGAAAAAACTACGAATATTGAATAATAACTCTTTTGACTTGTTCATTAAGATATTTGATGCACAAATACAACCCACTGTGTTATATGGTTCAGAAATTTGGGCTTGGATGCAGCTGTAACTCATTGTGAATCAGTGCACCTCTTTGCTTTAAAGCAGTTTTTAGGCTTAGATAGACGTACACCTAATGATCTTGTTTATAGTGAAACTAATAGATACCCTCTCTCTGTTAATGCTGCTGTAAGATGCATTAGATTATTGGATTAAGATTCTGCATATGAATGAGAGCAGGCTACCTTTTAAATCCTACAAGATGCTTTATGATCTAGATGTCAAGGGAAAAACAACTGGGCAACACAAATACGTACCTGTTTGTGTGAAACTGGGTTTGGATTTGTTTGGCTCAATCAAGGAGGTCGGAAATTGTAGAGAGTTTATTAACGCTTTCAGTCAAAGATTGATTGACTGCCGATGGCAGCAATGGAGTGATCATATACAAAACAGTGAAAGATTTCAAATGTACAGACAATTTATAAGTTCGCATGATGTCAACCTTATCTAAAACTTGATATGGATATACATTTGAAAAGAATTATGTCTAAGTTCGACTTGGTGATCAGTATAAATGTTCATAAATTAGATAAGGAACATTTTGCGCCCTAGGTGCTAATCCCCCTTATGTAAGCAAGCAGGGATGAATTTCTTTTTGGTTTTGGCGTCCTTTTTTGAGGTGTTGGGCAGAAAAACCCCCCTTTTAAAAATTTATAGAAGCCTAATTTTTTTTAGACTTTTTTATCCGGGCTAAGTCATCCTGAGGTTGTGCCCCAGCCTCATTTATTTTGTGTAGAGCTTTAGAAAAAGAGGTTTAATTTTATCCAAAGTGATTTTTTGTAGTGACTTGTTATCGTAACATGTTGTTGTGTGGGGTTTTTTTTTTTTTTTTTTTTTTTTTTTAAACCCAAATATAAGCAGTTGGCAACCCCCTTTATGTTGGGCCTGGCCTTTTTGTGAATAAACCATTTGGGGATTTGAGTTCTTTCTTTTTTGGGGGAACAAAAAAAAGGTTTGGTTTTGAGGGGATTCAAAATACGGGGGTGGAAACTTGAAGATAGGTATTGTGAAACAGGTATGTTCTCTAAAGAAAACTTTTTGGGGGGGATTTGGGGCAAAACACAGGTTTAAAAATTTTTGGGGAATATTTTTTGAAAAATTTTTTTAACAAACCCCCAAAAATAATTTTAATGGGTCCTTTAAAAAAAATTTTTTTAATAAAAAGGGCTTTGGAAAGTTATTCCAGTTCTGGGAAAAAGGGGCCCAAAACAAAAAGGGGACTGGGGGGAGTTTAGATTTAACCTTTTTTTTTCTTCCCTTTTTTCCCCTTTTTCTTTTTTTCTTTTCCCCCCTTCCCTTTTTTCTTTTTTATAAACCTTTTAATCATTTTTAAAAATTTTTTTTTCTTTATAATTTAAAAGCTATCTTTTAACCTACTAACAAAGAAAAATAAGGAAACAGTAATTTCTTAAAGGGGAGGGGTTGAGGAAAAAAGGTTTGGGTTTTTAAAATTAACATTTCAAACCAAAAATTTTTCGTTTTGAAAAAAATCCTTTTTCCATGTATTGTAAAGGCCCTTGAAGTTGTTTCCCCCAGGTTTTAGGGTAAACCCAAAAAAAAAATTAAAATTGTGTATTTTTTTCCTTTTTTTTTCCCCCCTTTTTTTTTTCCCTTTTTTTTTTTTTTTTCCCCCCCACCGTTTTAAACCTTGAGGGGGATTTTTGTTCGGAACCAAATGAACGAATCAATGGTATGTTTCGTTTAAACCGATGGATGATTTTTTAAAACTACTCAACAGAAATCATTTGTTTGGGTTTTTTAATTTTGATTTTGCTTAAACCACATGTAATTGAAAAAAAACTGTTTGAGGTATATAATTCTTTTTGAGTATAATCTTCTCATTATTAACACCGCCACAAGAAAAACACTAGTTCTGAAATATTAATTTATTATCAACAATTTATTTAATCAGTAGAAGTGTGTTTCCTTGAATGGTATCTTGATATAATCAGTTTTACTTGGTCATCACAAGTAGTAAAAATGAACAAGTGTACTGTTTCTATTTTAAAATAAAATTGATGTTTTGACAAAAATTAAAAGCAGGGGAATTTCTGTATCAGTTTATTGTCCAGACTACTCTCCAGTTTGGTTACATTTTTTCTTTTGTATTTCACCCCTTCTTTGATACATTTTAAACTGGGATTAATAACTTTGCTAATTGATAATATTAAGTACATCTCCATGTTAAAACTATATTTAACCGGAGAGACAAAATGAAATAAGGATAGGAGAAAATATCAATTGATAAAAGTGACTTGGTTTGAACGGAAAAAAGGCTGGTTTGAAAATTAAATTTAACTACAGGACATCATTATCAATAATTCAATAAACATTTTATGTATGAAAATTGTGAAGGTTGACAACGTAATTGGCCTTTAAAAGGTTTTTATCAAGAAAATTAAGTCAAAACTTTTGATTTATTGTTTGTATGAGTTTATCTTTTTTTTTTACAACTCTCTTTCTTTTCAATTTAGATAGCAACTTTGAAAATTTATCACTAATCTTGGAGTCATTCTTCTTCTTTTATAATTTTAAAAATGCTAGTTACATAATAAGAGCCAATATTACCATGAAAATCGGTCACATTGGGCTTCTAAGTATCGACCACAATTCTATCTACTTTTAATCTTCTAAAGGTCTGATAACATTTTTTTCACAACTTGACAAAAATATTTTATCCCAACAAAGTGGATTGAACAAACTCGACACAGCAATTAAAATTTAAGAGAAACAACAGTAATTCTTACATTATTAATGGTAGTTTGTTGTTGACTTTGCTAAAGCCTTGAATATTGAAAATTTACTTTTTAGGTACTACAATTTTCTAGTCAGTATGCCTTTAAAAATGATTTTAACGTTCTTTAATGAGGAAATTTTAAAAAACCTAGTTCACATCACTTTGTTGCTCTTTCAAATTTGGTTCTCATAAGGGGGTTAGGGTCTGTCCCTTCAATTATAATTATATCTCCCTCGACATATTTTTCCCAAGAAATTTATCCTGTGACCTACCGTAATCTAGGCAAAAGCAACCCTATAACACGAATTCAGAATTAGACTTGAATTGAAGGCGTGAATTCACATGGTTCTAGTGAATATATTGGGGTTGTGTGTGAGGGTCTACGGGGAAAGGTGTGGTAGATGCGGCGGCTTACTGCTGCGATGTATTCTCTTAATGGGTGAAAGTCTTTTAACTGCATTAAAAGGGTGTTGAAGGGAAATGTTTGAGTTTGGCTGTATCTTCTTTACTTTTTAGCCAGTTTTCTCTTGTTTCAGATCTTTAAGCGTATGGGAACGAGTTTCTGGTTAAAAAAGGGATTTTGTTTCTTTGATTTTTGGGTTTCGTCTCAAAACCTCAAATGAGACAAATGCCACTATCACCTAATGACGGGCCCAAAAAATTTCTAGTCCCCACTTTGTGTAGGGGCAGTGCAACTCACAGAAAATGTTCTTTGGAAAAGGGGAAATTCCCGTAATATTCCCGGGGGTTTTTGACTTATACTGACAGACAACCCAAGGGAAAAAGACACAGAAAGGGACAAAACAGAGACGGGACGGGACAGACAGATGGGGGCCTAGGGAGATGGCAGACAGACTCAAATAAAAGAGACTGACACTAAAAAAGGCTAGTTTACTTTGGGTTTGATTTGTTGTTGCTGGGGGTTTTTAAATTCTACTTAGATATACATAATATTTTTCTTTTTTTTTTTTGTGTTCCTTGGCTAGAGCCCCCTTCCTTTTTAGTGAAGTTTAAACCTGTACAATTTTTCTCGTTCTTCCACGCTTGCTCCAGTTCCCTTAAAAATACCTAGTTAAACCCACTCCCCCGTTGGCCGTCGCTCTTTTTTCTTTTTTGGCCCTTCGATCGGGAAATGCCCTTCCCTCTCCCTTCGCCTTCCCTTTTATGTTGATTTTAAACCCGGCCCCCGGACATTTTTATTTCAAAGCAAGTTTTCCTCCCCTCTTTTCCTTTCTTTTTTGGCCCCTTTGGCCCTCAACACCCAAAACCCCCCCATACCCTGCCGGAGTGTTAGAACCTTTTTTTGGGTGCGGGGCGTGGTGTGTGTGTGTGTGTTGTGTGTGTGTGTGTTGTGTGTTTTTGGGTGTGGGGTTTTGTGTGTGTGTGTTGTATGGGGTGGTGTGTGTGTGTGTGTTGGGGCGGCGTAGTGCGTGCGGGGGGATTTGTTTTAATTTAAATTTTGAAAAAAAACTATTAAATTGTAACTGGCTGCAGTGAATAAATGGGTAAACGAAAGCGCTTTGATTTGTGTTTTGAAAGATTTGGTCTATAAAAATTTCTTGTCTATTATTAGGGTTTATTATGATTATCATGATTATGATTATTATTTTATTCCCATGGTGTGATGTTGGACATTTGTGTGTGTGTTTTAAATTTTTTTATTATGTTTAGGGTTTTTTGTTTTTTTGTATGGCGAGTAACCCCCCGGAATTTTTTTTGTCTTTAGATAATAAAGCTTTTAAATTTTGAATTTGAATTTTTTTATTTTTTCCATCATATTATTTTTATAAATTATTATTAGAGCCCCCGGAAGTTAAACCAAAAAAAAGAGTTTTTTGGTATGTGACCGGTTTTTGCCCCCTTAATGGTACCCGCTTTTCTGACTTCGGGGAGTTTAAAATTTTTTAAAAGGGAAAAGAATGGTTTTATATATATTTATATTTTATATATATATTTTTTATTTTTATATATATATATATAGATATATTTATATTTTATTTTTTATATTTTATTACATATTTATATATATATACCCAAAGGGGAGGAACTAGTTTGTAAAAAAGAACATGGGTGCTTATTCTTTACCTCGAAATAAAAGAATTTGTCATTGTCATTGTTTCTCCCCCCCCCCCCCCCCCCCTTAATTTTCCCTGGGGAGGGTTTGGGGGCACTGCACAAAAATGTTTTCGGTTTTTTTGTCTTCTTGAGCAAGTTAAACCCGGGCGGACCCATCCCTCTTAAAGGTACAGGGTGCTGCGGGGGTTAGATTGGGTGTGTCCGTAATCCCCCAAAGGGAACATCACTGAGGGTTCTTAAACTGTTTATTTTGGTCTGTAGGTTTTTAGGTCGGGAGATTAGATAGATAGTTTGATAGATAGTAGATTTTGGGTATAGATATGGGAAATTATATAGAAAAGAGATAGAGAAAAAGTAGATATATTTTTCCCCAAACAGATTTCGGGGACGGGGCCAAAAAACCCCAAAAACTTTAAGGTTTTTCCTTCACACAATCCACACGGGACGACCGGGCCCAGCTGTGGCATTCCCAGATGGCAGCAGCCGGGCCCCCGCAAAACCCACCCTGTGCTGTGTGAAAGTTCCCCGTAGCGATGAGGGGGCCCACTCCCAAAGAGCCCCTGGCCTGATGACCCACCCCCACCCCGGGGACCAACATCTTTAGGGAAACCCCGGGGGAGGGGGGGCCTGATGCGTATAAGTCCCTTTGTTACAGGATGAGCTTTTCCAACCCCCAAAACGCAAAAAAACCAAAATCCACCCCCAAAAAACATCCCTTAATTTTTTTAATTTTTTTGGGGCGCTTTGTATTGAGACAAGGCTTTTGGCGGGGTCTTTTTGGCAGAAAAATTTCCCCAAAAAACTGGAAAAGCGGGTTTCGGGGGGTTTTAAAAATTAAACGTGCCTGGGGGGACTTTTTTTTTTTAAAAAGTACGGGAAAGGTTATTATTGTTTTCGAAAAATTTTAAAAGAAAGGAATGTGTGAAATAAAGCGTGCATGAGCGCAACACATGCCCCAAAATTAAAATGCCCAAGGTCAAAAAAACCACTTTAATACTTTCACACTTTGCACGCACGCGCGCGCGGGGCACACACCACCCCAAACAATAACAACGAAAACACCTACCACACATACGACGCACCCCAATGCAAAAAAAACACACAAAACCCCACACACACACACTTTAAAGGGGAAAAAAACATCCCAACAAATACACACACCCCAAAACTAACACACACGCGCGCGCGGGGGGGCATCCCCCACACACCCACAACACACCCCAACCCCTTGCCGCCCTTTTTCCCTTAGTAAAAAAGTAAAAATCCGAAAAAAAACGGGACATATCAACTACAAACCCAAAACCGCCATTTAATCGTACGAACAAAACCCTTGGAAATTAGGAGAAAAGCCCCTTCGCTTTTGAAAACTAACTACCCATAAAAACATTAAAATTTTAATCATCAAGAGAAAGACTTAGGAAAAGGGGTTTCGTTTAGTTTCCCCAAAGAAAAGCACACACACCACATCCAAAATTTTTTTCCCAATACTGATAAAAAACCGGGGATGAAATTGATCCCAAATTTTTAAAGTACACCCACTTCCCTTCTATGGGGGACAAACAACGCTACCCCCCGGGTTTAAGCCTCTCACTCCCCCTCCTCTGCGCAAGAATTGCCACAAACTGCAAGTAAGGGAAATTTGATGATACCAGGAAATATTTCGCTCTTTTTTTAAAACCCCCCCAAACCCCCCACCCCCCCCACCCCCCCCCGACCCCACCCCCCCCATCCCCGGCAGTGATAAATGAGTGACCTATTTTTTCCAAAACCTAAGTTTTTTCCCCCGGGGGAAACTTTCTCATGATTTCCCTTTCCCCTTTTAAAACACGGGAAAAACTTTTAGGGGTTGGGGGGGTGCGGGGGCGTTTGGGGTTGTAAGGACTTTTAAAAGTTATGGTTGCATGACTGTGAAAGAATTGAGGTGAAGCAAGCGTTTTGGGGATTTGTCTTTTCCAGATATAGGCTATTTTAAATTAATTTATTAAATATTTTTTATTATTTTTATTATTATTATTATTACCTTTCCCATATCATTTTAATTATTATTATTTATTATAGACGGTTTTTCTTTTCTGTTTTTTTGCATTGGTTAAGTAAGGTGGACGGGATGATACAGCTAGAAAAAGTGACGTTTTGGGTTGGGGGGTAAGATAAAATTAAAAAAAAAAGCGTTTTTTAACCCCTTCCGGTCCATCGTATTGGAAGAGACTGCTTCAAAACAGAAAAAACCCACCAACAAAAACCCAACTAGAAAAAAAAGATAACCCCTTGCCTACCTGTGTAAATTTGTCAGTAAAAAAAGGGTTTTGGGGGGGTTTAACTGAATTTTTCCTGTTTCATCTATGTAATAGGGAAAAAGGAAGCAAAAAGGGTTTTGTTTGGTTACTTTTTCCTGGAAAAATACAGCTGGCATTTGAAAAATTTTTAAGTTTTACTACAAGCCTTGCCCCGGGGGAAACTGTACCTTGTTTTTAAAAGGGCTCCAAGGAGTGTTTTCGTTTTCTGGAAAGGGTCTTCTTCATCACTCCACTCAATCACCACACAACACCACACACACACTCACATTTAAAATACATTTATACCACATACACAAGCACAACACCAAATTACACCACACTCAACACCCCCCACACACCACATTCTTTCACATTTCACAAACACCCCCACACACATTTTACACACACACAACACCAAAACCACACAAAACACCAAAATTCATACACATAAAAAAGACAACACCATTCATTCACTACACAAGCACCCACCCTTTTATACATATACCCAAGCACCAAAACACACACACAACGACTTTAAACATACAAAGCACACACCATTTAAACTCATACAAAGAAAACACATTCTACACAAGCCCCAACACACACCTTCATACACATACACACCCCCCACACAATTCCTACAAATACCAAGCAAACACACACTTTCATACACTTTTCACAAGCACAACACACACATTAATACACTAACAAGCACACACCACATTCATACACATACACAAGCAGCACACACATTCATACACTTTCACAAAGCCCCAAAAAACGCGCAATTTTGCACATTCCCTGCACAACAAAAAGGGATGTACGCACAATGGCACATTTAAAATTATTTATAAACCTACGCGCACGCAGGGAACAACCCCACACCCCCCACATTTGTGATAAAAAAAACGCAGCACGCGCGCACGCACAAAACAAAAACACACACACGTGGGATTTAAAAAAACGCAACCCCGCTGCGCCTCGCACATACATACACAAAAGCAAAAAGCATACGTATGTATGTTTTTTATGCGTTCGCGCGCGCGCGTTGGGGTTTTGGTTTGTGCGTGCGGGGGGGGGGGTGCATGTGCGTGTATGTGTCCCTGCGTGTGTATGTGTGCGTGGTTTGGGGGCGCGGGGTGCCCGCGTGCGGCGTGCGTTTCCCTTTTTGTGGTTTTTTTTTGTGTGTGTGGTTTTGTGTTTTGTGGTGTGTGAGCGGGGGTGTTGTGTATAAACAAAGGTTTTCATCGAATTTTCTACCCTGCATTTTTTTTAATTTGTCGTCCCTATTTATTCATTTCGGTTTTCTCCCAATTTTTTTTGGGGGAGCCCCTTTTGGGAAGGCTACCTTTTTTTTTTTATTTTTTTTTTTTTATTGTTGGTTTTTTTGTTTTTGTTGTTATCACCATCACCATTATCATCATCATCATTTTTTATATTATATTATTATTATTATTATTATTATTGAGCTGGTGTTATTCTTAGAAACAAAGGAGTGACGCTTAAAAGAATGTTTTCGTTCACAGGTAAGAATGACGAAATCGACCCTAAGTTATTAATGGGATAACTGTCAGCTGTATCAGAGCTGAATATAACGGAGTAGCAGTAGTAGTGGTAGTAGTCGTCGTCGTCATAGTAGTAGTAGTAGTAGTAGTAGTAGTAGTAGTGGTAGTAGTCGTCGTCGTCATAGAAGTAGTAGTAGTAGTAGTAGTAGTAGTAGTAGTAGTAGTAGTAGTAGTAGTAGTAGTAGTAGTAGTAGTAGTAGTAGTAGTAGTAGTAGTAGTCGTAGTAGTCGTAAGTCGTAGAAGTAGTAGTAGTAGTCGTAGTCGTAGTAGTAGTAGTAGTAGTAGTAGTGTATTAGTAGTTTAGTAGTAGTAGTATAGTAGTGTTATTGTTTTTGTTGTTGTTGTTAATATTATTCTTATTGTTGATATTGTTGTTGTTGTTGTTATTATTATTATTGTTATTGTTATTATTGTGGTTGTTATTATTAATATTATGACTTGTAAAGCACATCCTTTAAGTTTTGTCTCATGAAGATTGACGGGACCCCACCCACACTGAAGGGAACTACGGACAACGAACCGGCTTGCTTCAACTCTAGTTCTGAAAGATCCTCTGTCGTTGAGTTTATGGTATCTGTGTGATAGGGGGAGGGGGTGGGGTGAGAGTGAGTGAGTGAGTGAGTATGTGTGTATGAAGGAGGTGTATATATATGTATGTATGTGTATATATATATTGCATATATATATATATATATATATATATATATATATCTTGTATGTATATATATATATATATATATATATATATATATATATATATTATTATATAGTATTAGTATAATATATATATATATAGAGAGAGGAGAGAGAGAAGAGGAGAGGAGAGATGAGAGAGAGAGAAGAGAGTGAGAGAGAGAGAGAGAGGAGAGAGAGAATGACAACGACAACGACAATGACAATGACAAATTCTTTTAATCAAGGGTAATGAATAAGCGCTCATGTGCTTTTTGACCATCCAGAGAGAGAGAGAAGAGAGGGAGGAGGGAGGTGAGAGAGAGAGAGAGAGGAGAGAGAGTGAGAGAGAGAGATGAGAGAGAGAGGAGAGAGAGGAGAGAGGAGAGGATGAGAGAGAGAGAGAGAGAGGAGTGAGAGAGAGAGAGAGAGAGAGAAGAACAAGAAGAACAAGAAGCACAAAAACAAGAAGAAGAAGACTGAAACGACAAGCAGTAGTTTTTCCATGTCAATCTAAACAGCTAACATGGAAGTTAACTGGGCTCACATACAAAATGCAAGGTAACCACAACACCAACACCAGTCCTGTTATAACCCAGACATGAAAGCTACAGGTGCGACCGTGACTCAGCACTGAATGTTGTTGTTGTTGTTGTTGTTGTTGTTGTTGTTGTTGTGCGTTTCCCAGCTTTACACCCTGAGGGTCACCCAGAACATGCACTCTTGACTCACTCATCCCACCTAGGAATCACTGTGAGATAAGAAGTACACACTGGATGAGGAGTTTGCGTGTATGACTCTTTTTCAAGCACCTCGCCATATACGCAGCCATACTCTGACTTCAGGGGATTTTGCTCTCCTTTTACAAAGGAGAGTGCAGGTTGTTATGTTAAGAGCTTGTCATGGCTGAAGACAATCTCAACACAACATTTTACAACATAACAACATTTTAGTGTAGGCCTTGGCAATTAGCTGATATCAATAACTGACACAGCTGTTGGCCTGGGCCAAACTCAGTACTGAAAGAAGAATGCTGTCAGTTTATCTAGTCCCCTCTCACAGAAAGAGTTAGATGCAGCAACAAACAGAAGATCACGTTTCTATAGGTATAAAAGTAAAGGTGTCCCATAACCTATGTGGTCGTAGGGGAGTGAGGCACCAGAGACCTCAACTTCTCGAGGGGCCGGCATATTGAGGGCGGCGCCCATCTCCTCTCCCTCTCGCTGATTTACCTTCCCTGACCCTAAAGAGGGCAGGTAGCCATTTACAGCTGGGTGAACTGGGGGACTGTACTGAAGCCAAGGCGGGCAAACGGTCACCCATCCAACTGGTAACCACGCTCGACGCTGCTTAACCTCAGCTGGGGGAAAGCGAGTGCTCCGACCACCGAGCTATCCCGTCCCCTATAGGTATAGGTGTGGCAACCAAGCCGACTGGGGCTTTGTAACCAGGTCTAGTGACAACAAGAACAATAGAGGAAAGGACAACTGCTTGTCAACTTTTTTTAATTCCTTGTTTTGGGGGGTGGGAGTGGGGTCAAGAATCACATGGTTGGGTTTTTTTTTTATAATCTGTAATGTTCTAATCTTCTACATAATGAGCGAGCGATGAAGTTGGTCTTTAAAATGTGTACGTGTGAATGGTAGCCCTTCTCTCTCTCTCTCTCTCTCTCTCTCTCTCTCTCTCTCTCTCTCTCTCTCTCTCTCTCTCTCTCTCCCCACACACACACTCACACACACTCACACACACGCAAGTACATACACGCACATACACGCACGCACACACGCACATACACGCACACACACACATATACACACTTACACACTTACACCACACATTACACACACACACACACACACACTGAGAGAGAGAAAGAGCGAGAGAGAGACAGACAGAGACAGAGAGAGAGAACTCGAACTCAAAGATTTATTCACAAAAAGGCCATTGGCCCATACATGAAGGAGGGTTGCCGAGCTGCTTAGTATTTTAGTGAGAAAAATAAGGAAGCACACAAAAAACCAAAATGTTATTGTATAACCACAACCACCACAAGAAAAAATCAGTTACAAAAAATATGACTTAAGAAATCAAGATATCTCTTATTCTAAAGGCTTTATACAAATATAAAGCAAGGCTGTGCACAATCTCAGGGTGACTAGATGCCATGAGTAGACAGAATCTAAATAAATTAGGCTGTCTTCTATACTTTACCGGAATGTAATTCTTTCTTACATCTTCTAATACTGGACAGCACAGCACACACAGAGAGAGAACTCGAACTCGAAAGATTTATTCACAAAAAGGCCATTGGCCCATACATGCATGGGGGGAGGGGGGGGGTGCCGAGCTGATTAGTATTTTAGTGAGAAAAATAGGAGGAGGAAGAGGAGAAGAAGAAGAGAAGGAGAAGGAGAAGAAGAAGAAGAAGAAGAACAACAACAACAACAACAACACAAGAACAAGAAGAAGAAGATGATGATGATGATGATGATGATGGTGATGGTGATGATGATGATGATGATGATGAAGAAGAAGAAGAAGAAGAAGAAGAAGAAGAAGAAGACAACAACAACAACAACAACAACAACAAGAAATACTTTGCCACATATACACAGGCATACAATTATTCAGCTGTGCAGGAGCATATCCTGGTATATCACACAGAAACAGCTTCGTGGTGTTGTTTTTTTAAGTCGTCTGCAATTCTGCTGTCAGTTCTTCTTCATCCTTGTGGAACGCTCAGACAGCAACTCATGAGGCCCTGACAAATGCTGCCCTGCACTGAGGGCCCTCCAGGGGTCCAAAGAGTTTAAATAACTACGACCATTTCAGATCAGAGAGAAAGGGAAAAAGGGGCGTCAAGCTCAACCACTTACTGTTTATATAAAACCAGGCAACTTTGGTCCGATTCGGCTTCGCCTCATCGGACCAAAGTTGCCTGGTTTTATATAAAAACTAAACAGTTTACCTTGACGCCCCTTTTTCCCTTTCTCTCTACTAAAACTGAAAGTAATACTAATTTATTTTTGATGGGTAAAACTATAAAATTATGGGAATTTATGCTATACTGGTCCACAGAAAAAGAGTTGAAGAGGGAGAAAGAAATGGGGTAGGGAGAAAGAAATGGGGTAGGAGACACACCCCTCCCCAGCTGCTTAAATGACAACAGCAGCCAATAGGCTTTACAATGAATCGATTTTTATAGGTAGGGCTGGGTGTCTGGGTAGCCTAGGGTGTTCCCGCCCCCAAAAGACATATCTAGAAGTTATTCCCTTTCCCAATCACAAGACTAGTAGAATCAGTGATTAGAAACAGTGCGACTTTTCCCGCTCAGAACTCTATGTTTTTAGAACCGGCCCGCTGTTTTGTCTTTCGCGTGTGAAGTTTTTGCAGTGAAGAGTGCGGCTTTTCTTAAAAAAAAGGTTTTTGAATTTTTTTTAAATGTCCTTGCTTAGTTTGTTAGGAAAATGTCAGATTTTCGTCAGAATCAGAAAAACCCTTTCCCCTACCTAAAACACAGGATCTGGAGTTTCAATGAAGATTATGCATAACTGCTCAGGTGCTGTGCCACTCAAAAAATGTGTGGTTCTAAAAATAACGGTTACGCGAACCGGTGGATCTGTCGGACTGCCCCATGCTTTTTATATAGTGTATATAACGTTTTTTTCCCCCCTTTCAATGCCTGCTTGTCTACTCCTTCATTTTACCCCCGAAACAGCCTGACGTTTAAAAAAAGCTATTGGGGTTTTTTACTCGACAAAAAATCTTGTTGGTTTATCTGTTTTAAATATTTTTTACTTGTTTGAGCTTTGAGTTTTGTTTTATTCTTTCTTTTCTTGTCCCTCTGTAATAAAATATTCTCCCGAAGGGAATTATTAAACCCATCTCTGTCTTTCATGTGAAAAATTCAACGCTTTGATTTGTTCACGGTAATTTTTAATATGCTATTTATTTTTTTGTCAGCAAAAACAGATTTCTGGCATGTCTCCCACTGAAAGCGGCTTAGAAAAACTTTTCCCTTTTTTAAAAATTTGTCACCCCTTGTTGAGCAGTCGTCTTTAAAAAAAAGGGTTTTGGCCTATTTTAAAAGAGCTTGAAAAGTTTCTAAACACTCGCTTAGTCGGGTAGAGGGATTGACTTAATTTATTCTCATCTGCCCAAAAAAATTTCCCTCTCTTGTATGTTTTTTTTTGGTGCATTTGTTGGACAGAATATAACAATGAACTCGAAATGTTTTTTTGTACACGTTTGAAATAAATCTAAAACAAATACAGTTTGCCACCCCATTTCTGCCCACATTTTAAAAGGCAGTGTGCTTTTTTTGGGGAAGAAAACTTGCTGGTCCATCAGAAAAAACCAATTTCTTTTAGTTGTTTCCTTTTAGGTTGGCTGTGCATCCATCATTTAAAAATAGATATATTTTTAGGGGGCTCTTCATTTTCTTGCTTTTCTCTATTTGTAAGTTTTTTCCCTTCTGAGCCGTTTTCAATGCGTTTTTCTAAACCATGAGTTATTTACCCTGTTGATTTAAGTAAACCCACAATGCATATTTAGATGTTGGGTATTCATGAACCCAAAACATTATGTTGTTTGTAAAGTTTTTTGGTTTTGAAACCCCAGTGTGGTATCATTGTGTTACCAGAACCCAAAGTATTTTTTTTACCTAAAAAAAGTGTTGTTATGGTAAAAAAATTTGAGGCATGACTTGTTTTGGTTGCCCCCCTTAAGTACATGAAAAATTTTTTAAATCCCGAGGAAAAAAAAACCCTTTCTCACTTAATCTGGGAAAAGGGGGGGGGGGGTTGGTTCTTCACAGCTTTTTAATATTCCTTTTAATGATCTTGTGGTGGTTCAGATTTATGTTCCAAACAGTATCTGCTTTACTCTTCTTTTAATGTGCAAAGGGTTAAAGGGGACTTTTTTCAAAATTTAGTAGCAAGCCTTGATTTGATATTCCCTGTGCAATAAAGGTGAAAGCTCTGGGTGATTGAAAACATATACTCTAAAGTTTAAAACTGATTTTTTTTATTTGTGCTTTTCCAGCGTCAGGGGATTTTAAAACACGGGCACTTTCATTAAAGGTCAGCTAAAAATGAAAAGCTGTCTCTGAGTGCCCCCGGGATATTTAAGGCATGTGGGCTGACCCAGTTCAAAGGGAAAGGGAAATTACAAAACCTGTTACCATGGGGTTTTGTTTAGGGCGGGCATTTTTTTCTTTTTTCCCCTTTCAGCAAAACCTACTCTGTTTTTTAAATTCCTCAACCCTGTATGCCTGATAAATAAGATCATCTTTTTTTCTTTTGTCATCCATAAATCAGTTGGGATAAAGAATATGTCGGTTTTTTTAAAGGGACATTTACTTCCCGGCCTTCTGGGTTTGACATAATTTTTTTTAAAAATAATACCCCTTTCCTAATTTTTGTCCAACTTTGTTTGGTTTCCATCTCCAGACTCTATTTTCAATCTAAAAAAGAAACCCTAGTTGTCCCTTTGGAAAAATGACATTTTTTTCCCTAAATTGGGAAAACCAAACAGTCAGAATCGGTTTTTCCCTCAATGGGTGGGGGGGGTTGTTTGTAAAAAACGATTTTTTGTTTTTTCCCTTTTTTATGCCAAAGGGGTTTCTTTTAAACGCTGTAGGGGGCCAAGGATTGCTCCAAATGTTTTTTGGCCATCTTTTTCTATAAGTACCCAAAAAAAAAAATAAAAACAATAAAAAATTAATGGAAGATATAAATTAGATAGGGACGATGTGTTTACGCCAGTGATGATATGGTTTAAAAGCGACGCCTCTGTAGCACCCTTGCATTCAGTCAAAAGGAATTATTGGGAAAGCGGGTTTTAAAAGTTTTTTCACACAATTTTTGGGACAACCAACCCCCAGAAGTACTAGCCCATATTTGACTATGATAGGGGCCAACAAAGAAAATTGATCTATAATGATAC
Organism: Rapana venosa; assembly: GCA_028751875.1. Taxonomy (NCBI): domain Eukaryota; kingdom Metazoa; phylum Mollusca; class Gastropoda; order Neogastropoda; family Muricidae; genus Rapana; species Rapana venosa. Next base: position 4,125,164 of record CM054160.1, on the reverse strand, counting down.
AGGAAAAAAGGGTATTTATTAACAAAAAAAAATAACCCACACCAGTTTTTAGAAAAAAAATTAACTCAACCCGGGACAAAAGTGTTGTTTTATGAAAGAGAAAACTTGGGTATTAGTGATGCATGACAAATAACAGACTCCCCTAACAACCCTTTTGACAAACTAAAAAATGTGAACAAAACCTCCCAACAAACTTTGAAAGTCTACCAGGGAAGACCTAGCACATTTGGCAAACAAAAAAACCCCTGAAATATTCTAGATTTGGAAACTAGTTACACAAGCAGACGAAGACACAGCATTTAAAAACCCCAATAAATGTTTAAACCCTTTCCCCATGCGAAAAAATTAAGGGGCTCGATCAAGCACTACGAGAAATTAGAGGCGAACGGCAAAAAAATTTAGAAAAAGTAAGTAATTTTAGACAAACACTTTGAACGAGAAAAGCAAAAAGCTAGAGAAGCAGATGATCCCAAATCTTGCCCAAAGAAGTAAAAGAAAAAATCACAAGCGTCTAAAAAATCTGAAAGATGAACGAAAAGAAAGATTAGATTTTTAAAACCCAATTTAACAGACAACAACTACAATCGGGGGTTTTAAAGCAGAATAAAAAAAACCCCTTTCCCCCGAATTCTTTTAAAAAATAGAAACACTGCGGAAAAAAATCCGTCCCTTTGTTTCGCGAGCAAGGCAAAAATTTTTCTAGTATAATTACAGTTTTTGGACATTCGTTTATTGCAACTTGTGTATGCGCTGCCCGGAAGCCCCATTTCCCGCCACCTCCACCATCGTCCCCAACCAACCCTTCAGAAAGATAAAAACTGGGTTAAAAAACAATGGGTTTCATTAGCTGAGCTATTTAAAAAAATTAGCCAAAAAAAAGCTGGGGGATGCATTTCCCGGGGTATAATCGGCCCCTTTTTGTTAGTGGCTTTATAAACAGCGGGAAAAATTTTGAGGGGTTTTAGGGCCCCAGAGCTTTTTATGGGCGTTACTGGTTTTAGTTGTGGGTTTCTTCTTTCTAAAATAAAGAAAAGCAAGGCCGCTTTAAAAAATTTATACGGTTAAAGCTTTTTATTTTTTCATGTGGTCTGTCTTTAAAAAGGGGAAAAATTAATTTTTTTTTTTTTGCTCTGTGGGAGGGTAGTAGTTTTTTCCCCTTTGTTTTTTGTTTTGGGTTTATATGATATATGAGGGTGTATTGTTTACATTTTCCCTTTTTTTCCAAGCAGCACATATCCCCGCAAAAAATAATTTTGGGGTTTTTTGTATTTTGTAATTGTTCCTTTTTTGAAAAACTGAATTTTGGGAAAGGGCCGCATTTTAAAAAAACCAGGTCCTATAGAAAAAGTCTACCTTGGGACCGTGCATAGTGAAAAAAAATTTTGGTTTAAAGGGCTTGATGTTTGAGGGTTTAGGTCAACAGCTGGTTAATACTTTTTTTAAGATTTGCTAAAAAAAATGCTTTGTGCATAAAAACCCAGTCCCACCAAAAAATACTTGACCTTGTCTGGCTGTGCCCCCAAGCAAAGCCCCCAATAGGCCCCAAAACGAGTCTTTAAATCCTCTCTAATCCGGGTTTTTTTTAACCCCCTTCACTTTTATAAAGAAAAAAAGTCGTCCTTGCTTACATATGCATTTGCTCTTTTGAACCAAGAACAACTCTTGCACCGCGGAGAAAGATGTTTTTTGGCGGCCCCCAGTCATAGTTATACCCCCCGGCACCCCCACAAAAAACAGGCCCCCAAAAGCCAGGGATTTTTGCCCTGTGCTTGTTGAATGCAGTCTTAGAATAAATTTTTAAACTCTTTTGCACCCCCTTTTTTCATACGCCTTCATTTTTAACCCTACTAAAAAAGGGGATTGAAGTTACTATCAGTGGGAAAGGGGAAATTTGCAGTTCAGATAACCACCCCTTTGCCCTGATATACACATAAAACCTGTACACAGATTTTACTAACGGGTTTTGGGTTTGGTTCATGTGGCCCAGCATATGAAAACACCACACCCCTTTAGTTGCACAGGGGATAGAAAAGTTTAAAAGGGGTTTTTGGGTTTAAAAACTGTATGGATTGAAAACCAAGGGCTTTTCGCAGTGGCATCACCCTTAAAATTGGGGGGTTTTAAAAGTTTTACTTAGTGGATCGGGGAAAAACTTTTACTTCGAAGTTTCAATGTCTCTGACAAAAGAAATTTTTCTAGCTTTTTAAAGGTAATTAGTTTTTGGGTTATAGTAAATCCAGGTCGTTTTTTTGGAATTTTTATTATATTTATACATTATTATTTTGTAGAAAAAATGTTTAAAAAACCTAAAAAAACCAACCCCCCAATTGGTGGGGTTGTAAAGTCCCCCATTCCTATTGACAAGCTTGTAAAACAAAAAATTGGTTGCTTTGCAGAGGTCTTCTAAAAATTTATCATGGACAAAACATTGCCCGCAGCAACTGGTTTAAAAAATATGATCCTAGAACTAAAATTTTTTAATTTTTTTTATGTGCAAAAAGGTTTTATTATGTTTTCTGCACACGGGAAAAAAGGGGCCCCTTCCCCAAGTGGCTTCACAGCAAAACTCAACCAAGTAGTCTAAGAGTAACTCTACGATTTCTTCCCATAAAGTATGCCATTTCGCCCTTGCAAAAAATGTTTGGGTTTTTCGACCCCCTATTTTGAGAGGTTTGGGGAAGTACCTTTGGTGTGGTAATAAATGTTTGGAAAGGAAAATTTAACCTTTGTCGGTGTGAGCCCCTTTTTCCCATGGCAGAAAAACTCTTTGTTTTTTGGTACCCCCCTGTCTATTTAAACCAACACAAAACCCAAGTGGTGACGAAGGTTTTTCCCTTCACCCAGCCCCTTTGACTATTTAAAAATTCCTTCCCCCAACAGAGAAAATGTACTTTTGGAAAACGCAGCAAATTGGGCTTTATACACTTCATTTTAAAGGGAGTAGAAAAAGGGTTCCATAAAAAACACTCTTTTAAAAACAATCAAAAGACGCAGCACAAAAAAACAGTTGACTGAAAAAATTTAAAAAATTACTTTGGGAAAAAAAAATAATAAAAATACAATTATATACATAAACCATGTCAGCGGCCCGGGTAATAAGAGCCCCCTAAAAACAGGGCCAAATTTATTGAGTTTAAAAGGGATCTTGGTGTGTACAAGAGTTTGAGAAGGGATGGGGAGTTTTGGTGAAGTTTATGTTTTTGAGTAAAACAACTGATGGATACTAAAGCGTCCGCAATAGAAAAATTTAAAGGGAAACCCCCTCGGTTTCCTAAATTGAACAGTTGGGTAATTTTTGAATAAAGGGGCATTAGCGGGATGTTTGATTTTATTTAAAAGAAAATTTAAAGCTAATAAATGGCATTAAAACCAAGCATGGGATGGCGATAAATTTTTGAGTTTAAAAAGTCCTACACTTCTATGCGCCCGACAAAACCCTTTCCCTTTAAAGCCTAAAGGCTGGCCCCAGAAAACCCAAAACCCATTGCCTATCAATCAGCTAGAAGAAATGAAAAAGGTAAAGAAAATAGCATTACGAAAAAAGCCCACGTTACTTGCTTCATAAAAAAAGTCAGTGAAAAACCCCTCAACCACTTTTGCTACGATTTCCTTCCATTTTTTCCCTCTGGATGATCAGTACACTTTGGTGTTTGTTTTGGTTGCAAGGAAAAAAGAGTTTTCTTTCTTTTTATGGTGGGTTTACTATTAAGGGGAAAGCCTCGACGTCGATCCCCTCACATTTGCTTTTGCTATTCGGAAAAAAACGGCGGAGGAAAAATGCCATTAAAGGGGAAAACCTTTTCCCGGGAAATAAAGTAAACTTGCCCCTGGGACCCCCCCCCACAGTTTAACCCAATTAGCAACCCCCCATTTTTCCCACATTGACCTCTTTGCGGGTCTATTACACAGAGTTGTATCCCCGAAAAATCAATTAAAAGGCTTACTGAAGGGAATACCAAAAAAAATTACCTTTTTTTTAAAACATTTAAAAGGGAAAGATAAAGACCCCCAAAATACCCTTTTAAAATTTCCCTAGTGCACCAGACCCAAAACCCTTTTTAATGTTTAATGCTAATATTTTGTTTGACAAACATTACACAGTTGCAGCATGACATTGAGAAACAACTAGAAAAGAATAAAAAAATGCAGGGTGGGTTTAAAAAAACAGCATTTACTTGTTGAGCTTTTTTACTACGGTACACCCAACTCTGTCTACAGCCGCAGCAGGGAAAAAAAGGCATTGCTCTCTTGGCTACGGGAATTGGGTCCTGTCTATGCTTTGGGCTCTGTTTAAATAACAGCAGGACCCTGTTCATTTGTCACATCAGTTTTTTCCCGAAGAAGGTTGTCCCAAAAAACTAGAAAAAATGTGCGTTGTTGCCTTGACATTACCCAAAGCTAAGCTCATTCAGGCTCATTTTTTAGAAAAACCCTCTAACAGATTCCAAAATTTATAGAAGAGGATTTCAAGGCCCTTCGGGGGATGATACGGGGATACAAGCGTCAAAAGTTCGCCCCCAAAAAAAAAGAAAACAAAGGAAATCCTGTGGACATGACTCAAAAAAAAAAGGGAATAATAAAAAGGGGAAATCGGTTTGGGCCCGGGAAACAATACTCAGCTGAGTACTCTATTAAGGATTAAGAATTCCCTTGGTAGATTCACTGGTCAAAACGAAGCAAAAAAAAAAAAAAAACCCAAGAAGAAAATTTTTTAAATTTAAATTTTAAATTTTTTTTTTTACTTTATGAGTTAGAAAATTTTGTTGAGGTTCATTATGGAAAAAGTGTTTCGGACAATGAGCTAAATATACAAAAGCGAAAAAAGGGTTTTTTAAAAAGGGCATTCAAGATGCAATCGCAAAATTTTACAGCAAGAAAACCCAATGGGAACCCATTTAAAGGTACATTTGGGTTGCTGAAATTCTATAAAAACACAGCAAAAAAAAAGAAGAGGACCAAAAGGTTATGTATAACCACACAAAAAGGGCACTAAACTCCTTTGAAGAGCTAAAAAAATAGGGGGAAAGAGATGTTGCCCCCAACCCTTTGAGTTTTGCAGCAGAAACAGAAAGAATGGGGGGAAATCGGGGTGGACATTTGGGTTTAAGGTTCTTCGCATAAAACCTAAAGAAACAAAGTTTCGCCCAATTTTTGGGTAGAATTTTACTTTCCCCTTCCCACAAGAAATAGTTGAAAAGGAGCTGTTTTGGGAAATACAGAAAAAAGATGACAAGTGTTTTATGTGGTGTGTGTGGTAATTTTATTTCTGTAACAAAGAATGCAGAGGGGTTTTTAAAAATATCATAAACTTTGTAAAAAGCCCAAATTTTCCAGGTATTAATTTTCCCTGTGGCTTTTAAAGGGAGTTTGATCTTTTGAGGAAATTAACCCTCCCATCGTGTGAATGTGTACACCGGGGGATGATGTTTGCGGGTTTGGGTTGTGGTTTTAAAAAACCGTTTTTGGATCTAAAAGAGATCCCCAAACCCAATAGGTAACCCTGAAAAGAATCATGTTGATCTTTTATTAATCGCAACGAACCCATCCCCCGGGGGTGGCGGGGGGAAACCGGCCCTATCCCTTTTACACTTAATTAGAAAAAAGAGTAGACTTGTTGCACAGGCTAAAAAAATAAAAAAAAGAAAGATTTTTGCGACGATGTTTGGGTTTTTTTTCCATCTTTAAAGGCTGCAGATAAACACAGAATACTTTTTAAGCGCCTACGGGAAGAAATTTTACTAAATTGGGGTTCCACACCAAAGCCGGGAAGAAAGGGGTGTATTTCCCAAAAATATATTAAAGATGCAAAGATTTCCTTTGTAGTGTATGCGGGACTTGAGTCTTTCATTGTCCCCTCCCAAGGCCCCAAACACCAGAAAAATACCTAAAATACATTTCTCAGTAATCTTTCAAGTCTTGTTCCTTTGATATTTTGTTTTTAAGACCCGACGGTGGACACACAGAACCATTCTTGTTCGAGGACCCGACGCAGCTAAGTTATTTTTGAACACATGAAAGCGGGAAAATAGTTTACTTCTCTAAAAGCTAAATTTTTCAAAGGGGATCAATTTTAAAGAAAAAGAACCCGGAGCAGTTGGACCGGGCCCCCACATTTTTGGATTTTTGTTTAAATTTTTTTAAAACCGGGGTGTGCCAGCCCAAACAACGTCCCGAGATATGGGGGAAAAAACCCCATTTGTGGTAAGTATTTGTGGGGGCAGCACATAGTAAATGTAATTACAACTAAAAATAGTCCCAAAATTTTTAAGGGTGCCCGTCTTCTTCCACAAACTAAGAGGCTTTCGGGCTCACCCTAATCAAAGGGAGGGAGTGATGATGGTATAAGGTTTTCGCTTGCACAGTCATCAGAGAAAATACCCGACTTTTACCCCTAAAAAGTTTATCCTTCTTTGGGTTTGAACAAATCTGATGGGTTCTCTAGGTCCTTGGGCTTCACACTGAGTTCTTGCCAATTACAGAAAAATACTTCGACACAAAGCTCGTGCCAAAAGGCGTTTTTTCCCTTTTGAGTACATGGACTAGGGAAAACTTTTTTGAAGGAAAAGGGTGCCACCAAAAGAGCATTTTCAGCAGAATGACAGGCAAAGGAATCAGTGATGGAAAGACTAAACAATGCTCGTGGGGATGGCAAAAGATGCAGGTCGGGGCGAAGGGCGATTACCCATGATCGGGATCTTTCTTGCGGATGCATGTTTGCTTTCGATGTTTTTAGAACTACAGAAAGATGGAACGGAAAAATTATGGATAGACCCATCACATTATATCCCCAGCAACCCGGGGTGTCTTGGGTGTTTCTTGGGAAATTTACTGGGGTGAGATTGATTTTTTTGGGTTTACCTGCCAAAGCTCCAAAAAGATTGAGGTGGTCTACGTGGGGGGATCAGTATGGCAAACGCACCCAATTTCTTTTTAAAGGGCCCAAAAACCCAAAAATTTAGAAGACTATGATGATCGCAAAAATTCTAACTACATCAAGTACTTGGGCGGCCCAAAAAATCTGTATGGGGTGGGGGGATGTGGTTTTAGTCACTTTCCCCTAAAAAATTTAGGGTTTAAAGGGCCTTTTGCTGTTGATGAGACTCTAAAAACGTTGTCACAAATGGTTTCCTGATTTAAACACCCAGGTTGGGGTCTTGAAGTAGATTTAGTCTATCCCCATGAACTACATTTATGGCCCAATGATAAACCCTTAGCCCCGCAGAAAGGTCAAAGGGAGCTCCAAAAGGGAACCCCCAAAGTTGTACCAAACTTAAATGCAAGAGCAAATATGTTTGTCATACAGTGCTACAGTTCTACCTAAAAGGGTTTGGGTTTAATTTTTACTGCTGTTCTTTGTTTCATTGTGTTTGACCCAAAAGAGTTCCCTGAAACCATAAACAGAAGAACATGATCTTTAGACCCAAAGGAACGATGCCCTCAGAAAAGGATTACTTCAAATTTTTGAACAACAGCTGCCCTTTTGGTTTAAAAAAATGGAGAAAAAAACACAAAAGAAAAGATGTCCCGATAGGGCCCCAAAGGGAAAACGAAGCCCTAAAGCTTAACATCAAAGCCAAAACTATCAAGATTTCAGGCAATTCCATGACAGGGCCCGTATGGGGATCATGTGAAGAAGTTGAAGGTTTAAACTAGAAAAAAACCAGTATTTATTGGGTTTAGTGTGCTGGAGTGTCAAAGCTGTTGATGCTGGGTTTTGTTTGATTTCTTTAAGGTTTTTAAGGGGATCCTGATTTTAAGGGGGCTTGGGATACAGGGCACAGACTCTTTTATCCTAGACATACCCCCGAAGATATATACAAAAACCTTGAAAAAGATGTTGCATTGGGGAAAAGAGGCATGGTTTGAACCTGTGATTATTTCCCAAAAAACGTCCCTTGCATTCCCTCGTAAAAAAAAAAGTTATTGGTAAGATGAAGGATGAGATGAACGGCACTTTTATCAAAGGGAAAATGTTGGGGTTTAAAGGGGTAAAATGTATGGTTTTTCAAGCCCCGACAGGTGTTTTAAAAAAGGCAAAAGGGGGTTGGGGAAAAAAGGTGGTCAAAACAAGCATCAGTCCTGATAACTACAAAAAGGGTTTTCTTTGAAGGTGGGGTATTTCTTTATGACAACCCCAAAAAATTTGTTCAACATTGCACCAAATCAACACAACTGTGGTTAGAAAAAAGACACTGAATGCGCAAAGGGTACAAAACGAAAAATATTCATCGCCGAATACTCAATTTGCGCTGGGGCACTGGAGGCCCCAAAATAATTTTAAATTTAAATTAAAAATTTTTTTTTAAAAATTTTAATTCGAGCTAAAAAATTTTGGGTTGAAATCCAATGGTTTTTTTATCTTTTTTCAAAAACTATGGGAGTGGTACAAAGCCCCGCCTCTGCTTTTTCAGTGCGGGCATTCAGAAGACTTTGGGGGGCAAGCCAAAAAAATTAAACTTGATCATGGCACAAAAGAAGAGGTGCTAAATAAAAATTCTAGGGTTGTTGTGGGATGAGAGAGTGTCCAACCCCCTTTTAGTATTTTCAAAAGTGTTAATAAATTTTTAGGGAACAAAAAAAAAAGTTAGATGAGACCAAAACATTTACTTACTTCTGATGAAATAGTAGCCCAAACCCTTTCGAAGCGGAAAAGGGATTAGGGGCACTAGCTGCAGTTCTCTCTAACAAAAAACCCGTGTGGGGGGCAGGTAATGGGCAAATAATTAAAAAAGGAGGATCCATCTCCACAACTTTTTTTTTTCATAAAATGTTATGCTCCGATGGGATTGTTGCTCGTTTTTTGACTGTCGCTGGGGTTCCCGCTTCTCAGGGCATAAGATTCTCCGTTTCTTCCCCCGGGTATTAGTGGGTTTCTTTGAAGGTGTTTGTTGGATGTTTTGCTTTTATTTTTTGTGTTTTTGGGGGTCCCCAGGTTTTAAACCCTGTGGCTTTAGTTATCTAGTGTTTATTGCTCCCCAAAACTGCAGGCCTTTTTTTTTTTCCCTTTTGTATTTCGTTTGTTTTTTTTTTTTCCTTTTTTTTCCCCCTGGTTTTTCCCCCTTTTTTGGGGGTGGGTATGATTTTTTGGGGGAAAACAGTTTTTTTCTGAAAAGCTTGTTTAAAAATTTTTAACCAGTGCTTGGATCTGTGGGTTTCCTGGTTTACCTCTTTTTATTGCTGCTCATGCTTTATTTCCCAATGATTAAATGCTCCCTTTTAAAATCCTTTACCCTCCTCCCCCACCCCCGAAAAAGTCTGGGGTATTTTAGTTTGGTTTCCCCGTCTATAGTTTCTTGCAAAAACAACTGCGTTTCGGTGGCACTCTTTTCAGTAAGGGGTCTGCTATTTTATTTCCTAGAAGCTAAGTCCCCCTACAGTAGAGCATACTTATCCTCTTTCTTTGGGGTTTTGGGCATGGGGGGAAGTATAAAAGGTCTATTTGGTGGTATCATTTGGCTTTTTTGTTGATGAAGGAGGGGGTCTATTAATTTCGCCCTTTGGGGCGGTAATAGATTGCCCTATTGCTTGTTTAGACGCCACTTCTTTGCTACTTCCGAAAAAAACTCTGCTGCAATGCCCCAGTTTATTAAAAGCCCTGTCCCTTTTCCCGTACCCTTTTGGTGTGTAGTAGTTTAGAGATTTTTGGGATCCATTGTTTAATATAATAAGTAAAAAAAATTGCCTGTTGGGGTTTTTCCAAACCCTTCTGTGCTTAAAGAAGTTTTTAATATTTTCTTTCCCACCACAAAAAAAGCAAACTGCCTGTTTCTGGGTTTCAGTGGGTTGGTTAAAATCACGAAGCTGTGGCTTAGTAATAGGAGATATTTTTTGCCCGTCACAAAGTTTGTTTCTCTTTTATTGCCGCGGGCAAAATCCGAAAAAAGTTTTTTCAGCAAATCCTTGTTCAGTAGTTTTTCATTAAAAAAAGTCTAATGAAGGGGAATTTTTTGTTTTTTTCTTTTGCCTTTTGCTCTGTTCAGTTTTTATTGCTTTTTTTGTCTTTCCTTTCTTCGTCTGTATGAAAATTTTGAAAACAAAATAGTTGTGCCTGTTAAAAGCAAATGCGTTAACTACAGCACCGCCAACCATCATCACTAAAGAAAACCAATTTTTATTTATGGACTAATATTTTCTGGGGTTTATTTCCCGCTTTTTCCAAGAAGTCTTTTTTTAGCAAGGGGCTGGGAAACCGCAACTAGCTTGGGGGCTTTTCTTCAAAGGTTTTTTTCCTAAATCAAACAGGCCCCAATTTTTTGAAGGGCTTTTTTCTAAAATAGTTTTAGCCCACCCCTTTGGGCTGCCAATAAAGGGAGCGTGGTTGGGCCAAATTGACTGCAGTCTTTTCTGTACCCTTTTCCTTTTATGTATAAATTTTTTTATTTTATCCTTTTAATACATATTTAATGGGGTCGTTTTAGGCTGGTTTTTCTTTGCAATTTGGGTTTCGGTTGTGGTTTTTTTGGTTTTGGCTTTTGTTCTTGCTGCGGTTCTTTGTCTTGCGGTTGTTGCGCTCCATATCTATAGGTGTATAAACCCAAATTTCCCCTAGTGTTATTCCCCTTATTTAAAAAGAAATGAATGGGTTTTTTTTTTGGGGGTGCTTTTGTCTTTTTTTTTTGTGTTTCTAAGGCATCTGTTTTCTAAGGGTTTTTCCAGATAAGTCTTTTTTCCCTTTTCTTGGTTGCTAAAATTTTTTCTGTCGATTCCATTCTGCTAACCCCTTGCCCCGCTTCAAATTCCCAGGGTTTTTTTGTTACAGAAGTCATTGTGAAAAGGGGTGGGGTTTTTTGGTTCGTACTTTTTCCGGGGTTTGGTTCTGGGGTTTTTTTCTGTTCTTCCCTCTTTTTTCTATGTGGGTTTTAAATTTTTTTAAAGTTTTAATGTTATCATACTAGCAGCTACTGGTGCTAACAGAGAGCCAAAAACGGTAATACAATTTACAGCCAGTTTTTCCCAATGTTTAGACAAAATGGATCTTGTGAGAGGTTCTATGCTAAATCCCGCTTCTGAGTTCCCCATTAAAGCCCTACTTTTTTTGCTTTGGGATTTAGACCAAAAACCCGTATGCCCTAGGCTTTTTTCCCTTTTTTCCTTCCCAAAAAGAGATTCATTTCCTATTAAAATTTTTAAAAATTTTCTTGTGGTGATAACTGTGCACCTGTTAAATGTTAGTTGGGGTTCCTAAGTAATGCTTTGTTTTACCACAAGCCCCAAGAGAGTAAAATTTCCTTCTTTTCCAGTAGACTCTTTTCATTGTTATTTTTTTTGACTAGAACCGTAGTTTTCATCAACAAAAGTTCCCTCGCAACATGTTTTCTATCTTTATCAATTTAATTTTTGTGTTTTTTTAATTGTTGTTGTTGTTCTTGACAAGTTGTTGGGTAAGTTGTTGATAAGTGGGTTTATGGGGGCTTGTTTATTTCTTGAAAGTTTTAATTAGTTCTTGTTTTTTTCTTTATAAGTTCTTGATAAGTTCTTGGTTAAATTCTTGTTTTAGTTGTTAATAAGTTCTTTGGGAAGCTCTTTGAAAATTTGGGGACCCTTTTTTTTAATGCGGGCTGCCCCCGGGAGAGGTGACATTGTTTAAAAAAAGGAATAGTTTGTCTAAGCTCGCTTTCAGTGGGGAAATGC